>LR738710.1:624159234-624207887 GCA_902687465.1 Secale cereale | reverse complement strand
GCGGAATTTTTGGGCCAAGTTAGTAATGGTGCACCGTGGGAGTGGTGCGCCATTACTAGTTCAACTAGTAATGGCGCACCACACACATGGTGCGCCATTACTAGTTTTGAAAAAAAAAATTGAAACAAAATTTGAAAAAAATACAAGTGGCGCACCGTGGATGTGGTGTGCCATTACTAGTTTTGAAAAAAAAATTGAATTTGTTCAAAAAAATTGAATTTTTTTTACTAGTGGCGCACCGTGGATGTGGTGCGCCATTACTAGTTTAACTAGTAATGGCGCACTATCCAGTGGTGCGCCATTACTAGTTTTGGGAAAAAATGAAAAAAAATTGTTACTAATAGCGCACCGTGGATGTGGTGCGCCATTAGTATTTGGACACTAATGGTGCACCAACACATGATGCACCATTAGTATATAGTAGTGACGCACCACATGTCTGGTGCACCATTAGTGGCCATATCATCTATAGCCCTTTTCCTAGTAGTGATGGCGATAGAGGGGCGAGAGCCCCTCCGAGATTGGATATGTCTCTCTGTCTCTCTCTGTTTCTGCGTTCCCAGATTCTGGCCTTTCACCGCTTCTTAAATTCTCGTAGATCCGTAACTCCGATTGGGCTAAATTTTGGACACGGTTTAGGTGTCACTTGGGAGCCTCCGACAAGATTGTGGAATTGAACCAAGGAGTTTGTAAGGGCAAGGAGATTGCCTACTTTGTGAAGATCTACCGCTAGTGAGGCAAGTCCTTCGTGGGCGATGGCCATGGTGGGATAGACAAGGTTGCTTCTTCGTGGACCCTTCGTGGGTGGAGCCCTCCGTGGACTCGCCCAGTCGTTACCCTTCGTGGGTTGAAGTCTCCATCAACTTGGATGTACGATAGCACCACCTATCGGAACCAAGACAAAAAACATCGTTGTCTTCACTTACGTTTGCTCCCTCTAAACTCCTCCCTTTACCTTCATATGCAATTGTTTACTTTCCGCTGCTATACTCTTAGAATTGCATGTGTAGGTTGGTTGCTTGACTTTGCTAAGTTGCTAAAATCTGCCAAGAATTAAAATTGGGAAAAGGCTAGATTTTTATTTGGCCAAGTAGTCTAATCACCCCCCTCTAGACATACTTTCGATCCTACAACCACGGATCGTACGTCTACACCGTTGGATGATCCCAGATCGAACGAAAATCATCATCCCTTTTGACAGCACATGCCGTTCTGGTTGTGATTTTATTTATATGGGTAAGCACTGTGCGCATGCGTCGTGCTAACTCATGTTTCCTTCTCTACTAAGTTTTCCATATTAATGTTGTTACATATCCAAACATGCTACCGTGTCCCACCACTCCAACCATGTATTTCCCTCCTTAAAGGCAGTTAGGCAATTCCTATCAACAAGGGGTGGCTTCCCATCCGCTAGCCTAGTCGAATAGAACACAGAAGTTAAGCGTGCTCGGGTTAGAGTAGTCTAAGGATGGGTGACTCGGTGGGAAGTTGCATATCTTAAGATTCATTTAAACGCTATGATACGGTCATTATAGACATTTATTACCCAGATGTCTCTATAGTGACCTGTCATGTAAACCTTCGGATACTTGTTTTGCTAGTTTGTAGACACTGTTATTATTGGTTATTATTTGTTCTCGAAAATCAAAGAGTGATCTACATTTGTAGGCTCGCACAAATTATCCCTTTGACCCAACACACGAGAAGGGTTTACTCTTTGCTCCGTGCGCTATGTTAGAGAAAATCAAAGTTTCAGCACACATGCATTGGATGGCACCCGGTCCCTACCCCCACCCGCCTCAATGTTGCGTTCCCGACATCGGGCGTCTTTAACCTGGTCGCGGGGGTACGTTGTTCCGTTTGTAATGTTACTGATGTAGTTGATGCCCCATCAAACTTGTGCTTTCGGGATTTGAGGAAATCACTGAAGGAAATATGCCCTAGAGGCAATAATAAAGTTGTTATTTATATTTCCTTATATCATGATAAATTTTTATTATTCATGCTAGAATTGTATTAACCGAAAACCTAGTACATGTGTTAATACATAGACAAAAAAGAGTGTCCCTAGTATGCCTCAACTTGACTAGCTCGTTAATCAAAGATGGATATGTTTCCTAACAATAGACATGTGTTGTCATTTGATGAACGGGATCACATCATTAGGAGAATGATGTGATGGACAAGACCCATCCGTTAGCTTAGCAACTTGATCGATTAGTTTTTCTGCTATTGCTTTCTTCATGACTTATACATGTTCCTATGACTATGAGATTATGCAACTCCCGAATACCGGAGGAACACCTTGTGTGCTATCAAACGTCACAACATAACTAGGTGATTAGAAAGATGCTCTACAGGTGTCTCCGAACATGTTTGTAGTGTTGGCATAGATCGATAATAGGATTTGTCACTCCGAATGTCGGAGAGGTATCTCTGGGCCCTCTCGGTAATACACTTCGTAATAAAGCCTTGCAAGCAAATGAATAATGAGTTAGTCACGAGATGATGTATTACGGAACGAGTAAAGAGACTTGCCAGTGACAAGATTGAACTAGGTATGATAATACCGACGATCAAATCTTGGGCAAGTAATATACCGATGACAAAGGGAACAACGTATGTTGTTGTGCGGTTTGACGGATAAAGATCTTCTTAGAATATGTAGGAACCAATATGAGCATCCAGGTTCCGCTATTGGTTACTGACCGGAGATGATTCTCGGTCATGTCTGCATAGTTCTCGAACCCGTAGGGTCCGCACGCTTAACGTTCGATGACGATCGGTATTATGAGTTTATGTGTTTTGATGTACCGAAGGTTGTTCGGGCTCCCGGATGTGATCACGAACATGATGAGGAGTCTCGAAATGGTCGAGACATAAATATTGATATATTGGAAGGTTATATTCCGGCACCGGAAGGGTTCCGGGGATCACCGGATAAATACAGGGAGGTTACCGGAACCCCCCGAGGGTTGAATGGGCCTGCATGGGCCTTAGTGGAAATAGAGGGCAGCAAGGGGAGTGTGGGGTGCGCTCACCCAAGGCCCAAACCGAATTGGTTTAGGGCAAAGGGGGTCGGCCCCTCTTTCCTTCTCCTCCTCTCCCTTCCTGCCCCCTCTCCTACTCCTACTAGGAAAAGGAGGAGTCCTACTCCTAGTGGGAGTAGGACTCCCCCTCTTGGCGCGCCCTCTCCCTGGCCGCACCCTCCTCCCTCCCTCCTTTATATACGTGGGAAGGGGGCACCCCATAGACACACAAGTTGATTTGCAAGCCATGTGTGGTGCCCGTCTCCACAGTTACACACATTGGTCATATCGTTGCAGTGCTTAGGCGAAGCCCTACGCCAGTAACTTCGTCATCACCGTCACCATGCCGTCGTGCAGACGAAACTCTCCCACGACGCTCAACTGGATCGAGAGTTCATGTGTAATGCCCAGGATGGGACTAAATCTCCTACGTGTCGAGGCACGACTTAGAGAATTAACCCCATGCTGGAATGATCTCAAGTCTGGTATCTTTGCACAACTCATGTAAAAGATGGGGATGGAAAACATAAAAAATAGTTGGCTTACACTCGCCACGTCACACAAATACAATACATGTCTCAATCATCATACAATAAAACATCACAGCCCTCTAAGGGTAAAATCCAAATGACAAGATACCAAACATAATTTAAATCCACAGGTCGGATCGAATCCTAGTAGAAGTCTCCACTACTGATCATCAGGATAACGAACATAGTATCGACTACGCTCCTCGTCATACTCCCAATCTAGCTCGGTGCCATCACCTGGATAGCTCACCACTGGACCTGCATCTGGTGTGGTGAAGTAACTGTGAGCCACAGAGGACTCAGCAATCCCGTTCCCGGGTAACAAGACTATTTAAGCCTTGGGTGAGGATAAGGCTGAAGAAAAGAATAAGTGTCTGCAGCAGCAACTAGCACTAGCTTACGTGAAAGAGTGCGAGAAGAGAAGGCCTGGGTCGAGAGATGATCACGAAGTGATCCTAGCTAAAGCTCAACAAAATAACCCCACCGTGTTCAACTCCCGAATCCCTATTCAGAAATTGACGGTCACGGTACACACGCTGGTAGTGTATTAGAACAATGGTGTCAAGTTATCTACAACCGGATATTAACAAGCTCCCATCTGCCACATAACCGCGGGCACGGCTTTCGAAAGTTCATAACCCTGCAGGGGTGTTCCAACTTGACCCATTACAAGCCCACGATCCGCGGAGTCGCAACTCCAAAGTGGGAAGACCCGAGTATTCTCGGAATCCCGTGCTCAAGATACTCCGAACTAAGGTAAGGCTAATCCAGCAAATCCTCCCGGCGTGCCGACACCCTGATAGTAGCCGCGCGTATCTCGTCTCAGGCCACGACCGGATGAGACATCCTACGGGTTTTTACCAGACCTCAAGTTTCCTTGAGGTGGCCCCGCAGTCTGCTCATTTCGGACCAACACTCATGTGGAGCACTAGCCCGGGGTTTGTTGATTAAAGAAAAGGGTTTATAACTCCCTATGCAAGTTTAGTTTGTTATTAGGCAAATAGTACCAATGTTGGGACTTGCTGGAAAAGACTTAGCACTTGGCGGTTTATCGAGGGGGTCCCATACACCCCAACCGTGTTAGGAACGCATAATCAAGGAACATAACACCGGTTTATACGGTTCCTAACGGCATGAGTGGAACAAATCACCAAGCAAAAGGCTTAGCCTTCCACCCTTGCCAATATATAGATGATTTCATTTTAAGCATTTATATAGTGTGATATAACCCAACAAACTTCAACATGAAGCAAGCATCTTCGATCTTCACCTGCAACTAGCAATGCTATAGGAGGGGCTGAGCGAAGCGTACTTAGCCAAGCAACGGTTTGCATAGGTAGGGTGGTTAAACATGGCGATGGTTACAAGTAGGAGGCTGACAAGAAAGACATGGGCATCGAGGCAAAACTATAGAGCGGAACTACTAGCAATAGGCAAAGATAGTAAAGTTATCGGGGTTCGGTCATCTTGCCTGAAGAGTAGTCGTTTGGATCGTAAGAAGGGTCCTCGTGCTCAAGCTCGTTGGTAACCTCGTGCTCGGTCTCAGCTTCTGGCTCTAAACAATACAATCACACAAGGCACGAATCAACAAGATGCAATGCGCACTCAAAATGATGGATGCATGATGGATGCACTACGAGAGCACACGGAGCACGGATAATAGCACTCAAGAAAAACACCTCAAAACATGATAACAACAGGATATTATGATTCTACACGAAAAATCAATCAAGTTTCATATAAGACTCGCTGAAAACGGAGCTATGGGCTAAAAGTTATGCCCGAAACAAGAAATAGGCGAAAGCTGAAAATTACAGCAACATAGCAACTTCGAAGCACTAGAAAAATAAGCTACAACACTCAAACACCATGGCAAAGAGCATGAACATAAACTAGACATATCCTACAGCAAATAAGTCCAAAGGTGCACCCCCAAAGGAGCCACGGATCAATAGCAACAAGCTTGGACATATTGAACTTGACAATAAAATTCTGACAGCAGAATTTTATTGAAACTTTGGAGCAAAAGTTAAACATTCTACAGCCACTCAAATAAGCATGTGAGAACATGAATGGAAAGCCAACAATATCTACTACAAGAAACCATCAAGATCCACCCCAAAACTATCATGGTTTGTCCTAGAGCAGCAAGCAAACATGGCATCGGAACGTTACAGATTTCAGACTTAGTGAAAAACCACTAAGTGTTAAAACAGCAGTTTCATCATGGCATCTAAAAGAGCAAGTTTAAGTCACCTCGAAACTAAACATGGCAAGTGGTAAGCACCACATCAAAGTACACATGATGGTGATTCCGAAACATACAAGCATGCATCATGGAGATAACCACAACGATAGCAATGAGCTCAACAAGATGGCATTTCATAACAAGTGAATAAACATCACAGCCACATGGCACTTTGCAATGAAGATATACATGGCAAGAATAAATCTATCATGCATCCTAACACAAGCAACATGTGGAGCATGGCAAGACGAACACGTGGATATGTCATTTGCATCATTCGGACAAACGAGCTAAAAGATACCACTATGCAAAGATGGCATAAAAACAACACATAGCAGCAGTTTATATCGGGATGCACTCTTGCAACAGAAAAATAAGCATCTAGATGATCTCTAATATGCATGGCACAATGGAATGAATCGTAGTGCTAGTCACCACGAACGTCTGGACACCTCATTTGCGCAAAACGGAGCATCACACAAGTAGTTATCATCAAATGAAAAAGGCATCAGCACAAATAAAACTGGGGACTTAGTGGTTTTTGGGGTGTCAACCTTCAGATCTGGTGAAGGCTTCGGCCCGGCAGCGCGGATCTGGCGCGGCCCGGAGAAGAAGAGGCCCGCGGTGAAGCGGACGGCGGGCTGGGCCTCGCGGCCCGGCGCTGGAGGCGAAGCGGCCGGCCTTCGGGCGCTGGGGAGCCTGGGCCTCCTGGGCGGCTGGCCCCTGGCGAGCCGAGCGGGCCGACGGAGGGAGGGGGGCCCAGGCGGCTGGAGGCGGCCTGGCGGCGATGCGGGAGCCGGCCCCGCGCGGTCGGGCGGCTGCTGGCCGGTGGATGGGCTCGGCCCACCGGGGAGATCTGGCGGGGCGAAGCGGAAGGAGGCCGGCCCGCGGAGAGGGCGACGGCCCAGGCGGAAGTGGCGAGGCAGCCTGGCTGCGGGAGGCCTGGCGACGCGGCTGCGGAAGGGCTTCGGCCTGGGCCTCGAAGCGGGATCCAGCCCACGGGGGCGATGCGGCGGCTGGATCGGGAGGCCGACGCGGGAGGTTGCGAGGCGGCCTGGGCCGGACCTGGTCGGGGACACGGGGAAGGGCCCCAGGCGGCGATCTCCTGGATCGGGGATCTGGCTACCCCGATCGAAGGAGCGGCGGCGACGGCGTTGACTTGGAAGAAAAAACCTGCGGGGCGGCTGGAGGGACTCGGGGCCGGCTGGATCCGGCGGCCCCTCGCCGGATCTGGCCGGAAGTGAGGTGGAGAGGGCGCGAACTGCGGGATCCGGCCGGTGGGGATGGTGAGGTGAGAGGAGGGTGGTTTTCCGGCGAGGAGGTGGTATTCCGGCGAGCTCCGGCGAGATTCCGGCGGAACTCCGACGAAATTCCGGCGAGGTGGTGGCTGGAGGAAGGGGGTGAAGTGGGGGCTAGGGTTTCCTTAACTTGGGGCAAAATTTGGGGGAGTGGACAAATATATAGGCACAAGTAGCTAGGGTTGTCCAAATGAAGTGCGGTTTTCGGCCACCGGATCAGATTTGGATGGCCTATATGATAGAAGTGGTTAAGAGTGGTTAGTGGGCTGTTGGAGGGGGTGTCTTGGGCCACAAAGTGGAGGCACTTTGAGCCCACACGAATAACTGATGGGGTAGCAAACGGACTCGAAACGCGACGAGATTTGACAGGCGGGTTACACACACCAAAACAACAACACACGACAAGTCTCGCGCCACACCGGTAACGTTACACGGCCAAACACCAAAGTAGGCCTACGGGACGCCACGGACACATGAGGGAGCTCCGGAACGCGAAACGGACAACGGGAAGGAACGCGTGGAACCAGATGCAACCGACAACACAAATGCAATGCGATGCACATGTCTACATGATATGAATGAATGCCACACACGCACACAACAAAACGACGAAAACCCGAAAGACAAAGAACCCGGAATGGAATAGATGAAGCCAGAGATATATTATATGCCCAAAAGGGAAAGTATTACATCCGGGGCATTACAAACTCTCCTCTACTACAAAAAGATCTCGTCCCGAGATCTAGGACTGGAAAAAGGAAGGGTACTCGGAACGAAGAGGATCTTCTCGTTCCCACGTAGCTTCTCGGTCGGTGTGATGTGACCACTTGACTTTCAAGAATTTGTTGGACTTGTTGCGGGTCTTGCGTTCGGTTTCTTCGAGAATAGCAACGGGATGCTCTCGGTAAGACACGTCTTGTTTAAGATCAATCTCTTCAAACGGAATCATGCGTTCAGGTGCCTTGAAGCATTTGCGGAGTTGAGACACATGGAACACATCATGAACATTGGAGAAGTTGGAAGGGAGCTCAAGTTGATAGGCTAGATCGCCTCTTTTGCCAAGAATCTTGAAAGGCCTGACGTATCTAGGAGCAAGCTTTCCTTTGATACCGAATCTTTGGGTGCCTTTCATCGGAGAAACACGGAGATAGACATGATCACCAATGTTGAAAGCCAAATCACGATGCTTGCCGTCATAGTAGCTCTTCTGATGCGACTGAGCGGCCTTGAGATTCTCACGTATGACTTTGCACATTTCTTCGGCTTCTGAGATCAAGTCATTGCCAAGAAGTTGACGTTCGCCTGTTTCAGACCAGTTGAGAGGGGTACAGCACTTTCTGCCATAGAGGATTTCAAACGGAGCTTTGCCGGCACTTGCTTGGAAGCTGTTGTTGTAAGAGAACTCGGCAAATGGAAGGCAGTCTTCCCATTTCATGCCAAAAGATATGACACAGGCTCTAAGCATGTCTTCTAGAATCTGATTCACTCGCTCGACTTGACCACTAGTCTGAGGGTGAAAAGCAGTGCTGAACCTGATCTTAGTGCCCATGGCGGACTGAAAGGAGTCCCAGAACTTTGATGTGAACAAACTTCCACGGTCTGAGGAGATAACTTGAGGAATGCCATGTAAAGACACAATTCTGGAAGTATATAGCTCTGCCAATTGAGCTGCATTGATGGATTCTTTGACTGGAAGGAAGTGAGCAACTTTGGTAAGCTTGTCAATCACCACGAAGATAGAATCATTCCCTCTCTTGGACTTAGGAAAGCCAGTGACGAAGTCCATTTCAATGTGGTCGAACTTCCACTCGGGAATAGGAAGAGGTTGGAGAAGACCGGCTGGACGTTGATGTTCTGCCTTCACTCTTCTGCAAACATCACATTCATTCACGAATTGGGCAATCTCCCTTTTCATGCGTGTCCACCAGTAAGATTGCTTCAGGTCTTGGTACATCTTGGAACTGCCAGGATGAATGGAAAGGAGAGAATCATGTGCTTCTTCCATTATGAGCTTCCTGAGATCACCTTTGGGAACAACGAGTCTGTCCTCGAAGAACAAGGTATCTCTCTCATCAACACGAAAGCACTTGTACTTTGGAGTGCCCTTTGCAATACCATGTTTCACTTTCTTCACCATGGCATCACTGAGTTGGGCCTCACGGACCTGATCTTCCAAGGTAGGAGCAACTTGAAGATTTGCAAGAAAACCCTGCGGAACAACTTGGAGGTTGAGCTTCCTGAATGCTTCACAAAGCTCAGGCTGAAACGGCTTGATAAGAAGGCTGTTGCAATATGCCTTTCTGCTCAAAGCATCTGCAATCACATTCGCCTTGCCAGGAGTGTATTCAATGCTGGGATCATACTCTTGGATCATTTCAACCCAACGAGTCTGGCGGAGGTTCAGATGCGGCTGTGTGAAGATGTACTTCAAGCTCTTGTGATCAGTGAAGATGTCGACTTTTCTGCCCAACAACAGATGTCTCCACGTAATCAAAGCATGTACCACAGCTGCTAGCTCGAGATCATGTGTGGGATAGTTCTTCTCACTTGGCTTGAGCTGACGAGAAGTGTATGCCACAATTCTCTTATCTTGCATAAGCACACCACCAAGTCCTTGAAGAGAAGCATCACAGAATACTTCATAGGGCTTGGACTCATCTGGAGGAGTCAGAACTGGAGCAGAGACAAGCTTTTCTTTGAGAGTTTTGAATGCAACTTCACACTCTGGAGACCAAAAGTATTTGACATTCTTCTGAAGCAAGTTGGAAAGAGGCTTGGCAATCTTGGAGAAGTTCTCAACAAACCTTCTGCAATAGCTGGCAAGACCCAGAAAACTGCGGAGTTGCTTGACGTTCTGAGGAGCTTCCCAGTTGACAATTGCTTCAACTTTCTCGGGATTTACCGCAATACCGTCAGCTGAGATGATATGGCCCAGGTACAAAACCTTATCAAGCCAAAATTCGCACTTGGAGAACTTGGCATAGAACTTATGCTCACAGAGTCGATCAAGAACCAGACGTAAGTGCTTTTCGTGATCTTCTTCATTCTTGGAAAACACCAGAATATCATCCAGATACACAAGCACAAACTCGCCGGTGTAGGGGTTGAAGATGTAGTGCATCATCCTCGAAAAGGTAGGAGGAGCATTGGCGAGACCAAAGGACATGACTGTATACCCGTATGAGCCGTAGCTCGTTCTGAAGGCAGTCTTGGGGATGTCTTCCTCGCGAATGCGAATTTGGTTATAGCCCATTCGGAGGTCGAGCTTAGAGAACACTTTAGCTCCCTTGAGTTGCTCGAAGAGTTCGTTGATGTTGGGGAGCGGATATTTGTTCTTTATTGTCTTCTTGTTCAATGGCCGGTAATCAACACATAGACGCTTCGTGCCATCTTTCTTCTTGACAAATAAGACACCACAGCCCCAAGGAGACGTACTAGGCCTGATGAGACCCATACTCTCCTGTTTATCAAGCTGCTTCTTCAATTCCTTCAGTTCATCAGGAGAGAGCTTGTACGAATGCCGGCATGCTGGCTCAGTACCCGGCTCGAGTTCAATAACGAATTCCACCTGACGGTGTGGAGGCATGCCTGGAAGTTCTTCAGGAAAGACGTCTTGATATTCGTTCACCACCGGAATTTGAGATATGGCATTAATTTCGCCCTTATCATTGAGAGAGAAAAGCCTGATAGTGTTATCTCTAGAGGCGAAGATAATCACATCTTCATCAGGATGAGTCATCTTGACTTCCTTCTGTGCACAATCAATGTGAGCATCATGCTGAGCAAGCCAATCCATCCCGAGGATGAGGTCAATGTCAGAATTGCCGAGAATCACCGGATTAGCCAGAAAGCGATAATCACCCATGCGAATAGAAACATTCGGAGCCACCATACTAGAACTCAATCTCTTGCCAGGTGATATGACACTCAAAGGTCTTGGTAAAGCTTCAGAGTGAACATTATTCTTGGATGCAAATGGATATGACATGAAAGAGCATGAAGCACCCGAATCAAACAACACTTTAGCTGGAAAAGAGTTCACTGGAAGGTTACCCAAAATAACATCAGAAGAATTCTCCGCTTGCGCTGCACTCATCAGATTGACCCTTGCTGCCTTTGGATCATGCTTGACAATAGCTGAACTGACAGGCGGAGGAGGTGGAAGACGCTTCGGGTTGGGGCACTTGTTGGCATAGTGACCTTTCTGAGTGCATTTGTTGCAAGTCACTTCTGAGAGAGGACGGAAATGAGAACCACTTGACTTGGAGCCTTGAGACTGAAATTGCTTCTTCGACTGGTTGCTCGGGTTGTGTGGGTGGGAGAAACCACGTCCACCGGAGTTCTTGTTGCTGCTGGAATTGTTGGAGTTGTTGGAGTTGTTGTAAGGAGCTCGAATCACTGGAGGAGGAGGAAGCCAAAATTTCTGTTGCTTCGAGTCCATCTGAGACGATGAGGAAGAGTGAACGGCATCTCGAATTCTCTTCTCTTACGTTACTGCACTCAAAATGCTTCTTTATGTCGGTTAACCAATCTTCAGCATCAAGAGGGTCGACACAGTAACTGAAAGCTTTTGGATTATTGGCCAAGAACTGGTTGAGAGTAGCATGGTGCTGCTGGTTGAAGAAGTTGCCTTGATTCCCTGGAACACCCTGATTAGCTTGATTAGCTTGCATCTGCTGCATCATGTGCATCAACAACTGGGTGTTCTGAGCTGTAGTCTGCATAATCGCTCTCCAAGCCTCAGACGGAGGAGGAGGGGAAGGAGGACGATCTGGGACCTCTTCACCCTCTGGGTTAGCGTTGAGAACTTTTTTCGGAGCCATCCTGAAAGAGATGACCACGAATCAGCAATTGATTGACAGAAGGTATAAGCTGAATCAATGGAATGAATTGCAACAAGTCTTCTCAATAATCATTCGAACAATAGGAACGAATGAAATCATTCGAACAAGAGGAACGAATGAAATTCTCAGTTAAATGATAACATCAATCTTCACGAGAAGCCACATAGGGGACAAAAGGAAAAATAAGAAAAACAACAAGGTACAGACGGGAACAAACACAAGATAGGAGCTTCGTTCTAAGATCTTTGTGCTGAAAGCATATGAACGCGTTATGAAAGGGTTTTGCAATCCCCGGATCAGCATAGCCAAGGACCCTTTAAGATGCAACTCCCGATCGGAACATCGGTCATAATACCACTTCACTCAATGTAGAACCCCGAACTCGCTAACCTGCATTCGTTGGAAGAATGCCTACGGTCTACTGGATAAACCCACCTATGAATTTCCGAAAGATTCCAGTTATGCAATCAGGTGTTGGGGATACAGGGGAAGCACCGCGCAATCAACTCTAAACCTACATCCAGGTGTATCCATCCTTCAACACATAACCAGTCTTTCTCGGAAACTGTTTAACTCGGACCTTCGAAAAGCATCCACTATAACAAGCTATCGCAATACTCCCGAACTACCTCCCCAGTACTGGGTGATGTCGGGGTTATCTTGCCACTAACCGTATAGGAGAGATTTTTGATGTCGGCCGTCTTAAGTATTTAGTACTGCCGCGATATGCTTGTGACGACAATACCCCGAAGCTCAACTCCCCGGGACACTGCCACAACCCCTAATGTCAGGAGGCATTGAGAACAATATTCTCGTCACAAGAACATCGAAACAATCCCAGAATACTCGCGAGATTCCTAAAAAAAATTTGGTGCAATTTTTTGAAAGTAGAAGAGGGAAGAGTAGTCGTCAGGAGTCCTCACCAGAGAGAAAGGGGATGAGAAGCAAAGAATTCCTACTCTCCGATATAATATAGGACTCAAAATATTTTCAGTGTGTGCCTAGACTCGACCGTCAACGATTCGATCAATCAGTGGGGGCTCCTAGGTCGGAGAAGGCTCTGAATACCAACTTGTAATGCCCAGGATGGGACTAAATCTCCTACGTGTCGAGGCACGACTTAGAGACTTAACCCCATGCTGGAATGATCGCAAGTCTGTTATCTTTGCACAACTCATGTAAAAGATGGGGATGGAAAACGTAAAAAATAGTTGGCTTACACTCGCCACGTCACACAAATACAATACATGTCTCAATCATCATACAATAAAACATCACAGCCCTCTAAGGGTAAAATCCAAATGACAAGATACCAAACATAATTTAAATCCACAGGTCGGATCGAATCCTAGTAGAAGTCTCCACTACTGATCATCAGGATAACGAACATAGTATTGACTACGCTCCTCGTCATACTCCCAATCTAGCTCGGTGCCATCGCCTGGATAGCTCACCACTGGACCCGCATCTGGTGTGGTGAAGTAACTATGAGCCACAGAGGACTCAGCAATCCCGTTCCCGGGTAACAAGACTATTTAAGCCTTGGGTGAGGATAAGGCTGAAGAAAAGAATAAGTGTCTGCAGCAGCAACTAGCACTAGCTTACGTGAAAGAGTGCGAGAAGAGAAGGCCTGGGTCGAGAGATGATCATGAAGTGATCCTAGCTAAAGCTCAACAAACATAACCCCATCGTGTTCAACTCCCGAATCCCTATTCGGAAATTGACAGTCACGGTACACACGCTGGTAGTGTATTAGAACAATGGTGTCAAGTTATCTACAACCGGATATTAACAAGCTCCCATCTGCCACATAACCGCGGGCACGGCTTTCGAAAGTTCATAACCCTGCAGGGGTGTTCCAACTTGACCCATTACAAGCCCACGATCCGCGGAGTCGCAACTCCAAAGTGGGAAGACCCGAGTGTTCTCGGAATCCCGTGCTCAAGATACTCCGAACTAAGGTAAGGCTAATCCAGCAAATCCTCCCGGCGTGCCGACACCCTGATAGTAGCCGCGCATATCTCGTCTCAGGCCACGACCGGATGAGACATCCTACGGGTTTTTACCAAACCTCAAGTTTCCTTGAGGTGGCCCCGCAGTCTGCTCATTTCGGACCAACACTCATGTGGAGCACTGGCCCGGGGTTTGTTGATTAAAGAAAAGGGTTTATAACTCCCTATGCAAGTTTAGTTTGTTATTAGGCAAATAGTACCAATGTTGGGACTTGCTGGAAAAGACTTAGCACTTAGCGGTTTATCGAGGGGGTCCCATACACCCCAACCGTGTTAGGAACGCATAATCAAGGAACATAACACCGGTTTATACGGTTCCTAACGGCATGAGTGGAACAAATCACCAAGCAAAAGGCTTAGCCTTCCACCCTTGCCAATATATAGATGATTTCATTTTAAGCACTTATATAGTGTGATATAACCCAACAAACTTCAACATGAAGCAAGCATCTTCGATCTTCACCTGCAACTAGCAATGGTATAAGAGGGGCTGAGCGAAGCGTACTTAGCCAAGCAATGGTTTGCATAGGTAGGGTGGTTAAACATGGTGATGGTTACAAGTAGGAGGCTGACAAGAAAGACATGGGCATCGAGGCAAAACTATAGAGCGGAACTACTAGCAATAGGCAAAGATAGTAAAGTTATCGGGGTTCGGTCATCTTGCCTGAAGAGTAGTCGTTCGGATCGTAAGAAGGGTCCTCGTGCTCAAGCTCGTTGGTAACCTCGTGCTCGGTCTCAGCTTCCGGCTCTAAACAATACAATCACACAAGGCACGAATCAACAAGATGCAATGCGCACTCAAAATGATGCATGCATGATGGATGCACTACGAGAGCAAACGGAGCACGGATAATAGCACTCAAGCAAAACACCTAAAAACACCTCAAAACATGATAACAACAGGAGATTATGATTCTACACGAAAAATCAATCAAGTTTCATATAAGACTCGCTGAAAACGGAGCTACGGGCTAAACGTTATGCCCGAAACAAGAAATAGGCGAAAGCTGAAAATTACAGCAACATAGCAACTTCGGAGCACTAGAAAAATAAGCTACAGCACTCAAACACCATGGCAAAGAGCATGAACATAAACTAGACATATCCTACAGCAAATAAGTCCAAAGGTGCACCCCCAAAGGAGCCACGGATCAATAGCATCAAGCTTGGACACATTGAACTTGACAATAAAATTCTGACAGCAGAATTTTATTGAAACTTTGGAGCAAAAGTTAAACATGCTACAGCCACTCAAATAAGCATGTGAGAACATGAATATAAAGCCAACAATATCTACTACAAGAAACCATCAAGATCCACCCCAAAACTATCATGGTTTGTCCTAAAGCAGCAAGCAAACATGGCATCGGAACGTTACAGATTTCAGACTTAGTGAAAAACCACTAAGTGTTAAAACAGCAGTTTCATCATGGCATCTAAAAGAGCAAGTTTAAGTCACCTCGAAACTAAACATGGCAAGTGGTAAGCACCACATCAAAGTACACATGATGGTGATTCCGAAACATACAAGCATGCATCATGGAGATAACCACAACGATAGCAATGAGCTCAACAAGATGGCATTTCATAACAAGTGAATAAACATCACAGCCACATGGCACTTTGCAACTAAGATATACATGGCAAGAATAAATCTATCATGCATCCTAACACAAGCAACATGTAGAGCATGGCAAGACGAACACGTGGACATGTCATTTGCATCATTCGGACAAACGAGCTAAAAGATACCACTATGCAAAGATGGCATAAAAACAACACATAGCACCAGTTTATATCAGGATGCACTCTTGCAACAGAAAAATAAGCATCTAGATGATCTCTAATATGCATGGCACAATGGAATGAATCGTAGTGCTAGTCACCACGAACGTCTGGACACCTCATTTGCGCAAAACGGAGCATCACACAAGTAGTTATCATCAAATGAAAAAGGCATCAGCACACATAAAACTAGGGACTTAGTGGTTTTTGGGGTGTCAACCTTCAGATCTGGTGAAGGCTTCGGCCCGGCAGCGCGGATCTGGCGCAGCCCTGCTGGATCTGGCGCGGCCCAGAGAAGAAGAGGCCCGCGGTGAAGCGGACGGCGAGCTGGGCCTCGCGGCCCGGCGCTGGAGGCGAAGCGGCCGGCCTTCGGGCGCTGGGGAGCCTGGGCCTCCTGGGCGGCTGGCCCCTGCGAGCCGAGCGGGCCGACGAAGGGAGGGGGGCCCAGGCGGCTGGAGGCGGCCTGGCGGCGATGCGGGAGCCGGCCCCGCGCGGTCGGGCGACTGCTGGCCGGTGGAGGGGCTCGGCCCACCGGGGAGATCTGGGAGGGTGAAGCGGAAGGAGGCCGGCCCGCGGAGAGGGCGACGGCCCAGGCGGAAGTGGCGAGGCAGCCTGGCTGCGGGAGGCCTGGCGACGCGGCTGCGAAAGGGCTTCGGCCTGGGCCTCGAAGCGGGATCCAGCCCACGGGGGCGATGCGGCGGCTGGATCGGGAGGCCGACGCGGGAGGTTGCGAGGCGGCCTGGGCCGGACCTGGTCGGGGACACGGGGAAGGGCCCCAGGCGACGATCTCCTGGATCGGGGATCTGGCTACCCCGATCGAAGGAGCGGCGGCGGCGGCGTTGACTTGGAAGAAAAAACCGGCGGGGCGGCTGGAGGGACTCGAGGCCGGCTGGATCCGGCGGCCCCTCGCCGGATCTGGCCGGAGGTGAAGTGGAGAGGGCGCGAACTGCGGGATCCGGCCGGTGGGGATGGTGAGGTGAGAGGAGGGTGGTTTTCCGGCGAGGAGGTGGTATTCCGGCGAGCTCCGGCGAGATTCCGGCGGAACTCCGGCGAAATTCCGGCGAGGTGGTGGCTGGAGGAAGGGGATGAAGTGGGGGCTAGGGTTTCCTTAACTTGGGGCAAAATTTGGGGGAGTGGACAAATATATAGGCACAGGTAGCTAGGGTTGTCCAAATGGAGTGCGGTTTTCGGCCACCGGATCAGATTTGGATGGCCTAGATGATAGAAGTGGTTAGGAGTGGTTAGTGGGCTGTTGGAGGGGGTGTCTTGGGCCACAAAGTGGAGGCACTTTGAGCCCACACGAATAACTGATGGGGTAGCAAACGGACTCGAAACGCGACGAAATTTGACAGGCGGGTTACACACACCAAAACAACAACACACGACAAGTCTCGCGCCACACCGGTAACGTTACACGGCCAAACACCAAAGTAGGCCTACGGGACGCCACGGACACATGAGGGAGCTCCGGAACGCGAAACAGACAACGGGAAGGAACGCGTGGAACCGGATGCAACCGACAACACAAATGCAATGCGATGCACATGTCTACATGATATGAATGAATGCCACACACGCACACAACAAAACGACGAAAACCCGAAAGACAAAGAACCCGGAATGGAATAGATGAAGCCAGAGATATATTATATGCCCAAAAGGGAAAGTATTACATTCGGGGCATTACATCATGGGACGTCATCAAACTAAACGTTTGCTGAACGCAGAGGAGCCGCATGTTCGGTGCTTGGATCGGTTGGATCATGAAGACATTCGACTACGTCAACCGCGTCACTAGATGCTTCCGCTTTCGGTCTACAAGGGTATGTAGGCACACTCTCCCCGCCCGTTGCTATGCTTCTCCTAGATAGATCTTGCATGATCGTAGGATTTTTATTTGAAATACTACGTGCCCCAACAGTGGCATCAGAGCCAGGTCTATGCATAGATGATATGCACGAGTAGAACACAATGAGTTGTGGGCGATAATAGTCATACTGCTTACCAGCATGTCATACTTTGATTCGGCGGTATTGTGAGATGAAGTGGCCTGGACCGACATTACGCGTACGCTTACGCGAGACTGGTTTCATCATTGCGAGCACTCATTGCTTAAAGGTGACCATCGGGTGTCTGTCTCTCTCACTTTAGTTGAATCGAGTGTGGCTACGCCCGGTCCTTCTAAAGGTTAAAACAACACACTTGATGAAAAATCGTTGTGGTTTTGTATGCGTAGGTAAGAATGGTTCTTTCTAAGCCCGTAGCTGCCACATAAAACTTGCAACAACAAAGTAGAGGAAGTCTAACTTGTTTTTGCAGGGCATGTTGTGATGTGATATGGTCAAGACATGATGAGTTATACGTTATTGTATGAGATGATCAAGTTTGTAAATTATCGGCAACCGACAGGAGCCTTATGGTTGTCTCTTTATTGTATGAATTGCGAAGGCCATGTATTTGCTTTACTTTATCACTATGAGTTGGCAATAGTAGTAGTAGCAATAGTTGGCGAGACGACCACGACGCTACGATGAAGATCATGGTGTCAAGCCGGTGACGATGGAGATCATGATGATGCTTTGGAGATGGAGATCAAAAGCACAAGATGATGATGGCCATATCATGTCACATATTTTGATTGCATGTGATGTTTATCTTATTATGCTTCTTATTTTGCTTAGTACAGCAGTAGCATTATAAGATGATCCCTCAAAAAAATTCAAGGTACAAATGTTCTCCCTGAGTATGCACCGTTGCGAAAGTTCGTCGTGCCGAGACACCACGTGATGGTCGGGTGTGATAAGCTCTACGTTCAAATACAATGGGTGTAAGACAGTTTTGCACATGCAGAATACTTGGGTTAAACTTGATGAGCCTAGCATGTACAGACATGGCCTCGGAACACTGGAGACCGAACGGTCGAGCGTGAATCATATAGTAGATATGATCAACATAAGATGTTCACCATTGAAAACTACTCCATCTCACGTGATGATCGGACATGGTTTAGTTGATTTGGATCACGTGATCATTTAGATGACTAGAGGGATGTCTATCTAAATGGGAGTTCTTTAGTAATTCGATCAATTGAACTTTAATTTATCATGAACTTAGTCCTCATAGTTTTTGCATATCTATGTTGTTGTAGATCAATGGACCGTGCTCCCGTTCCCTTGAATTTTAATGCGTTCCTAGAGAAAACTAAGTTGAAGGATGTTAGTAGCAATGATGCAGACTAGGTCCATGATCGGAGGATTATCCTCATTGCTGCACAGAAGTATTATGTCCTTGATGCACCACTAGGTGACAAACCTATTGCAGGAGCAGATGCGGCCGTTATGAACGTTTGACAAGGTCGGTATGATGACTACTTGATAGTTTAGTGCGCCATGCTTTACGGCTTATAACCGGGACTTCAAAAATGTTTTGAACGCCACGGAGCATATGAGATGTTCCAAGAGTTGAAAATAGTATTTCAAACTCATAACCGTGTCAAGAGGTATGAGACCTCTGACAAGTACTTTGCCTAGAAGATGGAGGAGAATAGCTCAACCAATGAGCATGTGCTCAGAATGTCTGAGTACTACAATCGCTAGAATCAAGTGGCAGTTAATCTTCCAGATAAAATAGTGATTGACAAGGTTCTCTAGTCACTATCACCAAGTTACTAGAACTTCCTGATGAACTATAATAGCAAGGGATGACGAAAACGATTTCCGAGCTATTCGTGATGCTGAAATCAACGAAGGTAGAAATCAAGAAAGATCATCAATTGTTGATGGTTAATAAGACCACTAGTTTCAAGAAAAGGGCAAGGGGAAGAAAGGGAACCTCAAGAAGAATGGCAAGCAAGTTGTCACTCCAAAGCAGGACCTAAGCCTGAAATTGAGTGCTTCTAACTGCAAAGGAAATGGTCACTGGAAGCGGAAGTTCCCCGAATATTTGGCGGATAAGAAGAATGGTAAAGTGAAAAAAGGTATATTTGATATACATGTTACTGATGTGTACCTTACTAGTATCCATAGTAGCCCTTGGGTATTTGAAACTAGTTCAGTTGCTAAGATTAGTAACTCGAAACAGGAGTTGCAGAATAAACAAAGACTAGTTGAGGGTGAAGTGATGATGTGTGTTGGAAGTAGTTCCAAAACTGATATGATCATCATCGCACACTCCCTATACTTTTGGGATTAGTGTTAAACCTAAATAAATATTATTTGGTGTTTGGGTTGAGCATGAACAAGATTGGATCTTGTTTATTGCAATACAATTATTATTCATTTAAGTGAGAGAATAATTGTTATTTTGTTTACATGCATAAAACCTTCAATTGTCATACACCCAAGGTAGATGGTTTATTGAATCTCGATCATAGTAATACGCATATTCATAATATTGAAGCCAAAATATGCAAACTTAATAATGATAGTGCAACTTATTTGTGGCACTGTCGTTTAATTCATAAAGCGCATGAAGAAACTCCATGCTGATGGAATTTTGGAATCACTTGATTATGAATCTTTTGATGCTTGTGAACCATGCCTCATGGGCAAGATGACTAAAACTCCATTCTCCGAAACAATGGAGTGAGCAAGTGACTTATTGCAAATAATACATACTGATGTATGCAGACCAATGAGTGTTGATGCTCGCGGCGAGTATTGTTATTTTCTCACCTTCACTGATGATTTCAGCAGGTATGGGTATATCTACTTGATGAAGCACAAGTCTGAAACATTTGAAAAGTTCAAAGAATTTCAAAGTGAAGTATAGAATCATCGTAACAAGAAAATAAAGTTTCTACGATCTCATCGCAGAGGCGAATATTTGAGTTATGAGTTTGGTCTTCATTTGAAACAATGTGGAATAGTTTCTCAGCTCACGACACCTGGAACACCACAGCGTAATGGTGTGTCTGAACGTCGTAACCGTACTTTATTAGATATGGTGCGATCTGTGATGTCATAACCATACTGCGAAACTTTTTGGAGAATTTTTCTGGACCAGAAGACACAAGATGGGCCAAAGAAGTACCAGAGGGGCCTCCGAGGGGAACACAACCCACTAGGGCACGCCCAGATGGGTTGCGCCCACCTCGGTGGCCTCCCGCACAACCTCTTTGCTCTATAAATACCCCAATATTTCGGAAACCCTAGGGGAGTCGACAAAATTTTATTCCAGCCGCCGCAGGTTTCCAAACCATGAGATCCAATCTAGAGCCCCTTTTCGGCACTCCGCCGGAGGGGAGCACGATCACGGAGGGGTTCATCATCCTCATTGGTGCCTCTCCGATGATGTGTGAGTAGTTCACCTCAGACCTACAGGTTCATATGCAGTAGCTAGATGGCTTCTTCTCTGTTTGTTTCTCACTACAAAGTTCTTTTGGAGATCTATTTGATGTAATGACTTTGTGCGGTGTGTTTGTTGGGATCTGACGAACTGTGATTTTATGATCAGATTTGCCTCTTTTTAATATCCATACTTGATTATTATAGCCTCGTATTGTTTCTCCGATATTTAGGTTTTGTTTGGCCAACTTGATCTATTTATCTTGCAATGGGAAGAGGTGCTTTGTGATGGGTTCCATCTTGCGGTGTCCTTTCCTAGTGACAGAAGGGTAGCAAGGCACGCGTGTATCGTTTCTATTAAGGATAAGAAGATGGGGTATATTCCTACATGAATAGATCTTGTTTACATCATGTCATCGTTCTTAGGGCCGGTCACCGTCACATGTCATTCAACCAAAGCTCGAGCTCATGTGTTGTTAGGATTCCCTCCCACACGCTTGGATTGCCGTGTTCGACCAACACCGTACCCTGCGTATCTCGTCCTTAACTACCTGGCTTTCATGGTTATGGTCTGTATCGAGAGGCAAGCATCACGTCTAAACTGTACATTATTCGATATTGAGAACACACATCAGCCCTTCCAACGTACATCATTTTGGGCCGCATGCAGGCGGTGCTGGTTTATTGGTCCCTCTCGTGCGATTTTTTACGATGGTTCAGTCTATTGGCCCAAGCGGTTTATGTATATATTCTATCCATTTTTTTATCGACAACAACTATTGTCGTTTGACCAAACGATAGATTAATTGGTCCATCTTATGGCAGGTCATGGCAATATGCATGTATGACCAAAGTATCATTACGTGCATCCGCCCCGCTAACATGAAGTTGGCGGTGGGTCAACCACCCTAGCTAGTAGCTATGTCATTATAGATATATCCAAGGGTGCTTTCGGGTTTGCGAGGCAGGTGCCACCAAAGTTTTGCATTGTCTATTTAAAGTTTTAAACATCACATGCTATATTCCTACATATATTTGGCCACTTCCATGTGGCTCTTGACTTCTAGCCCCACTCATCAATCTTCGACGACGTGCCCAACCATGGGCCCGCGCAGTCAAAGTTGTGCATTGGAATTTTGAACATCACATACCACCCTTTTTACTCATATATATTTGGGCCACATCCTGGTGTGGCTGTCTTCTGATCCTCTCTAACATTTTTTTCAGCAAAAAATCGGATCACGCTCAACGAACACGAGTGTACTGGCTTAACCATGTGAGATGCAAGTGCACTGTGAATCACCATGACTGCGCAAGCGCGAGCAAAGGTGGAGGTACTGGCTTAACCGTGTGAGATGCTAGTGTGCTGTAAAACCACCACCTGCACAAGATAAATGTGGGTAGTTTTTTTAGATTGAATTCCACGTCTGCATCTAAAAATTATGACAAACCGTGTGTGATAGACCAACTAGCTAGAAATCTAAAAACAACCTACCCGCCTTGAGTGTTGCAAAAATCAGCGGTTCGGTCACTTTTCCTTATTATCATACACGCATATCCTTATTGGACCGTGTGCGATCTTGGGTACTCTCGCCCCGCATCAAACCCTTTATCCAAATTTTAGTAGCCGTCGTACTTGAACCATTGTCCACACTCCTCCAGCACCGACCTTATAGTAAAATTGCAGTCGCCGAGGCATTTGAACTGTCGCCCTCCCTCGTCCACCACCATCTCCACCCACCATTACTAAAATTTTCAGTAGCTGCGGCGTATCCTCAAACATCACCGTGAAGCCAGTGAAGACGTTGACTACGTTGCCATGCCGAAGGCTTCACATCAGCGAGATAGCGTATTACTGTATCTCGGGAAAGCTAGCTATGACATCAAGCTCGTCGACAACGGCGGCTTCACGCGGGCCATGGCATTGGTTAAGTGGTCCATCCCCAAGCCCTTTGGTTCAACCGCCGTCGATCTCTTCGACGACCCTGCTCCGATCTCCTCTGCCACACGGTCAAGGATTTGCGATCCTTGTACGCCATAGAGCCCATTTTTTCATTTCTGAAGGACACATTCTACGACGGCTTGGGATCCTCAATTGCCAAGTTAGATCTCATCGACCACAACCATGAGGAGGGCACCCACAAAGGTTCTTCCTAGGTGAAACAACCCATCTGGGACATCATGGAGCACAGCATGGGTCTGTGCTCTTACAATTGGAAGGATCCCGTCCATGACATGTGAGGCAACATCCTATCAGCAAATCTTACCTTTTCTAGCTTTCCAACCCGTACCCTTGGTGGTAGTAGCTTTTTCCATGCAATGTTTTAACCATGCCATGTTTAATTATTTCAGTTAAGAAAAAATGTAATGTTCCATTGGTCTATGTGATGTTTAAGTATGAATTGTCCACTTCAGTATCATGAATGGCTATATTTGGTTGTTTATAGTGAGTAGATGCCTTGTTTATCTGTATTTGGTTGTTAGGTTGGTTGCAGTGAGCATTTGTCCAGTTATTGAGAAGATGCCTTATTTATCTGTATTTGGTTGTTAGGTTGGTTGCGGTGAGCATTTCTCCAGTTATCAAGAACATGCCTTGTTTATCTGTATTTGGTTGTTAGGTTGGTTGCGGTGAGCATTTGTCCAGTTTTCAAAGAGATGCCTTGTTTATCTGTATTTGCCTGTTAGGTTGGTTGTAGTGAGCATTTGTCCAGTTTTCAAGCATATGCCTTGTTTATCTGTATTTGCTTGTTAGGTTGGTTGGAGTGAGACTCTGTCTTCCAATGGCTATATTTGGTTGTTATACTAATCATTTATGCCTTGTTTATTTTGGTCATTCACAATGTGATGTTCATTATGTGCAAGTCGGTATTGTGCCGCTCGATTGCATCTATACCAGTTTGAACGGCTATATTTGGTGCCAGTTATGCCTGGTGTAGTTAACACAAGCCCTTTATTTAAGTTTTACACATTTATCCAATGCGATGTTTAAGCATGACCTACGTTCTATTCATTTTCAACAATACCAGTTTGAATTGCAATATTTGATGGTTGTTAAGCCTGTTGTAGGTAACATTGCCTTCTATTTTATAGCTGCTTTAACAGCATGATGAAAACCAACACATTCAAGCTATCATTTGGAGATGATGTTGTTTACCTTTGCTATATTTGTTTGATGTTAAGGTTGCTGTACTTATCATGCCTTTCCACTACTTATGCAGGACAACAACGGGAGTGGCCACCATTTTCCACCGGGATTAGTTTCATCCCTAGGCTTGTACTCCCCCCGTCGTTCCATAATATAGTGCATATAGATCCATGCATGGACACTTGTTAGCTTCTAATATTGACTTGTTGCTTGTAGGTACATATGCCCTTGGCAAGGATCCATGCATCGACCATTTTTGCGTATGGGGCAATGAGATATTCATCAACAAGCATCAAGTGAGGAAACTGATAAGGATTTTGTACTAAAAATATATGAATGGTGGCAAGAAAATTATTTGTTTACGCTCTATCCAACACAACAGTGAGCTGTAGGATGGTAACTACAAATTCTGCAGCCTAACTCTTTTTACTGCCCATAATGAGTTAGACAACAATGTCTGAATCATTTTCATTCGTAGTGGTTCCCGAAGCAGTACTCAAGATTACCTTGCAAAGTACATGATTGGTGGACATGCGATGAAGGTTAAAGTATTTCATCCAGACTAAAATGAGCATCGAGAAGTCCTAATGAAGACAGTGAAGGATGGACGGGAAACCATCTCAAGGGGTTGGCCTAGAGTCGAGGGCACATTACGCATGGAGGAGGGCACAATATAGGCAATCTGCTTCACCTTCTCGAGCAACTAGAACGTCTTTCGCCTCTCTCTTTACAGTCTTTAGTACAACTGTGGTTCATCGTTCTTTACTTGGTGCTTTTGTAGTTCTTCAGTATATGTACATGTGCATCGAATTATGCATTCGTGTTTGAACCTATATTTGTTATAAAGATGGTTCGATATGAGATAAGTGATTGCCTACTTTCAAATTCAAAATATGTGATTTTTAAATTTGGGATTAAATTAGGGATTACACTGCACACGGTTTACGAACGCAAAACATCTACAATAGACGTGGAGATCAGACACGTTTCTCGGGTCCACTACATGTGCGATCAATCTCTACTACCCACACGATTAACCAAGAAAAAACGTGTGTGATTAATAACAGCATCACACGCAATTCCTTCTTATTAAATGTTTGTGAAAGTCACCTTATCACACACGTTTGGCGATTATGGACTGTTTATGATGGTGTGCGCATCGCAAACATTTGATCATAGAAGAACACGTGTGATAGGTCTTCATCCGACGCGGGTATGACGGATGAATCACGTGGGATGTTTTATAGCTTCGCATACAGTTTTATAGGGACAACTGTATGCGCTCTTACATCGAATCACATACAGTCGAGGAAAAGTAAATGTGTGTGATTGGCTGCTTATCGTACGCGTTCTATAATCATGAACTGTTTTTGACGGGTCGCGCATTGTAAACGTAGCACCACAGAATACCAGATGTGATGGCAATGCGAGCACAAATGAGTTACAATGATGAAGAGTTTTGGATATTTGAGATATCACAAACAATTTTATAGGGACAACTGTATGCACCAAGTCTCCCTATCCCTGACGGTTTATGGGTCGTGTGGGAAGGACCCCCCCTATCGCAGTCACTCACTTGGTGACGATTCAAAACACCATCGCGGAAAGGGGTTAAAACCGTTTGTATAACACCTCGTTGTACCAGTGAAAGTTGCACTAATTAAACTCCGTACACTATTTCTTGCCACCTACCTAAGATATGTGCCCCATGAAACTAACCAGGCCATGGATATCTTGAGAGATATCTATCGACACCTTCACCATCTCGTCAACCTTCGAGAGCCAATGTGGTCTTTCCACTCACAAACATGAAGATGAGGATAGGCCAAATCAGATTCGTTGGGAAGCTTTACAAGAACCACACCCTTCGTAATCACGGGCACAACTACAAAATTGTTGTGGTGAAGTAGTGCACATCCTTCACTACAAGGATAGGCTACATGAAAACACTTGTTCATGACATGTGGCTACAAGGACACTTCAGCTGTATAGTTTAGTAGAGCACATCCTTAGGTCCTCCAGTTCACACGGCATGACTTTGAGGACTTCATCTCCACATGAGACCTAGTTCTAATTCAAAGAGAAACCAATATTTCATTTCTACCTCCGTTCACAAAAATAAGATGATTTTCGATATTTTACTCCATATAATAAGTTATACGCACATAAATGAGCGAACCAAGACACTAAAACAGGTCTACATCAGATACATAAATTTTTAGAACATCTTATATTTGTGAATACGGGGATCACTTACAATATCCATAACACAAGTTACTGGGGCTGCTATATTCTCTTGCAAGGCATGAGAGCTAAAATCATGCATTTCCTACAACTAGCATTGATGTTCATAAAGTAGTTGAAAATAATCTATAAGAATTCAGTGTTATGTGCAAAAATCATATGCATGTCAAGCTCTCGCAGGTTTTGGTCGAAAGATCCATTTAGAACCGTCATTTGGCACACAAAAATAACATGCAAGATCGCCTAGAAAGTTATACTACTAGTACTATGTGTACATTACACAAACCTCGCATATTAGCAACCACTTTGCAAGTTAAATCAAAAAGCACAGTCAAGATCGCCAAAAAGATTGTCAACAAGAGATATTAGCACGACCAGCTTAATGAGTGATCCCAGAGAGGTGGCCTTGGCCATGGCGATGGACTCGCCTTTCCTTCTTTGGGAGAGAAGAATAATGACAGACGCGAGTTGGGGTTTTCTTGAAGAAATGAGAGACAACATGAGGGAGAAGCGAGTGGGGGTTTTCTACAAGAGAAGAAGATGAGCGAGAAGAGTGAAATTATGTTTGGTTTGTTCATCCAACCTACTGCCAAAACGGTTGGGTTTTGTGATTTAACAGCTCATTGGGAATTACTATGGCACTATGACCGGGGTAAGTCTACCCTATAGTTATGCACTCTAGCTAGTAGGGAGTAATTTGGTGCATGGCAAGCGGACCCCGATGCTGGTGGTCCCATACGTCGGCGAAAGTGAGTGGCAAGGTTCCCAATGACCATTGAGGAGGATCTGCACGGTAGAGCGTCCCCACTATTTGTTAAAAAATATATTTGTGATTACACCTGGCGTTTCCACTCTTATGATGGAGGAGTGCGAAACACAACAGCTACTTGAACTTACACTACTAGTACTCCTACTACTTGGCATGTGCACTATGGTTCATACGACAGTCTTATATTATTGCTAGTGTGGTAAGCTATGGCGATAAAAATGATGTATAGTAAACTGATTATACCAACCCGAAGAATAGTAACTGATTATAAATAAATCTATGGTGAGGGATATTGTTGCGAGTGTTTCAACATATTTTTGGTTTACATCGCAGTAGTATACATGAATACAGACCTCGATGGGTTTCCTGCGTGTACATGCCTCCCATCGCATGCTACCTCGGCGGGCATACAAGCGACCTGTAGTGTACAATTTTAGAAGACAAGGCAACTTGAGAAGTAGAATCAGGGCTGGAGGCGGCAACCGCTCCGAAAGGGTGCCTCCGGAGGGTTGACGTGTAGTTGACATGTTGTGGCATGTAAACTATGAATAGTAGTGTAACATGCCCGCTTTTTGACCGTTTGATCGAGAATGAATAGTGAGATCAATGTCAATAGTAGCCAGGCAACAGTGCACAAAGAGTACGCTGATAACCCACAAGTATAGGGGATCAATTGTAGCTTTTTTGATAAATAAGAGTGCCGAACCCAACAAGGAGCTGAAGGTAGAAATTATATTCTCTCAAGTTCTATCAACCATTGATACAACTCTACGCACACTAGACGTTCACTTTACCTAGAACAAGTATGAAACTACTTTGTAGGTGTAATAGGATAGGTTTGCAAGAATAAAACTAGAAGTACTTAGCAAGACTATAACTAGCAGTAATTTGCAACATAATAAAGTTGTTTAATAGACAACTTTTTGTAACACAAAAGATGGATTTGTTCCTAGGCAATTGATAACTAGACCGATAATCATTATTGCAGTTTTATATGAGGGAGAGGCATGTGCTAACATACTTTTTGTACTTGGACCATATGCAATTATGAATGGAACTCTAGCAAGCATCCACAACAACTAAAGATCATTCAGGTAAAACCTAACCATAGCATTAAGTGACAAGTCCTCTTTACTCCCATACGCAACAACCCCCTTACTCGGTATGTGTTTTCGTCACTCACACCACCCACAATAAGCGAATTATGAATGTATTGCAACACCCTACAACGGTAATCCCACATGCTTGCGCGACACGGAGGGCATCATAGGACAACACCAAAATGAAACATACAACTCAATCCAATCACGATCATCAATCAACCCATAGGACGAAACAAATCAACTCAAACATCATAGGATGGCAACACATCATTGGATAATAATATGTAGCATTAAGGACCATGTTTAAGTAGAAATTACAGCGGGGAGAAGAGGTGTTAAACCGCTTCATAGAGGGCGAGAGAGTTGGTGTTGACGGTAGCAAGGTTGTTGGTGTAGATCGCTTTCACCATCCTTTCCCTGGCGGGAGTCCGGCACTACCGAGAGAGAGGGGAAGAGAGCCCACTTCTTCTTCTTCTTCTTCTTCTTCTTCTTCTTCTTCTTCTTCTTCTTCTTCTTCTTCTTCCTTGAAACCCCCTAGACATGAGGAGGGTTTCCCCCTAGTCCATGGACTGCATGGCGACGAAGGGGCGGGATCCCCTCCGAGATTGGATGTATCTCTCTGTTTCTCTTTTGTCTTGCGCCCCTGTTTCTAGCCTTTCACCGTTTCTTAAATATTCGGAGATCCATAACTCTGATTGGGCTAAAAAAAATAGGAGCTTTTTATCGGGATATAGCTTCCTTGCGACCAAAGGACACCCCACCGACTTATGGGGTGACCACAAGCCTTCCCGGTGCACCCAAGGTAGGGGGGTGCGTCATCTAAGCTTGTGGGCCCTCGAGCATCGTCTCACGTTGATTCTTCTTCCACAAAATCACATATATTCCAAAAAAATCTCCGTAAATTTTTATCGCGTTTGGACTTTGTTTGACATGGGTTTTCTACGAAACCAAAAATATGCAACAAACAAGAACGGGCTCTGGATCAATGTGTTAGTCCAAGAAAATCATATAAATTGTTGCCAAAAGTATGTAAAAGTTGTACAATATTGGCATGAAACAATAAAAAATTATAGATATGACGAAGACGCATGAACATCCCCAAGCTTAATTCCTACTCATCCTGGAGTATGTAAATGGTAAGAAGATAATTTTTTGATGTGGAATGCTACCTAGCATAATCTTGATCATGTAAGTTAATCATGGCATGAATATTAAGATACAAGTGATTCAAGGCTATATTCTATCAATTTGACATAGAGACATCAATACTCAGGCATACCAACAAACAATCATGTGATTCAAAATAAAAATGCTGAAGAATGCTATTATTACAAAATCATATAGCCTTGTCATGCTCCATCTTCTTAATGCAAAGTATAAATCATGCACTACCCCGGTGTGTAACGCCCCGGACACACCTGCCTGTGGTTGTTACTCCTGGCGGGATCTAGACTGGCCTCACAGATCAATACTAGTATTTTCTACGCACTTTGTCCTCACTCATGCGCACCCAGGAGCAACTTCCCATCGTGAAACTACTCCAAGCTGAGCACGCTTAACTTTGGAGTTCTTCCCGAATGGGCTACCGGAAAATAAGGAATTCCTTATTGATATGAGTTGTCTATCATCCCTAATAAGCCAGGTTATTACATACACCCCCACTCAGAGGAACTGACGTCCTCGTCGGGCCAGAGGAACGTTCCCTCTTGGCACATACGTTTGTGCATCCAGTTCGGCACATGTGTCATGCCGTGTGCCACGACGGGTCACAAACGTCATGCACAACATGACCGTGCACCTGTCCGCAAACATCCGTGTAACCGTTAAGGTCGGCTCTGATGCCAACTTGTAACTCCCCGGACACACCCGCCGGTGGTCATTACTCCTGGCGGGATCTAGACTGGCCTCACAGATCAATACTAATCTTTTCTGCGCACTTTGTCCTCACTCATGCGCACCCAGAAGCAACTTCCCGGTCAGTCACCCATCCTGAAACTACTCCAAGCTAAGCACACTTAACTTTGGAGTTCCTTCCAAATGGGCTTCCGGAAAAGCAGGAATTCCTTATTGATGTGAGTAGTCTATCATCCCTAATAAGCCAGGCTATTACACGAGGCCAGCCAACCAATTGGTTCGTACTTTTTAAAGCACTTCAGCCTTTTCAACTATAACGCAATACATGAGCGCAAGCCATGGATATAGCACTATGGGTGGAACAGAATGCGGTGGTAGAGGTTTATGTAGAGAAGACAAAAAAGGCGAAAATCTCACATCGACTAGGCAGATCAACGGGTTATGGAGATGCCCATCATTGATGTCAATGTGAGGAGTAGGGATTGCCATGCAACAGATGCACTAAGATCTATAAGTGTATGAAATCTCAAACTAAAAACTAAGTGGGCGTGCATCCAACTTGCTTGCTCATGAAGACCTCGGGTATTTGAGGAAGCCCATCAACTGAATATACATCCAAGTTCTATAATGAAATATTCCCACTAGCATATAAAGTGATAACTCAAGAGACTCTTTATATGAAGAACATCACTGGTACAACGAAAAGCTATACAAACGGTTTTTAACCTCTTTCCATAATGGCATTTTTAAACATCGCCTTGCCGTGTGTGCAATAGGGGGGGTCCTTCCCACACGACCCAGAAACCGTCGGGGATAGCGATCCATGATGAAGAAGTGCTGCAAAATGTAATTCTATGCGATGCAACAACATATCACACATACCACATTCTGGCACACATGTGGGATTGGTGATCAATCGCCCATGTCTCTTACCAGTCAAACCTTTCTATCGATGAAGTGAAAGAAAATGGTGTTTCATATAGGATCGTTTGCGAAATAGTACCTAAGGCACACGAGCCATCATAGGAACTATGTGTGATATGTGCCCCATCGCACACAAGTATTCTATGGCAATCATCTGCCATGCATGACAACATCGCACACATTTCACGACCAATGATCGATTGTGCGATAATGTGCTATCACATACGGTTCATGAGCCCCTTCGCACACATAAAAGTGTTGAAAATCGTATGTGTCTTGTTGTCTATCAACGACGGGTGCGGTATGAGTGTTGTGTGCTTTCCGTGTGGGATCACATACGTTTTCTGAACAATTTACGAGTGGGATTGCATTTTGCATTGGCCACGGTTTCCTATAAGCTCCTGTGTGCGATAATGTGCTATCACAAACGGTTTAGGAGCCCCTACGCACACGTGGAAGTGCTAAAAATCATATGTGATTTGTTATGTATCACTGACGGTTCCGCTACAATTGACGGACGCTTTGTGTTCTAGATCACACACATTCATATAGCTGAACCATGTGCGCATGAATGGCCAGGTTAAAGCAAAAATATCGCATTTGAATCGCCATGCAAAAAAGAAAATTTGCCACAGTATGCAATTGAACAAATAGTGTCCACAGGAAGAACATTCATCAGAATTCGTGCCAATATGCAATTGAACAAATTGTAGCTAAATTTCAATGATTTATCGACATATGCAGTACATAATCACAGTGTACGAAATACGAAGACCTCATCACATGGAAAATAATGCATCCATGCATATATGTTTAGTGACTAACTCTTACTCATTGGTTTAGGAAAAACGATGCTGAAATCTTCATTATCACCAGTGGGCTTGATATAGTGATTGAAGAAGTTGTTGATAAATCTCCTAACCATCAGCAGTTCACGAACGGGGAGAGGTTCAGGGCTCATCGGTACAAAGATGAGCTGCGGGATTTTTAAGATCAAAATGTGCCATATGAATGGAGTAGAAGATATTAATTAGGATAGACTTACTGGTACTAATTCACGATCATCTTCAGAGCAATCAGCAGATTTGCAGATGGAGATCATGTGTTTGCAAACATAGTATCCACAAAGGTTGGTCCCTGCTTGTTGCTAACGACACTGAATTTTTTTGTACAAAAATTAGTCATGTATTTGCCCTGTTAGGAACAACCTAACCAGTGTAAGATGTAATCTCTTTTTCTTTGTACAGAAATAGAAAGAGGTTTAATTAGAAACTTAAACCTTTGACTAGCATAAGAAAATGTATTTGCAAGCTTTTGGATGCATTTTCTGAAAATAACGGATTTCAGTGTCTTACATGAGAAACAATCTCGTGCAGCACAGGTAGTTCCTTCTTGAACAGGTTCCCTAGTTTCGTTTTGCACAATGCCAACACACTGCAAAGAAGATGAATTTTCACATAATCAATTCTTGAACCAGATATGAATGCAAATTTGAACATCATAGAATTCAATACCTATCCATGAATTGCTAAAGATGCGTCAGATCCTGACGCTTTATTGACTCTCTGAGAGAATCTAGGTGGTAAACTTTGTTCTTGTTTGGAACAATGATTACCAAGATCTAGTGAATGCTACAGATGAAGAAAACCATGAACTTACAAACTATGTCGAAATATGAAAGACAATCTATGTATGCATGGTTGTTTATTTGACTTACCCTTCATGATATGGCCTAAAAAATAATTCTACATGGGACGTGTTTTCGAAGATACTGGCAACCTTGATAACGGCCCACTCTCGTTCATCATTACCACGTAGTAATGTGCCATTTGCTAATGCAGGATCTAAAAAATACACACGCTGCCTTTTTCTTCAATGTGCGATCGATCCCCTGAGAAGAATACAATACAGTTAGCTTTTATCGTTTATAGCCTTGTATGGAGAAGATGATCAAAGTTTGTGAAGTACTTACAAAATTAGGCATTTAACAATAGTGGCATCAAGCATGTTGAATCTTAAGAAGATATGTAAGTCCTCGATGCCCACACTGATGGAACCCAGATCGTGACAGAAATGATCTTTGTCATAGTGGACTAGCAAAACCTCATGACCATTTGAGATTTGATCCATGCAATATTTATGTAATGTGCGGCAACTAGAACTGCACCCCTCAAAGTATTCACCAACAAGAAATGGTTGGCCATGGACGTAACTGCATTCTTTAAGTATGCCTTCTTTATTTTTAGCAAGCATCAATTGAAATTTTGCATCGATCATGTTGTCATAAACAATATTAGTCTGTTTCGAACAACTTGATGGTAATTTGGTTCTGGGCAACGAGTGCCTTAAGTAAGGGGGCATCGTTCTCCTTCCTCCTCATTCTTAGGGCGTGCTTCCTCAGTGGTGAAGCCTTTTTGCTTGCTTCCTTCTTGGTACTTGAAGCACTTCTGGTGCAAGGTATGGATGATTGAAAGGCAGACTACTTAGCAGAGGGTGAAGCTATGATGGACTACTGAGCAGAAGGTTTAGGTACGCCGGACTATTGAGCTTGCATTCCTGTTGTGACGGACTATTGGGATGTCGGAGCAGAGGCATCGGACTACTGACCAAGTGTTGAAGCTTTGTCAGGTTTTTACATAGGTGGTTCCAACTTGTTGGTGTGCCGAGGAGGCTGTGCTAACACGTTGGTTTGCTAAGCAGGCAATGCCGACGCATTGGTATGCTGATCACATGGTTGCGGGCCGAATGACGAATGAGCCATCAGTTTTGAACCTTCGGACTGCTTAGCAGGCGGTTCCGAAGCATCAGACTTCTTAGCAGTCCGTTCCACCAGGTTGGTATGCTGAGCATGCGGTGCCGCTGAGTCTCCCCCTGCTGCTTCAGTAACTCACTACTGCAGGATGGTCCAAACCCGACACTACAATCAGAGACCCTTCGATGAAACTGTGTGCGATGCATTGTAGAGGGTGGCGTAATAAAACCGTAAAAAACGATAAAATTGTTTGTGATGATGCAGACATCAAACACGATTCAGATCGTAGCTCCATGTGCGATGTGTGGCATACGATTAATCCATACGAACTATTTGCGATGAGCGAGAACAACAGAAACGATCAGCTAGATGAGGGTGTGTGCGATATACGACATACAGTTCACTTGGATGAACTGTTTGTGATTAGGAGAGACAATGGAAACGGTCAGCCAAATCAAGTTGTCTGCAATGGAGGGCATACAGTTCACTCGGATGAACTGTTTGCGACGAGCCAAGAGAACATAAACAGTTCAACTGAATAAGATGTGTGTGATATGCGGAAAACAAGTCCGTAATCAGAAATGTGTGGGAAGACCAATAATAACACAAACGATTGTTGCTAATAAGCCGTGTGTGTCGCTCTATCTATAGAAGAACAACATATATATGTTACTACAATAAGTTACTAAACAATATTTCGCACACACCTCAATAAATAGTTGCATGCATTCTAAACTAGGAGAAACGATCATCTAGTCATCCACTGCCATGTGGCTCGATCCCTCATCTGGGGCAAGACGAAGACATTTCCTCATATCAATGATCCTCGCGAACCTGACGACGTGTCGATGGCTTCGTGTGATCCTCGAGCTCATAAATATCAGCGACGGGTCCTAGAGGACGGGCGGAGGGAAGACGCGCGCGTCACCATCGAGCGACGCCGCGAAACCCACCGCTAGTCTGATAGGCGCAATGGCCCTGATGTCGACGAGCCTGCGCCCGGTGGGACCGTGTACCTACCTTTCGAGGTTGGGTGCCCCGCCTTCACTCGTGAGCTACGTCAAGTTCGTTGGCCGTCTAACCGCACGTTCAAGCCAAAGATACCGGAGAAGTATGATGGGAGATTGAACCCGTCAGAGTTCTTGAGCATCTACACCATCGCTGTTCAAGCTGCCGGATGGAGATATGAGAAGGTGTTCGCCAACTACTTCCCTTTGGCTTTCAAGCCAAATGTGAGGTCGTGGCAGATGCACCTGCCAGAGAACTCCATCTCAACTTGGGCTGACTTGTGCAATGAGTTTGTTGGCACCTTCACAGGCGGCCGCCAAGAGCCAGGACGACCCAGCGACTTGCAACTCCTCCCACAAAAGGAAGGGGAGAGCTTGCGGAAGTACATGCAGAGATTCAGCCGGGTGCACATGACCATTCCAGATATCCACCCGGCAGCTATGATTGCCGTGTTCTAGTCCAACGTGCGCAACTGCAGGATACGTTCCAAGATGAACATACGGCTGCCAAAGACCGTGAACGATATTTATACCTTGGTGAATAAGTGTGCCCGTGCATAAGAGGGGAGGAAACTCCCCGGAGAGGAATACGGTGTCAAAATTGATTCAGAATATGATGATGATGCTATCGACCAGAAGAAGAAGAACAAGAAACACAACAAGAAGCGCAAGGAGAAAATAGTTCTGGTTGTCGAAAGATCTGGCGTCCCTAGTACCAGCAAGAAGTCCAAGGCTGAATACCCCAGCAAGGATGTTGTCGCGTGCACAGACTGTCGGGAAGCTACGGCGCCCGAGAAAGCTAGGAAGGCTGATGGACCATGATGGGCTCGGGGTCATACTTTCTTATAAGATTTTTGCCTCTCTCATCTCAGTCCCTCATTACTTTGGGACCATTGATTATTTGCACTTCTATTCTTACCAGCTGAGAAGATTCCTTAAAGGTTAGGATCGTAATTGGGCTGCAGAGGCGCGTAAACAGAAGGACGGCCTGCAGGAAAAAAATTGAGACTTTAGATTCAGAGGTCGATCTGGTTGGCCTTTCCAAGGCTGAGTGGCAGTAGTGTTATGAGTTGGAAGGCCTTCTGATGAAGTTTCATCAGCAAGTGGAAATTTATTGGCGCCAAAGGTGTTGTATTAATTGGACTTTCAAAGGAGATTCACTCATGGCCTATTTTTCTTAATTGCTAATGGGAGGAGTTGGTGGCTTATTGAGGGCGTGAGGGTGTGTGAGCCATCCACTATTTTGGAGCACATTCACGATTTTTTGTCTCTCGTTTATCTGCTAGACCTCTCTCAAGTCTCTCTATCTCTAAACAACTTTTGGCGGCCTCTATGCAGGTGTCTGATGCTGATAATGCCTACCTTTCTGTTCCTCTATCTATCGATGAAATTAAGGCAGTGGTATCCTCCTCTAATATTAATTTCCCCCACGATCCAGACGGTTTTTGATTTCCTTCTTCAAGAAGTTTTGACCAATTTTGAGATATTTTTCTTGTGCAATCATCCAAGGCTTTGTTTGGGGAATGTGGATCTGTCTCGTCTCAACTATGTTATTCTCTCCCTAATTTCCAAAGTGAAAGGTTCCTACTCCATCATTGTCGGGGTTTTGGGACGACATATGCCAACGGATGGCTTATCATGCATGGGGTCAAAAGAACGTCGCCGGGCTCGGGAAGCGGGATAAAGCGAAACTTAGGACGCCTACGGATCTTACCCAGGTTCGGGGCTCTCCGAGGATATAACACCCCTAGTCCTGCTCTGCGGGGGCTCCGCGTCATGACTGATAGCACTAAGGTAGCTACAAGATTGCTCCTTGAGCTGTATGGTTTGAAGGAAGAAGATGAACAAGGCTAGCTCACCTCCTCTCTCTCTCCATCTAGGGTTTTACCTCGTGATCTTCCAACCCCTCCTCATGGAGGACCCTGGGGGGTTTATATAGGCCTACCGCCCCAGGGGTACAATGGTAATCTCGACGGTGTGGCCCCCAGCCGTCAGTGTCTTCTAGCGCCGGCTTTACCGCCTGTCTGCTGGGGCCCGCTGCCCGCGGGCCCCTCGTGATTGTCTTTCACTCTGGAGGTGCCTCTGCTGACGACAGCCTTGACAAGAAGGAAGTGGCTACACTACCATTGCCTCCCGCCGTACGCTGCCGCCTCACCCCGTCCTGTCATCTTGATGAGGCTCGGACTTCTAGGGTGAGGTTTGCCGTCTGTTACCAGGCGGCCGTCTCCCCTGGCCGTCTGCCAGGGGCGGCTTGTTCATGAGCTACCCGCTGACCGATGGGGCCAGCCGCCTGCTGGCCCCGCCGTTTGCGGGTAACGGGATCGTGGCCTCCTCTGATCGATGCTTGGTCATGAGCTACGTGGCTACAGTGACCCGCCGTTTAGGAGATATTCATAAGGTACACGGTCACTGTAGCACGCCCTTATAGATCTTCTAAGGACATGTTCTCCTGTAGCCATGCCTCCGCCATGCGGGGGTCCCCCAAGAGTGCTTCCTGGAGAAGGAGTGCGGGGCCGTCTGCTGGCAGGTGGTGTTGGTGTCGCCGCCTGCTGGGTCCCTGCCGCCTGCTCCTAGGGCAGGCTACCCTAGGAGGCGGCTCGATGAGAAGACGGCCGCAGCGGACCAGGCGGCTGTCTTTTGTCTTAAAATTCCAAGGGTAGGCGCCGAGGGTACCCATGGTCAATATCTCTGATAGTAGTCCCCGAAGCTGGTGGAACTCTGAGGCGGGTGCGGAAGGTGCCGAGGGGTTCTAGCAGCTTCCCCTCTTAGGCAAGCCCAACGTCCTTCACTTGTCTTCCGCGGATATCCATCTGCCGACAGCCGGCCCTGCGCCACTGGAGCCGGCCCCCAGCAGCCGAAACCGTCGTCTCAGAGTCTTCGGCGGGAAGGCGCCGCCTGGTCAGCGGGCAGTCGCACGGGCCTGCAGACCGTTGGCAGCTCCCACGCGTCACCGTCCTGTCGCGTCGGCCTGCCAGCCCAAGCGCGTGACATGACGTAACAGTGGGCCGGGGCCCGCCACTAAGGGCCTCGGGCCCCGCGCGGATCCACAGTGGCAGGGGTAATCGATTACCCTCCCATGCACATTTAATGCACGCGGATTAGGCGCGAGAAAATCGGGGGTCGTGCGGGACGTGGGGCGGTTAACCCCACGCCTTCGACGCCCGGGCCTATATATAGGTCGGGGGAGAGGGCTGGCGCTGTTCTCGCGCCCACTCTCCCCCATCCTCCTTCTTCTTCCTCGCCCTTCTCGTCGTCGTCATAGCGAACCGCCGCCCGAGCCATGTCCGGACCGGCACCTCCCCGACACCTCGGTCAGTGGGACGGCAGCGAGGTCCTGCAGGAGCATGTGGACATCCTCCGGCAGTCGCGGAAGCTGCCCCCGGCCGACAGGGTCGCTGTGCGCCTGGCGCCGGTGGCGGAAATCAGGCCGGCCCCGCGGCAAGGCGAGCGGGTGATCTTCCGCTCGCACTTTTCGTGCGGATTCGGCCTGCCGGCGAGCAGCTTCTTCCGCTCCTTCCTCGACTTCTTCCACATCAAACCTCACCACCTAACGCCAAACACAGTGATGACTCTCTCTTCCTTCGTTGTTCTCTGCGAAGCCTACCTCGGCATTCTCCCCACCATCGAGCTCTGGACGGAGCTCTTCTACGTGAAACTCGGCACCGCCGTCCAGAGCGTGGCCGCCCAATGCGGGGGGTGCAACGCGGTGAAGCACACTAGGGCGAGGAACTTCTTCCCGGCGCCGAAGCTCGTGGGATCGGTGAAGAAATGGCAGAAGACGTACTTCTACGTCTCCAACGTCGACCCCGAGCAACATTTTGTCTGCCTGCCGGAGTGGGTGCCGGGGCCACCTGCCGAGCCTCGGGACTCCTAGAGGACCCGGCATGCTACCCTCACTAAAGGCACCTCCATAGCCCTGCGCTGTCTCCGGGAGCTGAGAGACGACGAGGGCTTGGACTTCGCGGATCTGCTGCTCACGTTTGCTGAGCGCCGGGTGCTGCCCGCTGCAGCGCCGCCCCCACCTTATCTGCGACATGAGCGGGCGCCGGGACCCCAGCCGGACGTGCACCAAGCCCCTGCCCTACGAGGAGGTGGCCCGTCTGGTGAACCATATCTCCAGCTGCAAAGTCTCCGACTCCGGCTGGGCCTTTGGCAAGCCGCCGTACAGCCGCGCCAACCAGCCACCCGCAGTAAGCTCTTTCATCCTTCTGCTTTCTTTCTTCTTTATCTGGCTGCTGTAGCCGTCTGGTCCTAATACTTTGTTCAGATTTTCCTAGGCCAGCCGGCACTAGGCTCCGACCAACCTGGTCGTCCCCTAGTCCCGGATCACTCCCAGAGCGATACGAGTGACCCCGATCTTGGGGCCGCCGCCGCCATGGAGGAGGAAGAGGTGACGGGTGGCGGGGACCAGCCATCGGGCGCCTTGCCAGAAGGCGGCCTCGAGAGCTGGCCGGATGATGACGAGGAGATGGAGGAGGCACCCGTCCGCACCAGCCAGCAGGCGGGGCCGTCTGGCACGGCCGGCGGTGGGAAGCGGCGGTCCTCATCAGGGCCGACTGGTGCCCCACCCAAGAAGCTCCGGCTGTCGATCGCCGCCACGGGGCGTCGGGAGGCGGCCGCCAGGGCAAACGGGCCAAAGAAGCCCAAGGCCAGGCCGGTTGTGTCCGGGTAAGTATTCTTCATTCCTTCTTTGCGTGTTATTCATTTTTCACAGCTGATCCCTTCTTGGCTGACCCTCCGTTTCCTGGGGACATCCACACAGCGCACCGCTTTCCCTCTCGTGGGTGCCGGCGGGCTCTGTAGTGGGAGGACCAGATGCCCCCCTGCGCCCCCTCGCGTGGATCCAGCCGCCAGGCTCCGGGAGGCGACAAAGAGGAATGCCCGCGAGGCGCACGCGGAGCGCGAGGCCGTGGAGCGTGAGCGAGCGGCGGCCGATGCCGCCGCCCAGGCGGAGGCCGAAGCCGCCAAGAAGGCCGAGGTAGACGCCGCCCGCGTCCGAGAGCGGGGAAAGGGCCCCCAGCAGCCAACGGGCCACGTCGTCCACCCGGTGTTAGGGTCTTTGGAGCAATCGACCCCAGGCGCCGGCTGCTGACGAGCAGCCGGCTCCGGGCGATGGGGGACGAATGCGTCATCTTGGAGACGCCTCCACCACTCCTCGCGCCGCCTGCTGGGGAGCAGGGCAGCCGGCCAGCCGGGACGGAGGTGCCGCTGGTTGGGGGCGTGCTGGTGACTGGCCCGCAACCGGCCCCCCGAGGCCCAGCCCGCCGGCGCCTTGCGAGGGCGGTCTCTATGCCCCAGCAGGTGGAGGTCGGCGGGGCCAGCTCGTCCGCGCCGGAGAATGAGTCGACCAGCGCGGCGCCATCAAGCTGGAGGTCCGGAGGAGGCGGCGCGTGGATCGTCGCGTCATGGGACGTCCTGGACCGCATCAAATCCTTGGGCAACGTCGTGCAGACGGCGGTGCAGGAGTTCGTCGCCACGCGGTCCTCCGTTCGGGTATGTGTGCTTCGTTTTCTTCTGTTTTTATTCCTTCAATTTCTTCTGTGGGGGCGTGTCAGCGCACCCACTGGGTGTAGTCCCCGAGTTCTGAGCCGGCTGCTGAGCAGGTGGCTTGGAACTCCAAAGTATACATCCTGATCTGATCTTGCTTCTTGTTGTAGGAGTACCACAACCTCCGCGTGGCCTCCTACAACACTCATCGCCAGGAGCTGGTGTAGCTGCAGGCTGCCTTGGCAGATAGCCAAGGTGAGTGCCTCCTTTACTCCTTGTGGGGGCGCGTCAGCGCACCCGCTGGGTGTAGTCCCCGATTTCCAAGCCGGCTACTGAGCAGGCGGCTTGGAACTCCAAGGTTATATTTTTTTGTTGCTGACCTTCGCTCTTTTCTTTCTCCCTAGCCAGTGGTCGCAGCCGACCTCCGCAACCAGCTGGGCGAGGCCCAGACGGAGCTGGCCGCTAAGGAGCGGGAGCGTGGTCTCGCCACTCAGGACAAGGACCGCCTGGCCAAGGAGCTGGCGGACCAGGCGGCGGCTCACAAAGCCGAGCTTGGCAAGATGTCTGACGCTGAGTCACTTCTGCGGGCCGAATTCGAGACTAAGTGCTCGAATTGGGCCGAGAAGGAGGCGGCTCTCAAAGACGGCTATGTAGCCATTGGAGACATGGTCGACGGTGAGACGTCTACCCTTTTGTCTTGTCTTCTCCGTTTGCAGCAGCCGTCTTTCTTTTCTTCTAATCCTTCTTCTAGTCTTGGCAGAGTTCTTCCCGGGCTATTATGTGGCCGCCACCCAGGCCATCGAGGCCGAGCATGCTGCGAGGCGCCAGGCGGGCCGTGTGATCGCACCCAACGCGCCGAGGACCCCGGCCGAGGAGCTTCTTGCCATTCGGGTGCGTCTTCTGCCAGTCCGCCGTCTTCTTCGCCGGCTGCAGCGTGCTGGCGCCCAAGTCCTGGCCGCCCTCTGGCCAGGTGTGCCAGCACTCCGCACCCCCAGCCGGACGGCCGCCTGGCTGGAGGCGGCCGGCTAGCGCTTCGAGGCCTGGAAGGGCTCCACAGCAAGGGCTGGCGCGCGGACCGCCCTGGAGTTCGCCAAGAGCTGGTTTCCTGGCCTGAGCCTTGCGCTGCTAGAGACCTTCCGCGCAGAGGCCCAGCCTGAGCTGGCCGTGGAGCAGAAGGAGCTCGTCCAACGTGTCGCCGCCCTCGCCGAATATGCCGACACCTCCATCTTCGTCCCGGAGTTGGATGACAGGGGCCATGTGGTGCCGCCTGGCAAATTCGTGCTGGACTTGGCGGCGTCGGAGGAGCCGGACGAGGAGGTCGCCTCCAGCGAAGGTGATGAAGAGAAGGAAGGCAGCGACGAGGAGATCTGTTCCCAGGAGGCGGACCCGGCAGCCAGTCGCCAGCCTGACCAATCCTCAACAAGCGGGCCAGGAGTGATGGCCCCGCCTGCTACAGGAGGCGGCCAGACCGAGACCCACTAGGCGGCCTCCCCGGAAGCCGGCTCCGTCGTGCCACCTGCCCAGCCTGCTGCACCTTAAGCTTTTCGTTTGTATCTTCTGCTTCCCTGTAAGACTTGTAGGGTTAATCCGAACAATTCCACCCGCTGGGTGTATCAGTAAGTTGTTACTGCAAGGCGGCTCTTGAGGCCTTTTGGATGTAAATATTCTTTTTAATGCTGCATCGTTTTTATGCAATTGTGCCGAGTCCTAGGATTAGCCTTGCCCTAGTTTCCTTGTGGCGATTTTCTTCTTGCCGTCTCCTTGAACTGCCGCCCTGCCAGCCAGACAGCCACTCTGTGGTTCTGTGGTTGGGTCAGGGACTTGGCTGTTTTTGGGATGGGCAAGTATCTCGCCTTCTGGAAGGCGGTCTGGCCAAGCCTAGAACTGGCTGGCCGGCTGCTTGGTAGCCAGCGGTTCGTGTGAGGGGCCGCTGGCCCTATGTCTTTCTTCCTTAGCCATTTTTCATGCGGGCACCATTTCTTGCCTTTGGCTCCTGCCAACCGGACAACCGCGTTCTGCGAGTCTGTGACTTGATGCAGGAGAGGGCTTGGATGCCATCACATTACTTGTCTGACTTTTTAAGGAGAATTTCCTGGACATAGGGCTAGGCGGCCAGTCCCCGGGCCGTCTGCTAGGCTCCGGTGCCGGACAAAGGAGTGAACAACAATCATTCATAGGCATAATTCTTATCATATAGATAAAGGGTTGGGCAGTCCCCGAGAATTCCTCGGGGTTCCCACTGATTCTCAAAATAACTTTAGATAGCACGACACATACTGTCTTTCAGCTATAAAAGCGACGAAGAAGGTTTGCGTTCCATGGGCGCTCCGATTCCTTGCCTGGGTCGTCTCTCTTGCACGCTCTTGGCTTCTGGGCGTCGATGAGGTAGTAGGCATCGTTGCCTAGTACCTTGCTGACGGTGAACGGTCCTTCCCAAGGAGCCGAGAGCTTGTGCTGGTCGGCTGTTCGCTGGATCAGCCGGAGCACAAGGTATCCCTCGCGGAAGGAGCGTGGCTTGACTCGCCGGCTGTGATAGCGGCGGAGACCCTGCTGGTAGATGGTGGAGCGGGTGAGTGCTACCAGCCGGGCCTCCTCCAGCAAGTCCACGCCGTCTTCGTGTGCTTCTTTGGCTTCAGCTTCCGTAAAGATGGTGATGCGAGGTGAGTCAAACTCAACGTCCGTTGGGATGACGGCCTCGGCCCCATAGACGAGGAAGAAAGGAGTGAAGCCAGTGGATTTGTTCGGAGTGGTTCTGAGGCTCCACAGGACAGACGGCAGTTCTTCGATCCAGCAGCCGGCCGACCGCTCCAAAGGTTCGACCAGCTGGGGCTTGATGCCGGATAGGATGAGGCCATTGGCGCGTTCGACTTGGCCATTAGACTGTGGGTGGGCAATGGACGCTAGGTCCGGTCGGATGCCCTGAGTTGCACAGAAACAGGCAAGTGCGCCTTTGGCAAAATTTGTGCCGTTGTCGATGATGATGTTGTGCGGTATACCATACCAGACTGTGATGTCTGCAATGAATGTCACAGCAGTTGGGCCATTGAGTTTCTTGATTGGCTTGGCTTTGATCCACTTGGTGAATTTATCTATTTCCATGAGCAAGTGTGTCGGGCCTCCTCTGGCAGTCTTGAAAGGTCCTACCATGTGCAGACCCCAGACGGTAAATGGCCAAGTGATCGGAATAGTCTTGAGTGCAGAAGCCGGCAAGTGTTGCTTGGAGCCGAAGCGCTGGCATCCGTTGCACTTTCTCACCAAATCTTTGGCATCGTCCAAAACAGTCGGCCAAAAGAAACCGTGGCAGAAAGCTTTGGCTACAAGAGACCTTGAGGCCGCGTGGTGGCCGCATTCCCCTTGGTGAATGTCATTCAGGATAGCCAGCCCTTTTGTTGCTTCTACACAACGCTGGAAGACGCCCGTCGCATTTCTTCTGACGAGCTCTTTGTTGACTATGGTGTACGCTGAGGCTCGGCGTTGAACTTGTCGTGCCGAAGTTTCTTCTGCTGGCAGCTCTCCTTTGAGCAGGAATGTGAGGATTGGCTGTGCCCAAGACGGTGCTGAGACTCCAGTTGCTTCGGCCAGAGAGACCAGGGTGGTTGGGCTGGGAGGTGGAGGGCTGGGCTGAGCCGCCTGCTGTGTACCCGAAGTCCCTGAGCCGTCTGCTGGAGCCGGCGCCTCCTGGCCGTCTGCTGGAGCAGTCCCCGGGCCAGGAGCTGGCGCGGCTGTAGGTGGTCCGTCTGTTCGAGTTGGATTGTCGTGGCCGCCTGCTGGGGCAGTCTCTGGGCCAGCAGCCGAAACCACGAGGCCGCCTGCCCCGGGGTCGGCTAGTATGAAGATTGACTCCAACTCTTGTGAAGGCTTGATAGACGGTTTGCGCAGGCATTGGATAGATACGCCGGCTGGTATTGCTTGGCGGGTAGAGCCGATTCGTGCCAAGGTGTCCGCTTGCATGTTATCAGCTCGTGGTACGTGGAGGAACTCGCAGCCATCAAAGTGTCCACTGATCTGCTGGACAAGGAAGCGATAGCTTGCCATGTTTGCGCCCTTGGCGTCCCAGTCCCCAGACGACTGCTGGACAACCAAGTCTGAGTCACCGTAGCACAGCACTCGACGGATGCCAATCTCCTTGGCCATCCGGAGTCCGTGAATAAGTGCCTCGTATTCGGCCACGTTGTTGGAGGCGGCAAAGTGGATCTGCAAGGTATACTTGAGCTTGTCGCCTTTGGGGGAGGTGAGGACGACGTCGGCTCCCAGGCCGGTGCGCATCTTTGACCCGTCAAAGTGCATCCGCCAATGGGTTGAGTCTGGCACAGGTGGCAGGTACTGGGTTTCGTCCCAGTCGACGAGGAAGTCGGCCAATGCTTGCGACTTGATGGTGGTGCGCGGCTGGTAGAAGATGGTGAAGGGGGCCAGCTCAATGGCCCACTTGGCCACTCTTTCTGAGGCATCTCTGTTCCCCATGATTTCAGCAAGCGGGGCCGTGCAGACCACCGTGACAGAATGCTCTTGGAAGTACTGCTTGAGTTTCTTGGCGATGAAGTACACGCCATAGCACATCTTCTGGTAATGGGGGTAGTTCTGCTTGGACGCTGACAGCACTTCGCTCAAGTAGTAGACGGACCTCTGGACAGGCAAGGCTCTGCCGTCCTCTGGGCGCTGGACCACAATGACAGTGCTGACCACCTGGCTGGTGGCGGCTATATAAAGGAACATGGGTCCTTGTCTGTTGGCGCCGCCAGGACAGGCGGGGTGGACAACAGTCACTTGAGCTGCTGGAAAGCTTCATCTGCCTGGTCGTTCCACTCGAAGCACGTGGTCCTCTTCATCAGTTGGTACAAGGGGAGTGCCTTTTCTCCTAGCCGACTGATGAAACGGCTGAGAGATGCCAGACACCCCGTGAACCTCTGGACGTCCCACACACGGGTCGGTCGTTCCATCCTCTCAATGGCCTTGATCTTTGCGGGGTTGCACTCAATGCCGCGTTCGGATACCAGGAAGCCAAGGAGCTGGCCGGCCGGTACCCCGAAGACGCATTTCTCCGGGTTTAGCTTAATCCGAAAGCGGCGCAGGTTCTCAAACGTTTCCTGGAGATCCTCCAAAAGGGTTCCTTTCTTCTCTGTCTTCACCACAATATCGTCCACGTAAACGTGGGCGTTCCTTCCAAGCTGCTTGATGATGGGCCTCGAACCCCTCGTTGGTTACCCCAAGTGGAAGGTGTAAGATGCAGTATGTAGAAGTGTTTTCCCTTAGCAAAGATGCCAAGGATCGAATCCCCAGAGACTCCTAGGTTCAACAAGTAGGTGTCAATTGCTAACGGCGCAATTAGCAATCAACGTGGACCTGCACACTATTTCAAATAACTTTGCTCCCAACGAGTACAGAGAGGTTGTCAATCCCTCCGGCCTTGTAGTTCACAAAGGGTTAAAAGCAATATGATAGTAGTGATAGATAGTGTTTTGCAATAGTAAATAAATAGCGAAAAGTAAATAGCGGGTGTGATCAATGATGGTAATATGGACCGGAGTCTCATGATGTTCACTAGTGATGTCTCTCTCCCAAAAGACGATAAAACAGCTATGTGAGGTAAACAAATTACAGTTGGGCAATTGACAGGACCACGAACGCAAACCAATGCTGATTACATTGCAGAAAGGTTGAGGTTCAAAGCATGGGCGGTACGCCAAAAAAAGTAGACCGAAATCCATCAATATCTACTACTAATCATCCACCTTGAGATATCTATCCAGAACATCTCGCTGGTATTAAGTTGCGAGTCCCACCCATAGTGTAAACTCAATGCAACAGACAACTGCATTAAAAGAACTTTGCGTAAAGTAAACAATCCTTGCACCCGCGGGCACAAGCACCGTTGTTTTCCCCCTTGTGGCAACAGCACATCCCCTAGACTCATGTTTCTGTCACTCAAGCTAGTCATCGAGGGGCATGAACCCACAATCGAGCATAACATTCCCTCTTGGAGTCACTACGTATTACTTGGCCAAAGCAATAAATAACAACGGAGAACATGCAAGAATTACTTATGAACATAAATATAAAAGAGGTAGATCAAATATATTACTCAAGATCAATCTGAACATAATCCCATAATCCATCGGATCCCAGCAAACTCAACATAGCAACAGCATAAGGATTACATAGGTGCCTCGATCATGTAGGGCAGCTCACGAGGACTAATTAGTGAAGCACAAGAACGGGAGGAGAACATCACATAGCTACTGGTCATGGATTCATGGTCCAAGGGAGACTACTCACGAGTCATCCGGGAGGCGTCCATGGTGGTGGAGAACCTCCCGGTGGTGATCCTCCCCTCCGGCAGGGTGCCGGGAAGAGTTCTCCTGGTGCTCCCGATCTTGGAAGCGGCGGCGGCGGCGGAACAGAGATGGGATCGCGAAAAGAGTTCTTGTTCTGAGGGTTTCGGAGGATGCTTTAAATATATGCCAAAAGGGAGCATCGGGGAAGCTTCGGGGGGCCCAGGCGCCCCCCCGGCGCGGCCCAGGGGGGGCGCGCCGCCAGGGCGCCTGGAGCCCTGGTGCCCCCCCCCCCCGGCTGCCCTTCGGACGCAGTGTTGTTTCCGGAATGCTGATTTTTTATATAATTTTTCTCGATTTTTCTGGGCAGTTCTCGTAACGTGAAAACCTGAAATACAAAAACAGCCGAAAACAGAAACTGGCCCTGGGGTGCACTGGATTAGTAAGTTAGTCCAAATATGATCAAAAGTGTATGGAAGTGTATGAATATCATAGCAATATCACCCGAAAGTGGCATGGAGCAAGCAGAAATTATAGATACGTTTCGGACGTATCAACATCCCCAAGCTTAATTCCTGCTCGTCCTCGAGTAGGTAAATGATAACAAGAATAATTTCTATGGTGACATGCTATTAACCATATAGGACTTCTTCATAGTCATATGACAAAAGCTTATGAGACAATGATTCTATAGTAATTAAGTTGCCTCAAGAGAAAATCACAAATGACTGAAAGTTTTACAACATGACATTGAAGCATCAAATAGATTTGCAATGAACATGATGTGCAAATATGACAAAGTGATATCTAGCTTGCCCCCTTTAGTGAAGCAAAACATAAATGCAGGGGCACCTTCAAGGTTTAAGTGATGACTAGATACAATGATTTCAGAAATAACGATATCACAATCATGCAAAAGACAATGCTACTTTCGGACAATGCACATTACACTCAGAATGACAATCATGCTCTCAGTAGTTGGTGCTTTTAAAAGAAGGTGGAGACTCAACATAAAAGTAAAAGATGGTTATGACTTTTTATTTTGAAAACATGGAAGCAATTTTGTCAACGGTAGTAGTACTTCATATGTGTCATGTATAACACCTCCTATAAGTTGCAAGCCTCATGCATCGAATACCAATAGTGCTCGCTCCTTTTCCTAATTAGCTCGGATTTCCATGGGTTATCATTGCATTACATATGTTTCAACCAAGTGTCACAAAGGGGTACCTCTATGCCACCTGTACAAAGGTCCAAGGAGATAAATCACATTTGATTTCTTGTTTTTGATAGATCTCAACTTGAGGACATCCATACCGGGACAACATAGAAAATAGATGATGGACTCCTCTTTAATGCATAAGCAAATTCTCATAAGAGATTGAGGATTAAGTCCAAGCTAAAACTTCCACCATGATGCATGGCTTTGGTTGGCGGCCCAATGTTCTTCTCTAACAATATGCATATTCATTCAACCCACGGTAAATCACCCTTACTTCAGACAAGACGAACATGCATAGCAACTCACATGATATTCAACAAAAGTGTGACATTTGATGGCGTCCCCAAAAACATGGTTACCGCTCAGCAAGCAACTTATAAGAAATAAGATACATAAGCAACATATTTTTACCACAATAGTTTTTAAGCTACTTTCCCATGAGCTATGTATTGCAAGGTTAGTCTGCTTAGTACAGGTGGAGGTTAGCAAAAGACTGGGAGCGACCAACTAAGAGAGCAATGACGGTCATAATCATGCAGAGCGACAAAGCAATATTGAATCAGGCATGGTAGTTATATCGCTACTCAGAAATAAAAGATCATCAAGGCTTGACAGACTTTCTTTACAGTCTTAAATATGCGTGAGCATACGCCAAGTCAATCAAAATAAATTCTCGAAGGAAGATATTACTAAACCATACCACATCATTGGCAAACAAATCAAGTTGGTATTCCAATAACACATTGGGAATCCCCCAGCTATTTGAGATTAACCATAAGAAAACCTGAACTACTAAGCACCATTATGCACGTAGCATATTTATCATAGACATATTAACCAATGCAA
>LR738710.1:624106576-624152769 GCA_902687465.1 Secale cereale | reverse complement strand
TGTTGTTTCCGGAACGCTGATTTTTTATATAATTTTTCTGGATTTTTCTGGGCAGTTCTCGTAACGTGAAAACCTGAAATACAAAAACAGCCGAAAACAGAAACTGGCACTGGGGTGCACTGGATTAGTAAGTTAGTCCAAATATGATCAAAAGTGTATGGAAGTGTATGAATATCATAGCAATATCACCCAAAAGTGGCATGGAGCAAGCAGAAATTATAGATACGTTTTGGACGTATCACTTGAGGAGACACTTCTGCATGCAACGCTGAAAGGTGCGCCGACATTTCTCAAGCCGAACGTCATGGTCAGGTAGCAGAAGGCCCCAAACGGCGTGAGGAAGGCTGTCTTCAGACGGTCGGCTAGATCAAGCTTGATTTGATGGTACCCCGAATAAGCATCAAGGAAAGACAGCAGCTCGCATCCGGCTGTGGAGTCGATCACTTGATCTATTCGTGGTAGAGCAAATGGGTCTTTAGGGCAAGCTTTGTTTAGGCTGGTGTAATCAATGCACATGCGCCATTTTTTGTTCTTCTTTAGCACCAGGACTGGATTTGCTAGCCACTCGGGATAAAAGACTTCCATGATGAAGCCGGCTGCTAGCAGGCGGGCGACTTCTTCCCCCAACGACTCTTCTCTTCTCTTCTGACAGGCGGCGCAGCGGCTGTCTGACACGCTTTGCATCTTCTCTTACATGCAACTTGTGCTCGGCGAAATCCATCGGGACACCCGGCATGTCCTTGGGGGACCATGCAAAGATGTCCCGATTCTCACGGAGGAAATCGACGAGCTCGCTTTCCTATTTGCTGTCTAGGCTCGACCCTATGACAGCAAATCGCTCCGGGTGAGACGGGTCCAAGGCAATCTTCTTTGTGTCCTTGGCTGGTTGGAACGAGCCTTGCGGCTCCGCCTCCCTGGGATCGGCTGGTATGGCCGGCTGCTCGCCAGCCATTGCCACCAGCTGCTCCAGACAACGCCTTTCCTCGGCCATGACAAGGGTTTCTTCCAGGCGACTGTTGGCTGTTGCGCATGCAATGGACTTCTTGTAGTCCCCGGCTATGGTGATTATTCCCTTGGGACCAGGCATCTTCATCTTGAGGTAGGCATAATGGGGGACTGCCATGAACTTTGCAAGAGCTGGCCGGCCAAAGATCACGTGATAGGGACTTTCCAGGTTCACCACTTCAAACCAGACCGGCTCCCTCCGGAAATGCATCTTGTCACCAAATAGGACATCGACCCTGGCCTTGCTGATTGGTGAGCAAGAGAGGCCTGGCACAATGCCATGGAACACAGTCCTGGTAGGTTGAAGCTGCTTTTCTTTGATGCCCAACTTCTCCATGGTGTCCCGGTACATGATGTTGATGCTGCTGCCGCCGTCTACCACCGCCCGGGAGAAACGACAGGCCCGCCTGTCAGTGGAGAGAGTGGCGTCCAGGACCAAGGCATAGGCCCCTGGAGATGGCATGACAGCCGGGTGATCCTCTCGGCTCCAGCTGACAGGCCTTTCAGACCAATGCATGAATTCTGGGTTCTTGACGGCAACAGTGTTGACTTCTCTGCGCTGCTGGCGCCGGCTGTGCCTATCATCTGTCTGGCTGGTGAAGACAACATAGGCTCCATTTTCTTCTGGTAATTCGTCTTGGACCTGGCCGCCAGGTCAGGCAGCCGGCAGATTAGGAGGCGGGGCCGGCTGTCCAGTAGGCGGCGGTGGCAGAGCTTCTCCCCTCGCAATTCTTGTGAGCCAATGACACTTTTGTGTGGTGAGCTTGGAAAGCTTCGCGCCACTGTGGAACTTGCAGGGGGTGTCCAAGGCTTGATCAAAGGAGAAGGCCGGTTGCCACACCGGTTTGCCGCCCTTCTGGCGCTTGGGTCCTACTTGAGCTTCTGGCTGTTGTCCGTCAACCGCTGCCACCAGCCGGCTGTTGGCAGCCGGCGCGTGGGCCTTCCGCTTCTGGTCGCTTGTCTGCTGGCGCCGGCTGGACTCTCCTGCCGGCGTCTTGGAAGTTGGAGGTGTAATCTTGCTAGAAGCATCCACTTGCAGCTCGGTCTTCATGGAGGAGTCAGCGGTGGCGTACTTATCTGCTATGCTCAGCAGTTCATCCAACATGGTCGGCTCGTCGCACAGGAGCCGGTGTTTGAGTAAGGTGCCTTCTCTGCACCCGGCCGTGAAATACTCGATGGCTTGTACCTCGTGCACTCCTTCACAAGAGTTTCGCAGCTCTGCCCAGCGCGTCAGGTAATCGCGGGCCGACTCGTCTGGGCCTTGGACACACAGGGAGAGCTGACGTGACTTGGGAGGACGCTTGTAGGTGCTGGTGAAGTTGCGAGTGAAGGCGTCGGTGAAGTCCAGCCAGCCGTTGATGTTGTTGGGCTTAAGGCTATTCAGCCACGTCCGAGCCGTGCCCTGGAGCATGAGGGGCACGTACTTCACCGTGACACGTCTGTTACCGGTGGCTATGCTGACGGTTGTGGAGTAATCCACCAGCCAGTCCTCTGGTTTCACTGATCCGTTGTACTTGGGGGTGTCTCTGGGGAGCGAGAAGCCCTTGGGAAAAGGCTCGTTGCGGATGCGAGGGCCGAAGCAGGCCGGACCGAGGTCATCCTGTTCTTCAACCGCCTGGGAACGAGCCAGACGGTCCAGGCGGTGGCGGGCGTCGTTCTCCCCAACCCCCTCGCGGTGGCCCAAGTGGCCTGCCAGAGAGGGGTGGCCAACAGGCGGAGGAGACACGCGCCTCTCCCGCCTGGGAGGAGGCGGATGCTCCCCTCGTCATTCTACGGCCCTTGGGCGGCCGTCTTCGTCGAGCTCGATGGTGACACGAGTCTGCCGGCTGCGGCTGGCAGTGGGCTCTGAGTCTCGCCGGTTGGTGGCGCCGACTGTTGGAGAGCGGGACGTGGCTCCTTGCTCCCGCCGAAAAGGGCGGTTGTCGGCGTGAGCGCCCGCCTCTGATACCCGGCGACGAGCCTCCTGCTGCATAGCAGTAGTGTTGAGGAGCTGGTGGGCACGCTGGGTCATGCAACGGAGCTCGTCTCCCTCTAAGTGGCCCATCTCATCGACTGCCGCCTGGGCAGCCCTTAGGTTCTCCGACGGAGTGAGGTACACAGGCCGCGGGGCCCCCATCATGTCTGCTAGCAGCCCGCTGCAATCGCGGACTGCGCCGGCTCAGGTAGGGTCGCCAGCAGCGGGCGTGCCACAAATGGCGCGGTCTATTTCGTAGCGGTAAGCTTCAGTGAGGCGTCGGGAGGCATCCAATTTGTTGGCGTTGTCGAGGAGCGAGACGCGGAGCGCCTCCAACGCCGCGCCGTCTGCCCCCGCCGCGACAGGGGCGGCGAGGTGCTGCAGAGCGGCCTCGAGCGGGTCTGGGCCCGTCCTGCACGAAGGTTCGCCGTGGTCGGTGACGAGCACCTCCGTGACGGTGCTGATGGTGCAGCTGATCGGAAGAACAAGGAGGGGGTCGTTGATGATCTCCACGTGCTCGGGGAAGGAGTCGGCCGGCCCTGCATCGAGGTCGACGATCATGTCTACCGGTGGGTCAGAAGAGCCCACTGACTCCACGTCAGAGGCGCGCTCGTCGACGATGTGGAGCTTGTCGAGGAGCTCGACGAGGAAGCTCTCCGGCGCCACTGGCTCGGCCGCCGGAGAGGGTTCGTCGTGGATGCGGACGGTGCTGAGCAGATCGGCGAGCCCGCTCACGGCGCATGCAGCCTCAGCGCCGCGAAGCATCCCGGTCTCCACGCAAGCGGGCATGCCGGGCTGGCTACTCTCGCCAGGAAGGAACAAGGTTCCCGTCCAGAACATGTCTCCTAACGACGGTGCACCTCGCCCCACGGTGGGCGCCAAATGTCGGGGTTTTGGGACGACATATGCCAACGGATGGCTTATCATGCATGGGGTCAAAAGAACGTCGTTGGGCTCGGGAAGCGGGATAAAGCGAAACTTAGGACGCCCACGGATCTTACCCAGGTTCGGGGCTCTCCGAGGAGATAACACCCCTAGTCCTGCTCTGTGGGGGCTCCTTGTCATGACTGATAGCACTAAAGTAGCTACAAGATTGCTCCTTGAGCTGTATGGTTTGAAGGAAGAAGATGAACAAGGCTAGCTCACCTCCTCTCTCTCTCCATCTAGGGTTTTACCTCGTGATCTTCCAACCCCTCCTCATGGAGGACCCTGGGGGGGTTTATATACGCCTACCCCCCAGGGGTATAATGGTAATCTCGATGGTGTGGCCCCCAGCCGTCAGTGTCTTCTAGCGCCGGCTTTACCGCCTGTCTGCTGGGGCTCGCCGCCCGCAGACCCCTCGTGATTGTCTTTCACTGTGGAGGTGCCTTTGTGTAGGATCAAAAGTATGTCTAGAGGGGGGGTGATTAGACTACTTGTAAATATAAAAATTCTGCCTTTTGACAAAGAACAGTTTTTGGCCGATTCACAATTATGATCAAGTCAAGTATCACCCTACACATGCAATTCTAGAGTATAGGCAGCGGAAAGTAAATTGCACATGTAGTAAAGAGAGGTGGAGAAGATCAAACGCAATTTGGAGACGCAATGATTTTTCCTGTGGTTCCGATAGGTGGTGCTATCGTACATCCACGTTGATGGAGACTTCAACCCACGGAGGGTAACGGCTGCGCGAGTCCACGGAGGGCTCCACCCACGAAGGGTCCACGAAGAAGCAACCTTGTCTATTCCATCATGGCCTACGCCCAGGGAGGGCTAGCCTTACTCGGGGTAGATCTTCACGAAGTAGGCGATCTCCTTGCCCTTACAAACTTCTTGGTTCAACTCCACATCTCGATGACGGAGGCTCCCAAGCGACACCTAACCAATCTAGGAGGCACCACCCTCCAAAAGGTAATAGATGTTGTAGATGATGATGAACTCCTTGCTCTTGTGCTTCAAATGATAATCTCCCCAACACTCAACTCTCCTCACTGATTTGGCTGTGGTGGAAGAAAGGATTGAGTGGAAAGCAACTTGGGAAGGTTAGAGATCAAGTTTCATATGGTGGGAGTGGAGCAACTTGATCTTAACACAAGGGTAGGTAGTTCTCTTCTCAGAAATGTAAGGTAGGAGTGGTAGTTCTTTCTGATGGCTCTCTCCACGAATGAAGAGGGGGTGGAGGGGTATATATAGCCTCCACACAAAATCCAACCGTTACACACATATTTGAGCAATCTCGGTGGGACCGAAGTGGACAACTCGGTGAGACCGAAAGTTCAAATATTGTGAACGTTGGGGTTTTCGGTGGGACCGAAAATACCATCTCGGTTAGTCCGATTTGAGCAAAGACAAGCGCATGCCAGTTTCGGTGGGACCGACTTCATCATCTCGGTGACACCGATTTGATGACAGAAGGTTACAGAAGCTTGGCAGCCCATGTTTCGGTGAAACCGATTTCAAAATCGGAATATCCGAGATTTCTAGGGTTTGGCATATGGCTGAGGTGGTTCATCTCGGTGTGACTGAGTTTGGATAATCGGTGGGACCGAGATTACTTATGAGTGTCTATGGCAGTGAAAGTTGCTGATAGTTTAAGGAGATATATCACTAAGCACTTGAGCAACCAGATCATCAACATAACATCATCCCCTTTTAATAGTATTGGCTTTTCCTATGGACTCAATGTGATCTTGGATCACTAAACCAAAAATAGAGTCTTGAGCTTTTGCCAATGCTTGCCTTAGTATTTTGAGGGGTCCACTTCTTCAGTCCTTGCCATACCCATATCACTGAACTTCTCTGAAATGATTCTCAAGTAACTATTAGTTCAATGATATATATGTTGTTATTAATTGCCAAAACCACCCGGGGATTAGTTGCACTTTCAATCTCCCCCTTTTTGGTAATTGATGACAACATATAGATCAAAGCTTCGACAAGAGATATAATCAATGAATAATATCGTCGCTTTGAGAAGTATGTGATAAGCAAGAGCTCCCCCTAAATTTGTGCATTATTTAAGATTTGCATTTGAATGCAAATGCACAATCGATTAGGATCATGGGTCACTCTTCCATGTCACATACATCTTGGTGGAGCGCACAAAATGATAAGAATGAACAGCATGCACCCAATCACCAAGACAAGAGTAAATAGCCATACAAGATAGGAATAGCATATGATAAGCATTAAACACACATTAAAGCATAGTATGACTAAGCACTCATAAAGGTAGCATCAAACGGAGTATCGAGCACACTGAAAGTTCCGAAAACCAAAAGTATCTCAAAGAAACCGCAAAAGAACGAAAGAGCACTCTCTCTCTCGAAGCCCTATGATCTATACAATTTCTCCCCCTTTGGCAACAAGTTACCAAAAAGTTCGAAAAAGCATAGAGCTAAACGTCACTGTGGGCTCTGCTGGCGGCTCCCGTCTGGGTAGATGTCGGAGTAGATATGACGGCATCGGCGAAGACTTCAGCTGATGTCTGCGCTGGAGGAGTGGACACTGGAGCTGTAGCTGGAGTAACTGCTGGAGCTGTGGGAGGTGCTGAAGTTGTAGTCCTGGTGTCAGTCACTGGAATAGCAGCTGATCGGGATCCTTTGGGAACCGGAGCAGTCTGTCGATGAGAATCCTGGACTAAGTCATCCTGCATAAGCTCTGCCTTGTCCTGCTTTGCTTCCTCAATGTCTGCCTCAAGCTTGTTGACGGTCACTTGAATTTCAGTCAGCTTCACGTCCAGAGCGTGGATCTTCTCGTCAACAATCCTCTCTAAGCTCTCCTGAGACTGTTCAATGCTGGCCAGGCGTTGTTCAATCCTTTGGGTACCTTCAAGAATCTGCTCTCCGAAACTCTTTGGTTTAGCTGCTGCTGCTGCTGCTTCCTTGTCAGCTTTGGCTTTCTTAGCAGCTTCGATCTTGGCTTGACCTTCAACAGATGTAGGATCCTCCTCATCCATCACAACAACATTGTCTTCATGCTCTGGCTGCAGGGGTAAATGTTTCCTTTCCAACAAGAATTTGCCCATGCCAAACTTGGCATTGATAAGCATCTGAATCTGTGGGGCAAATCCACATGACCTTTTCTGGTCAGCTGCAGTCCTCTTAATGGTCTCTACCATTAAGTCCATCACCTTGAAAGGTGCCTTCTCATCAAGTATATGCAGCATGTTGATAGAATATCCTCTGATCATGCGATGATCTCCAGACTTGGGCATCAAGGTATGCCTCAAAATAGTATTAGTGGTAGGTAAGCCTGCCTGGAGATGGTAGACTGAGCCGAGCTTCCATACTTCCAAATCTGCTGCTGGGATCTCCTTGTACATGTTCTTCATGGAATCATGATTCTTCTTTGGAATCCCATAGACATCAATATCATCTTCTCGTTGCACTGGAGCATTCAGAATTTCAGCCCATTCTTCAACAGAAGAAGAATACCTTTGACCTTCAGTCATCCATGTGATCTTTCCATCAGGATAGAAGTGAGCTGTGGCATAGAATTGCATAATCATCTCATCGTTCCAACTGGTCAATTTCTGACCCACAAACTCTGCAACGCCACATGCAGTGAAGCTTTCATGCACATGTGGAAAGAAATCTCTGTGCTCTTCGCTGTCAATGTATTCCCAGTCAACATATCTGGTGTCTGCGACTATGGGCTTCTTGTCCATCAGCACGGTCTCATAGAAGTCCTGCTGCTCTCTGGTGTGAAATCTGGGGTCTACAGCAGTTCTTCTCCTCACGGCATATGGGTCAGCTTGTCTCCATAGCCTGAGACCTCTATCTTTCCTTGCCTTCATATCCTCGGCTTGAGGATGAGCATCATTGTGAAGTGGCAGTTTTGGACGGAGTTTCAGCAACACTTGTCCTTCCTCATCAGACTCAGCTGGTGGCACATCATCCTTGTTCTTCTCAGACGCTGGAATATTTCTGGTAGTCCTCTTGGGCTTGGCAGCAGGCTTTGCTGGAGCTGCCTTAGCTTGGGCAGATTTCTTGGGCTTTGAAGTGGCTCCGGCCTTAATGGCATCACCCATGAGCTTCTGCTTCTGAGGAGCAGGCTGGGGTGCTTCCTCATCTTCATCCTCGACTGCTGCATCTGCATGAGAATCACTATACACTACCCTCTTTCTCTTGGAGGTTTTCTTCACTTTGCTTGGAGCTGGCTCTCCCAAATTCACCTTCTTGGCAACAGTTGATTGCTTGACTTTGCTGGTGCCCTTCTTAGACTGCTGACCTTGTTGCTCTTTGGCAACAACTTTCCTCTTAGGCTTTGAGGTCACCTCTTCCTCAACAACAAAATCAGAATCCTCATCATCGGAATTCTTCTCCTTTCTTGCTCTGGTGGCTGCAGGAGGCATGCCACTTGGTGTACTCCTCTCACCATCATCAAATGGGCTACTAGTCTCAGGACTAGTGTCTGCCTCAGGAATGTCTGCAATGGGTGACTCTGACCTGTTCTGACTGTCACTGGCATCTGACATGGCTGACAACCTGTGAATAGATAAGGTATAGGCAGAGAAGAAGAGTTATCACAAACTGCAGAAGTTTTTGCAAAAAAAATGAGTTCAAATTCTAGTTTTAAGTTTTTACAGAAGACATTTTGGTCAGACCGAGTTTGAGTATCGGTGAATCCGAAGTGTTAAACAGAAGCTTTACACACCACTTTCGGTTTGACCGAAGTGGGTTTCGGTCCTGCCGATAACACTAGGGTTTCACAAAAACTACATTTCGGTCACACCGATTTGCACAACTCGGTTGGACCGAAGGGTGCAGTGCAATGGCTAGAGGCCAAATCGGTCACACCGAAATTATAAAACCGGTTTCACCGAGATGTGTTCTGAGAAAACCTAACCCTAAAATTTTTACTCGAATCTAGTTCAAACGAACCAATCTGGTGTACAGGAAGATTTCAATCGTGGCAAGATATTGGACAATCCAAACGTGCATTGAATCGGAGATGGGAGCACGAGTGGGATCAAAACTCACCCTAACTTGGTGGAGTTTCTCTACGGTGGCAACGGCGCGGAGGAGAAGGCCGTTGACGGCGACGGAGACCTGCGGCGAGGGCGCACAGGCGACGACGGCGATGATCCGGAGATCAAGGCGACGGCAGCAAGGGATGAGGGGGCGAAAACGTTTGAAGGAGGAATCAACGCGCGCGACCCTTGGTATATATATCCCTTTGCTGTCGGTGGGACCGAGTTGTACAACTCGGTGGCACCGAGATGGATAACTGCTAGGCAGTTATGCACTTCGGTCACGCCGAAAATCACAACTCGGTTTCACCGAGATGAAACCTAGATCAGTCTAAATGCTTTCGGTTTGACCGAGTTTGAGTGAGTTGGTCTGACCGAAATCACTTAGAAGGTTTTGGAGGTTAGCCCTTGACGGATCGGTGGCTCCGAGTGCTCCTCACCCGGAGGGTCCGAAAATGACTTGTTCAAAGTTTGTGATTTAAGCATGAATAGAATTTGAGACAAGAAAGCATAGATAGCTAGGGGAGGTACTAGGGCCTTTAGCCATGAAGCATCTTCCAATTCCCTCATTTGGTGAATCAAATAAGTCGTAGGAGTTGGAGTTGGAGGATACGAGAGCAAGACCGGCAACACCTTCATCTTGACTGTAGTCGGAGTCGGAGTGATAGCTTCCATCGGATTGATTGTCGGAGTCGGAGCCGGAGACCCATTCACCTACATGAGCTTGATGTCGTCTTCTTGTGTAGCTCCTTGATGACTTGTCTTTCCTCTCCGAATCCTTGCTTCTTCGAGAGGGTCTTCGTTCATAACGATCATCTCTACTCCTTCTCTCTTTCCGAGGTGACTCATCTCTTGATCTTCTTCTTGGAGATTCTTCTCTTCTCTTGTGGGGAGCCGTACACTCATTTGAGTAGTGTCCGAGTCTTCCACAATTGTAGCAGTTTCGATCACGACTAGAAGATCTCTTTTCATCATATGATCTAGACTTTGAGCTTCTCTCTTTGCCTTTATACTTGTAGAATTTGTTGAAGTTCTTAACCATTAGGCTTATCTCTTCATTGGAAACTAACTTGTCACTTGAGGTTGTGGGAGCATCACTTGTAGCTTTGTAAGCACCACTTGACTTGTTGTGAAGCTCTTCCTTATCCTTAAGTGTCATCTCATGAGCAACAATTCTTCCAATGACTTCGGTTGGCTTGAGAGTCTTGTAGTTTGGCATCATTTGGATCAAAGTGCACACGGTGTCATACTTTCCATCCAAAGCTCTGAGGATCTTCTTGATGATGAATCGGTCGGTCATTTCTTCGCTTCCTAAGCCGGCAATCTCATTTGTGATGAGAGCTAGCCTAGAGTACATTTCAGCGACTCCTTCACCATCCTTCATCTTGAACTTGTCAAGTTGACCTTGAAGAATATCTAGCTTTGATTCCTTCACAGACTCGGTACCTTCGTGCATTTCAACCAAAGTATCCCAAATCTCTTTTGCATTTTCAAGACGACTGATTTTGTTGAACTCCTCGGGACACAAAGCATTGAAGAGAATGTCACAAGCTTGAGCATTGTTTTGCAACATCCGCAATTCTTCCGGTGTAGCTTCGCGATCCGGAACTTTTCCTTCCTCGAAGAATTCACCTTGCATACCAACACAAATAATGCCCCATGCGGCTGGGTTATGACCAAGAATATGCATTTTCATTTTATGCTTCCAACTAGCAAAATTTGTACCATCAAAGTAAGGACCTCTACGAAAATTACCCTCACTAGACGCCATACTCTCCTAGGTTGTGAAACCAAGCTTATGGAGTCCAATGCAATGGAAACCAATACAATGGAGACCAAAGCTCTGATACCACTTGTAGGATCGAAAGTATGTCTAGAGGGGGGTGATTAGACTACTTGTAAATATAAAAATTCTGCCTTTTGACAAAGAACAGTTTTTGGCAGATTCACAATTTTGATCAAGTCAAGCATCACCCTACACATGCAATTCTAGAGTATAGGCAGCGGAAAGTAAATTGCACATGTAGTAAAGAGAGGTGGAGAAGAGCAAACGCAATTTTGGAGACGCGGTGATTTTTCCCGTGGTTCCGATAGGTGGTGCTATCGTACATCCACGTTGATGGAGACTTCAACCCACGGAGGGTAACGGCTGCGCGAGTCCACGGAGGGCTCCACCCACGAAGGGTCCACGAAGAAGCAACCTTGTCTATTCCATCATGGCCTACGCCCACGGAGGGCTAGCCTTACTCGGGGTAGATCTTCATGAAGTAGGCGATCTCCTTGCCCTTACAAACTTCTTGGTTCAACTCCACATCGATGACGGAGGCTCCCAAGCGACACCTAACCAATCTAGGAGGCACCACCCTCCAAAAGGTAATAGATGTTGTAGATGATGATGAACTCCTTGCTCTTGTGCTTCAAATGATAATCTCCCCAACACTCAACTCTCCTCACTGATTTGGCTGTGGTGGAAGAAAGGATTGAGTGGAAAGCAACTTGGGAAGGTTAGAGATCAAGTTTCATATGGTGGGAGTGGAGCAACTTGATCTCAACACAAGGGTAGGTAGTTCTCTTCTCAGAAATGTAAGGTAGGAGTGGTAGTTCTTTCTGATGGCTCTCTCCACGAATGAAGAGGGGGTGGAGGGGTATATATAGCCTCCACACAAAATCCAACCGTTACACACATATTTGAGCAATCTCGGTGGGACTGAAGTGGACAACTCGGTGAGACCGAAAGTTCAAATAATGTGAACGTTGGGGTTTTCGGTGGGACCGAAAATACCATCTCGGTTAGTCCGATTTGAGCAAAGACAAGAGCATGCCAGTTTCGGTGGGACCGACTTCATCATCTCGGTGACACCGATTTGATGACAGAAGGTTACAGAAGCTTGGCAGCCCATGTTTCGGTGAAACCGATTTCAAAATCGGAATATCCGAGATTTCTAGGGTTTGGCATATGGCTGAGGTGGTTCATCTCGGTGTGACTGAGTTTGGATAATCGGTGGGACCGAGATTACTTATGAGTCTATATGGCAGTGAAAGTTGCTGATAGTTTAAGGAGATATATCACTAAGCACTTGAGCAACCAGATCATCAACATAACCTCATCCCCTTTTAATAGTATTGGCTTTTCCTATGGACTCAATGTGATGTTGGATCACTAAACCAAAAATAGAGTCTTGAGCTTTTGCCAATGCTTGCCTTAGCATTTTGAGGGGTCCACTTCTTCAGTCCTTGCCATACCCATATCACTGAACTTCTCTAAAATGATTCTCAAGTAACTATTAGTTCAATGATATATATGTTGTTATTAATTGCCAAAACCACTCGGGGATTAGTTGCACTTTCACTTTGCTGACGACAGCCTTGACGAGAAGGAAGTGGCTACAGTACCATTGCCTCCCGCCGTATGCTGCCGCCTCGTCCCGTTCTGTCATCTTGATGAGGCTCAGACTTCTAGGGTGAGGTTTGCCGTCTGTTACCAGGCGGCCATCTCCCATGGCCGTCTGCCAGGGGCGGCTTGTTCATGAGCTACCCACTGACCGATGGGGCCAGCCGCCTGCTGGCCCCGCCGTTTGCGGGTAATGGGATCGTGGCCTCCTCTGACCGATGCTTGGTCATGAGCTGCGTGGCTACAGTGACCCGCCGTTTAGGAGATATTCATAAGGTACACTGTCACTGTAGCCACGCCCTTATAGATCTTCTAAGGACATGTTCTCCTGTAGCCACGCCTTCGCCGCGCGGGGGTCCCCCCAGAGTGCTTCCTGGGGAAGGAGTGCGGGGCCGTCTGCTGGCTGGTGGTGTTGGTGTCCCCGCCTGCTGGGTCCCTGCCGCCTGCTGGCAGCCGGCTCCTAGGGCAGGCTACCCTAGGAGGCGTCTCGATGAGCAAACGGCCGCAGCGGACCAGGCGGCTGTCTTTTCTCTTAAAATACCAAGGGTAGGCGCCGAGGGTACCCATGGTCAATATCTCTGACAATCATGCAATTTCTTCCCATTGCTCTCATCAATAATATTGCCAAGTTCCTGGCAAAGGCTTTGCTTCTTGTCTCTCTCTGGTTGCTCATGTGGTTCTTAGTCCTTCATAATCGGCTTTTGTGAAAGTCCGGTTTATTTTACATGGGATTCTTAGCCTTCATGAAATCATGCATGATGTCAGGGTGAGAAAGACTAAAGTTATGATCCATACACTAGACATTGAGAAAGCATGTGACTCTGCTAGTTGGGAATTCCTTTGCAAGGTGGTCTAGCCACCGGCTTCGCTGGGGCCTACGTCCATCATATGGTTGTGGTTGTCAATAGCTCATCAGTAATTATTTTTCTAGTGGTAGAGGCATGCAGCACGGTGATCCTATATCTCCGCTTCTCTTTAACTTTGTTGCTGACGCGCTCTCGTGCATTCTATCTCGGGCAACGATGGTGGGCCACATTTCTCCCATTGTCACCCACCTCATTCTTGAATAGGTAACCCACCTGCAGAACTCGGATGACACTATTATCATGGTTGAAATAGATGATCTCTGCATTGCTGACCTGAAGTCTATTCTTCTCTGTTTTGAAGCTTTCTCAGGTCTTAAAATCAAATTCTATAAGAGCGAGGTCATAGTTCCTGGTGTGCCTGTGGACGAGGCCTTGAGAGTTTCTCAGTTTCTTAATTGCCAGGACGGATCTTTCCCTTTTAAATACCTTGGGCTTCCCATCACTCCTTTCAAACTCCTTGCCAAGGATTTCGCGCCCCTTGTGGCCAAATTGGGCAATCATGTCATGCCTTGGTGCGGCAGATATAATATGAACGCTGGCAAGGTGTGCCTCACTAATACATGTATCACTTCTCTACCTATGTTTACTATGGGCTTCTATCATCTCAGTGAGGGGACGCATGCGGGTTTGACAAGCATAGGGGCCCTTTCTGCTGGAATGTTGCGGACAATCGATGTAATTATTGCTTGGTTAAATAGAAGATTATCTGCAGGCCGAAAACCCATGGAGGTTGAGCATCCTTAACACCTCCATCATGAAGAAATGTCTTATTATTATGTGGTGGTGGAAGACATTTACCTTAGGGCATGGTTTCCTTTGATTCTCTCTTCTCAAAGGCAAATATTTTCCTAATGGTAGCCCTTTATTTTCCTCAGCCTCGGGTGGGTCCCAGTTTTGGTGTGTTCATGTCAAATTTGTGGTTGGTAATGGTTCTTCCATGTGTTTCTGGCTCGATTGGTGTTGTGGGGATTCGCCTTTAGCTGTTGCTTTTTGGTTCATTTCTCTTTTTGTTCTTCGCCGGATATCTCAATCTATGAGCTCTCCCATAATGGTTGGGACTTGTGTTTCAGGATATCTCTCTCTCGTGAAGAGTTGGGCGACTCGCACCTTCTTGCTGGTCGTTTCCCCATTCTCTCGGAGGAGGAGGATTCTATTGCCTCACCTCGGGCAGGTTCTCGGTTAAATCGTTATACTTGTGGATAATTTATGGCTCCACCACGATTGAGGTTATTATCTTTAGGTTTCAAGCCATTAGAGGCCAGCTGCCTGCATCTGATCAGACTCGCAAGCGGAATGGCCCTGGGTCAAACTGGTTTGCTCTTTGTAATGGTTTTGAGGACTTAGAGCACATTTTCTTTCATTGTGTGTTACCTAAGGTAGCTTGGTGTTGTATCTAGTCTTGGATGGGGGCCTCCTGGCCCCTAATTCTTTTGCTAAGCTTCATCCTCTTTGCGTCCGGGATGTTGGGTCAAAATAAGCATTTATTTTGGGTGGCATTCTCTACGCTATGTTGGGTGCTTTGGACGACTAGAAGAAAATTCATGATTGAACATGTTTTCCCTAACAGGCTAGATGACTACTTGTTCAAAATGTCTATCTTCTTACAGTAGTGGAAATTATTGACTAAGGAATCGTATCGTGGTGCACTTTAGGAGCTTATCTCAAGGGTTCGATCATCTAACTCTGCTTTGGTCGAGCAAGATAACACCGCCTGATGTGTTCTTCTTCATGCGCTCTTAGTTCTTTGTAGGTTGTTAGCCTGCATGTCATGATCTTTTGGCATGTGTGCCACTTTTGTTATGTGCTTTGTACTTGGGATACTCTCTTGTTTGCTGTTTGTTATGTTCGGTGCTTACTGCTACTCTTCATGGTAGCTTTATCTATAAAGTTGAGCGCATGCCTTTTCTCTAAAAAAGGACAGGACTGGCATTAAAAATATGCTAAACTAAGCAAACGAAAGATTGGATCACCACACCACCCGGAAAGGAATGACAAAGACCTAGATAAGGGGAAAACAACTAGCTAGCCACTAATTCAGAAAACTCTAGGAATCCATCCAGTGCGAGGCTTGATACACCTCATTCTTTATGCACTTGATTACTTTTGCCGACATGTCAACACCTTTGGTTTGTCCTCATTTATCGGCAAAATGGACCAGACGACGATCCAAGAACACATCAACTTGACCATTGTCAAGGGGCTTAAAATAATTTTCCTTTTAAAAGTTATATTATTTATGCATTTCTATATCATCCGGAACATTGCAACAATCCCGATGAGAACAAGTTTCTTATCAGGTTTCAAAAATGTTTTAACCCAAATACCGGAGCATTCAGTCAAATTATTTGTTGTAGAATCCAAATTGGAAGTAAATTTTTATTAAACTCCAAACTAGCCTAGATGTAGAGAACCCAAAAAACAGATGACCAATTTTCTCATATTATCCACAATAAACAACATTTGTGCTTCATTTTCACCCTCTTTTAAGAAGATAATCCCTAGTCAAAATGCTTTTCTTTGCCACAAGCCATAAAAATATTTTAATTTTAGCAGGTATTTTGATTTTCCAAAAGGAATTTGTGTGGGAAACCACGATAAACCTTTATCATTTGTAGATAAAAGAGATCCAACATTGAATTTCCTATATCAGAGGTAAGCATCCATTCAATTTGTTCTTACCTCCAAACATTTTAACTTCCCCGCATCTCATTTTCAAACTACTCGATAGATCTAAAGATTCCCCATATATGACCCTTCTAAAAGTAAAGTCACCCCACCCTTTAATGATGGCATCCACCACATATATATCATGATCAAAGCTGATCAAATATAGTCACGGATAAGCTATTTGTAGAGGCTTATCTCCTACCCACCAATCTTTGCAAAATCAGGTGTTCCTTCCGTCTCCTAGTTTTTTCTTACAGTCTTGGTAAAAAATACTTTTACCTTCAATAGACTGGATCAAATGTGAGAATCTCTCACTCTAGAATTTATACCAGAGATGCATTTTCCTTTTACATATTTGTTAAGCAATAAGTCTTGCCATAAACCTATTTCAATTTCGAACTTCCAAAACCATTTGTCAATTAAAGCTTTATTCATAAGATCTAAATTAAGAAATCCTAATCCCCGTGATCTTTTGGTTGAGTCCAGGTTTTCCACTTTACCGAATGATCTTTCTTCTTGTCCTCATCTGCTAGCCAAACCAATCTAGATCTCAAAAGTCAACTTTATTTTTTATCCCTACATGGATGGGATAGAAAGCCGTCATATATGAAGGTATATTAATCAAGCAATACTGGACTAGGGTAACCCTACCAGCAATACTTAGTAACCTCCCCTGCTAGCAAGCACATATGTTCTCAATTTTTCAGTAACCCCTTTCCAAAAATTATTTATTTGTCTATCATTAAAGACAAACACCCCCAAATATTTCAGAGGGATATCTCCAAGCTTACAGGTGAAAATCTCCTGATTTATACTAGCTTTTCGAATAGCACCATCAAACAAGAAAAGTTCACTTGTGTGAAAATTAATAGTAAAATAGACATTTCTTCACAAACACTTAGAATAAATTTCAACTTCTATCACTAGTTTCATCATCTTGTAAAACAAACAGTGGCATCAACATACTATAACATGTTAAAAAATTATTTAAATTTTTAGAAAGCACCCATTTAACAGACATTTTGCTTAGCTCTCCCCATAATAATAGAATGAGCATCAACCGCTAGATCAAACAGTAAGGAGGTGAGGGCATCCCCCTACCTTTGCCCTTTGTGAGTCTTAATAAAAGTTCAATTGTATCATTAACCTTGACCCCCCACATGCCCCCTATCATAGTGTGCATTCAATCACACCATTTATTAGCAAAGTTTTTTAGTTTCAACTTTTGATAAACAAAAAGCCACCTTCTGTAAAAAAAAGGTCACTTAATTTTTGTCATAATCTTTTCCAAAATCAAGCTTAAAAAGCAAAGCACTTTTTTTGTGATGAATAGAATTCAAAGCATCATGTAAATGCATGGCTGGAGGCCTGATGCATGATGTTGTGTCGAAGGTGACCATCGTTATTGGCAAAACCAAATAGTATACACAATTTGCCGAGAGAGAGATCGAAGTCGGTCTTCATAAGTTGAAACTTAATCCTACCGCTCGTCCCTTGGGAATGAGATCCAGCAGTGTGTGTCAATATGCTCAAGATCTGAATCTTACTAACAAAGCTCTGTATTGCCATGCTTGTATGATTGCTTTTCTCCACAATAGATCAACACACACATCAGATTTCAAAATTCAAGGTTTATTTGGTGTCACACTGAAGTTCTTTCTTTAACATGATACAGACGTATACACTCATATATGCACACATACACTCCTTCCTATGAACGCACACACCATACCCCTATGAGCATCTCTAAGAGACTAAGTCGGCACATCATCTTGAGATTGACGAATCTATCATAAACGCCTTCGTAGTCTATGGGAATGGCTTCTCCCACTGAACGCACAGCGCCGAAATAAATCCTGAAAAATGCAAGCACCAATGTCATGTATGGGACTTGAACTCTGGTGGGCTATCACGATGAAGTGCTAAAGAGCTAGGGCATGTTTGGTTGTCATCTATGAATTTTCCTACAATGCATGCTTGGCCCAGTTGAGCGTGACTGAGGAAAAACAGACAAAAATCTAATATGTGCATGTTGTTTGGTTGCCCGCATCTAGGCCTCTTGCATTAGGGGCGCAATGTTGGCATGACTTTTGGTGTCCTACATTGGCTCGGCTCATGCAACAACACGGCGTTTGGTTGCATACACAATATATGATTAAGAGTTAATACTTACACTTAACATATTGAGTTACACTAGAGCGCCTCGCGACTACGATGAACGGTGATTGCGGCGCCGCGTCCGACATGACGAGCATGGAGTCGCGGGCGAGTGTTCCTGCCGGCGTCGCGGCGACCTAGCTGCTAGCCAACGTCGTCGTCGCAGAGAAAGTTCGTGTGGAGGAGCACCGAGGCAGAGGACGGCTGATGAGAAATATAGTGTATGTCGGACCATAGCAACTGTGGTCGACGGTAGCCATGGTGCCGCGCCCGACACGACGAGCACAGAGTCATGGGCGAGCGACCCCATCAGCGACGCGGCGAACTAGTTGCTATGGTAGTTTCAGGCTGAGATGAATGACGCCAGAGACGACTCTAGTGTAGCATGACACATGCAAGGAGGTCGAGAGGAATGACATCGGTGGTTGCGACAGTGCAACAAGGTACGGGAGAGGAGGCCGGCAAGAACAATGCCGGCGGTGGTGCCCGTGTAGTAGTACGCATCAGAGAAGGCAGAGAGGCAGCGACACCGTGTCCGACGCGACAAGCACGGGGTCGCCGCGAGCGGTCCCGTCGATGACACAACGAATTAGTTGCTAGCGTCGTTGCTGTAGAAAAAGTCCACGCGGAGAGACGAAAAGGAGGACTTTGAGGCAGAGGACATAGGAGAAGAAATACAGTGTGCGCACCATGGCGGCGTCAGTGCAGTAGGATGCATGAGAGGAGGCCGAGATGCACGGCAGCGACGATGACGCCACTACAACAAGACACAGGAGAGGACATCAAGAGGAACCATGCCGGCGATCTCGTTAGTAATAGGACACGAGACAAAGGCCCGGAGGAACGATTAAGGAATATCTTAATCAAATCACACACATGCATATGTATAGTCACGATGATGATTTAGATCTACTCGTCTATGATCATCAAAACAGAAAACGTGCAACGCGAAAGTCGTGTGGAACTGCGTTACTGCGAGATGAAGCTATTGGTCAAAGAAAATTACAAATGGTAGACTGTGTGTGACGAATTTGACAAAATTCGTCCAAAATGGCTTGAAAGATGGAACGAAATTGAACATTTTACAATGGATGAAACTACGAACCGATCGCCTGAATGAAACCACAATATTGATGTGTTTCTTTTTCGTGTAGATCTTATCTCAAACCGAAGCACCGTTATGTAGATTAGAAGAGACTAATAAGTGGATGAGATAGAAGTGAAACGCAGAGACTAGGTGCAACCTTAGGTACACCACATGACAGAACGAGATTGCTCTCGTGCATACCCTGTGTGGTTGAAAACTGCTGATTTGAAAGTTTCTTATGGGCATGGCTGGATGTGCTTTAAGTTTCGTGTGATGCAGCTTAAACAGTGAATGCATGCAGTCAAACATGCCAATTTCATCCCGCGTGGGTTGAGCTGAGCAACCAAACACGCGCCTAATGTTTGCACACTATTTTTCCGCGGTCGCGCTGGGCTAATGTTTGCATAATTTCTTTCTTTTTTCAGTTTTCTTATTGGGCGGATCGTTTGGACTGCACAAACGCATGATTTTGAGATTTTTTTACGATGCATCGTACTACCAAGTATAATGAGTAGTATTAAATTAATCCAACGGTCTTGGTAATTCTTTATCAAGGTAAATTTGTCCTTTGAGATTTAACTGTAATGATTCAGTTAACTAATTAAAACATGATCATCTGATTAATTACGTTCATCGCAGCGGACAGGCCGTCGTCGCCGAGCTCCGCCGTCGACGGTGACCCATTAACCCCTGCCGACTCAGCATGCAGGGCGCGACCCCCAACCTTCGCCATCTCAATTCCCAAAGCCGTTTGCAAGCCGCCGCCCCCACAACCTCCGCCGTCCCGATGCTGCCTGCTCTCCTCCCGGTGGGCACATCAGAAGATCCGCTGGTTGAAGTGGCAAGCCTATGTCGCCACTGGATTGATTCGTTTTGAGTATTTCATCAGCAATTCAACACACACACACATTCACTGGTTGGAGTAGCACAGATGCGCACCATCCATCAGCAGGCACACACATCTAACAGGGGAGAGAGAGGTGAAGGACCGAGTTATCTACGTGAGGCCCCTCCCAGTGCGTCAATAACCTCGGCGTGTCCTCCAGGAGTTGAGCTTTATTTGTGAACTACTCAAAATACCCTTAATGCCTTGATATACTGAACAAATTGTGCGGTAGTATTGGTCAATCCGGTGCGTTGGTCCACTAAAATGGATGGCCCATATATCTTAGATATCTCTTCTAATTTTCAAGCACCGTAGCCGTTCTGGGCTCACCGCATAACAGCATCCAGTCCCACGAATAGTCCCACGAATCGCGCCACCTCCAAATCGAGAGTGAACACATCCACGGTCCATCAACACATCTACCGTAACGCAGCCATAGTCCAGCCTTAGTTAGAAGGAGAACTTGTAGAGCATGTCGTGCTTGTACACTTGGCCGGGCCTCACCGTCACCGACGGGAACTCGGGGTGGTTGACGGCGTCAGGGTACGCCTGCGTCTCAAGGCAAAACCCGTCGTACTGCTCGTACAGCTTGCCGCCCTTCCCCTTGGTGTGGTTCAGTAAGTTGCCGGTGTAGAGCTGCATGGCCGGCTGGTTGGCCCACAGCTCCAGCGCGCGCCCCGACTTGCCGTCCCGCGCCGCGGCCACCTTCCGCATCCCCTCCCCGTCGATGACGTAGTTGATGTCGTAGCCGTAGACATTGCCGCCCTTGACCTTCCGGATGCGCGCGCCGATGGGCGTCGGCGTGCGGAAGTCGTAGTTGGTGCCGGCCACGGGGTCGACGCGGCCGGACGACGGGAGCAGCTCCTCGTCCATGGGGGTGTACCGGGACGCGGAGAGCTGGAGCGTGTGGCCCAGGATGTCGCCGCTGCCCTGCCCGCCCAGGTTCAGGTACACGTGCTGCAGCAAGTTCACCGGCGTCGCCTTGTTCAGCGCCGTCGCGTTCGTGCGGATGCTCAGCACGTACGGGCTCGACACCTGGTACGTCGCGTACACGTCCAGATCTCCGGGGAGTCCTGATTAATAATTGGTTGCAATCATGATCTGTCAAATGACATGAGGGTTTTTTGAATGGTAAATAATTTGGTCGTATCGTTTTTCCTACCTTGCTCCCCGTCGAAGCTCCGGTAGTATAGCGTGATATACGGGGACTCGCCGCCGGCGACGTACTCCTTCACCGTCCATATGACTTTGCTGAATCCCCTGTGGCCACCTATAACAACAGAAAATTAATTACCGCGTGTTATCGCGGGTAGCTCTTTGACACAATCGAACAGTGCATACCATGGATGGAGTTCCTGCCGTCGTTAATGTACGTATGGTATACTTTGCCGTCGAGGACAAAGCGGCCCCTGGCCATTCTCTGCGCCACCCTCCCATTTAGCGGCCCAAAGGCAGAGGTATCATTCTGAATAGCCAGAGGAAACAGCAACTTGAAATTAACGTGGTGTGTCATCATGGTGTCAAAAAAAAAAAAACGTGGTGTCTCATCAATACAGCAATGAAGTTGATAGATCAGGCGAATAATCGGGCCAATCTTTGCTAGGATAAGAAATGATTTCATATGAACCGAAAAAGGAAAGAAACAAAACGAGGAGCGGCGCAATGTTCGTTCTATGAACAATCTACATTTCAGACGGACGCTGAAGGAATAATGCAGAAAAGATAATTTTGAGAAGGGTTCAGTGAACTCACAACATACTCAGCGAGGGTGTCTTTGCCCAGCACAACATCGGCCAAATTCCCTGCAAAATAATTTGTGCGGTGCAAGTGAGTCTCACACGCCACAGGAACGCAAGATCACACATAAGAGGCGATACGATTTTCTTGGCATGGGAACAAGATCTCTTTTGTTTTTCCGGTGGAAACAAGATCTTTTGTTGTCTTTTTGGGAGTAGACAGAAGAAGATGAAGATACCTTTGGAATCAGGGACGTGGATGGACATGATGGTGGCGCCCCAGTTGGTCATCTTGATGGAGAAATCCCCTCTCTTGAGCTCGTACACGCCGACCATCTTCCTCCTCGCATCGGCGCCGCCGGCCAGCGCGAGGACCGCGAGGCACATGAGTGCGGGAAACACCGGAGCCCTCGCCATTGGAGGCCAACACGACGCTCGTAGGCACGAAGAGAAGAGGACGGCTGAGAAGATCACTGAACCAGGCTATCTGGGTGGGCAGAGCTGTGATATATAGGCGGACGCTGGGCTGCAACTTTCCTTTTAGAGCAGGATCTCTTTTTTAAATGCAGTATCTTTCCAAAATACAGTATCTATTTGAGAAAGGAAATCAAAAAGATAGCGAGATCAAAAATTTGGGTAGTCAGGCGCTTGCGTACCCACGTGTTGCTTATGGTGCCTAGGGATTGATATCGACCCACTCGTCATCTTCTTAGGCCAACTTCACCCCGCGCGACCCCAAACGGACGTCCGTTTTGTTCGGACTCTGTCCGTTTGGGTATGGATTTGGGGTCGTGTCCGGGCCTGTCTTGGGATGCGGCGATCGTGCGCCCAGCGCTCGGCCGCATCCATTTGCCGCATCCTGTTCGCCAGAGTAAAAATGCCCAAATTTGCATCAAAACTAATTCCAACCCAAATATTTGTCTGAAAGTTAAAATAGTTTTACAACCCAATTGAAATTGTCTTTAATAAAATAGTTTTACAACCAAATCGAAATTGTCTTGACTGAACATAAAATGGACCAATATATCTATTGGTTACCAATGTGACCCCACACGTGCTCAACTAAGTCATTTTGAAGATTCATATGAGTGTGCCAATCACGCATCTCACGGTGGAACTAGGCAAACTGTTCAAATGTGGCCGGATCTTGATGCAGGGGCTCAATATTTTCACCTTGATAATCAAATCCTTGGTCAAAGATACTCTCATCACGCTCGTCCTCGACGATCATGTTGTGCATGATCACACAAGCAGTCATCACCTCCCAAAGCTTCCTTCCATCCCATGACAGTGCAGGGTTTCGAACGATGCCCCACCGGGATTGAAGCACACCAAAAGCACGTTCCACATCCTTTCTAACACTCTCTTGCATTTGGGCAAATCTCTTTCTCTTCTCACCTTGGGGTTTCGAGATTGTCTTCACAAAAGTTGACCACTGAGGATATATACCATCTGCTAGATAGTATCCCTTGTTGTAATGGTTGCCGTTGATCTCAAAGTTGACAGCTGGGGAGTGGCCTTCTGCAAGCCTCGCGAAGACTGGAGAACGCTCTAGCACATTGATATCATTGTGAGAACCTGCCATGCCGAAGAAAGAAAGCCATATCCAAAGATCTTGCGATGCCACCGCTTCTAATATGACAGTGCACCCGTTAACATGCCCCTTGTACTGGCCCTGCCAAGCAAAAGGACAGTTCTTCCACTCCCAGTGCATACAATCTATGCTGCCAAGCATGCCTGGAAAGCCTCTAACTGCGTTGGACGCCAACAATCTCTCTGTATCAGCTGCAGTTGGCTGCCTCAAGTACTCTGGGCCAAACACCTCGATCACAGCCTGACAAAACTTGTACATTGACATCAGACATGTTGTCTCACTCATACGCACATACTCATCCACCAGATCGCCTGGAATTCGAAAACGGCGACATAATTTATCCGGGTTGAAGAGCGGGGTGTTGGCAAAGTAATCAACATAGAGCAGGGCGTGGCCTCTCTCCCTGTTGCGGTTCAGGTTGGGAACATGGCCAGGGACTGACCCCCCTGTACCGAGGAAGCTGCCGTTGAATGTGGTCGTTTACGACCAGTGCATCCACCACAAGATCTTCATCATCCGACGACGAATCGTCTGATGAACAAAGGAAGTGATGGAAGAAAAACTCGTCTCCGCTGTCAATACCTTTGTGGGAAAAATGCCGAACACCTTGAGGTCGTGGTGGCGAAGAGGCCACGATGATCACCTCGACGCAGCAGGGGTGGTTGCCAGTCGGCTACTGGCCGCTCTGGAGCTCTCATCGGAAGCTGCCGAGGCCGCCATGGTGCGTCGCCGGCGGTCCTGTCCCCTCTGCGGCCGGCAAAGACGGCGACGGCCAAACCTCCGATCGACGGCCAAAACAACGGCCAAAGCATGGGCATGGTGGCGTCCATGTCGAGAAGTGGTTTGGTAGGGACGGCCGGAGGCTGCACGGTGAGGAGGCGGCGCCGGCGGCGGGCGGGGCGGGAGAGAGAGGGTGGAAGCGTTGGGAGCGGAGGGACTGCTAGTGTCCCCGACAGGTGGGCCATAGGGAGGACAAGGGCGTGCGTCCAGGCCGTCCGCGTGCGTCCGTTTCACCCCAAACCGAGCGCAAGTTTGGGCCGAGGATGGGTCGAAAACGGACGGAATCCGGACATTTGTCCGTTTGAGGCCGTGCGCTGGGCCGCGCTATTCGTCCGTTTTACCCCAAACGAATGGGGCAACATGATAGGGTCACGTGGTGGAGTTGGCCTTATAGCCGTACTGCTGGCCGTCGGTTACTCGGTTGTGCACAGTGCCGGCCGCCCTCACCGGGTCCGGGCGGTTGGACAAAGTTTTTTAAGTACGCTAATAGCGTACCATGAGCTTGATTAGTTCGATGTCAGAAGTTGGTATGTCAATATTTGGTAAATACCAGATGTTGGCTAGTGATTAATTGGTTATCAATTTTATTTGTAAACCTCATAAAACGTTTTCAACATTTGGCAATTTTTGATTTTGCCACATATTGTCTTGCCAAATATTGGCATCAAACCAATTATGCTCCATTCTTTTATAGAAGGGAGAAATAAGTTTACAAGAGTCCTACGATCAATGCGTACATTAATCGTCGGAGCACCCACACCTACGAGTACAATCATATGTGACCTCTCACAAAACGATCTAAGCCACCTACAACCACACCTGCACTATGCCAATCCTAGTTGTCATTTAGGATGGCACGAGCTAGCTCTGGATATCCTTTGACTTCTTCCGGTCGGTTGAACACCTTGGCGTTCTTTTGCTTCCACAAGGACCAAAACGCGTCGATGACGGAAGAATCAAAACTGCGCATGTCTTTCCTTTGGAAACCTTTTCGGGCCCTAAGGCACCACTCAACGAATGTGTCCATGCTATTTGGGTCAAGGACATTGATTTATTTTTTATAGAATGAAGACGCTAGGAGCGTCCGGCTTTAAATTAATAAAGCCTCATTGGCAGCATTCGACACAAAGTTTAAAAACAGCATTACAGACCCAAAATAAAGTTCTCGATCACTTAGTAGCTTGCAACACAAAGCACCCCAAGAAAGATAATGCAGAAAACAGTGCGAGGGTATTGGGGCCAAAAGCCATCAGATGGGAAGATCGCAAGTGGTGCGTGCTTCAGGCTTGTCGCGCCTTCATCATCACCGTCCTGATCTGCGCCATCGTTGCGTTCATGCGAGGTTCGTCACGGGTTTTCCCCAAAGGCATCCAAACCTGTAAAAATAAGTGGCATTTGAAAAAGATATCAGCTGGATGGTTCGGGAACTTGTGTTCGATTGTGATCTTGTTCCTAACCGTCCAAAGAGACCATAATAGCGTCCCAACGCATCTCCAAAGAATTCGAGCATTGGTCCCTTTTTGAGCCTTAAGAATAGAGAGGAGCTCAGTGCTTGATTGTGGGTTCCAGTTTTGCGTGAATGTCTCACGGACCGCGCTCCAGGCAAATTTGGCAATCGTACATCCAAAGCAGACATGGTTTGCATTTTCCCCTAATCCGCAAACAGTACAGGTGCCATCTGCCGGCCCGTTGCATTTTACCACGTTATCCAAAGTCGGTAAGCGATTCCGAACAAGCTGCCACATGAAAATCTTAATTTTCAGCGGCAAACCCGCCTTCCATAGCCCCCTGGCCATATCCAGCATGTGTCCTTCGGTCATCTTGGTGTAAAGGGACTTAACCGAGAATTGTTTAGATGCAGTGAGTTTCCAAGTTATGGAGTCGGTCTTATTGGAAAGTCTTCGATCTCCCCAGGCCGCCACTAGGGCATCCCAGCGTGCGGCCTCGCCCGGCCCCAAGGTTCTGATGAAAACGATCGCGGGCGGCTGAACTCTAAGGGCATCGGCGACCAAAATATTGGTGTCTGTGGCAAGGTGATAAAGATGTGGGTGTGACTGCCAAAGTGGTTCACTATCCCACATATGATCGAGCCAGAAACGCGTGGATTCGCCATTGTTGACGCAGAACTGGGCACCTAGCGTAAAGGCAGGACGGACTGCTTGGATCCCTTCCAGAAGGCAGATCCATTGGTTTGGGCCTTGAAGACGTTACCGTCAGGGAAATATTTGGCCCGGAGGATGTTAGCCCAGAGTCCCGACTCGTTATGAGCTAGCCGCCACCACCATTTGGCTAACAAAGCCACATTCATGAGTTTCGAGTTTGTGACTCCTAACCCTCCAACCTTTTTAGGATGGCAAACAGCCGCCCATTTAACTAGATGGTATTTGTGTTTGGTTCCAACTCCTTCCCAAAAGAATCAAGACCGGGGTGTGTCAAGTTTGGCATGAACACCATTGGCCAACAGATACATCCCCATAGTGAAGATTGGAAGGGAGGAAAGACTCGAGTTAGTCAAAATGAGCCTAGCCGCCGAGGACATGAATCTTCCCCTCCACGGGCTAACCCTGTTGGCTACCTACCGCCCATAAAGCGGCTCCCATTCCGCTATGGTTAAACCTTTGGCCGAGATGGGCAGTCCCAGGTATTTGATCGGGAGGCGCCCACGTTTACAGTTCAGCAGGTTAGCAATCCTAGTACTCACGTGATCATCCATCCCTATAGTGATCACCTCGCTTTTCAGAAAATTGATCTTGAGACCCGAGAGAATCTCGAAAGCGAGAAGGAGAAGTTTAACTAAAGATATGCTGAGATTATTTGGCTCGAACAGCAGCATCGTATCGTCCGCGTATTGGAGGTGGGTCACTCCTCCAGGAATGAGGTGAGGGACCAAACCTTTAATGTGGCCCGCTGCCCGCGCGCGATTGATCATTGCCGCCAAGGCATCACAACAAAGTTGAAAATCAACGGGGAGCTCGGGTCTCCCTGCCTTAGTCCCCGCTTGTCGCGAAATTTTTGCCCATCACACCATTAATGGTGACAGCCGTGTGCCCACTGCACACAAGATGCATTATACGATGGACAAAACCTGCCTCAAAACCCTTTTTGAGGAGGACCTCTCGCACAAACTCCCAGTTTACCCGATCGTAGGCTTTCTCAAAATCTAGTTTGCGAAGCACTCCCTGTGCTTTGGTATGTTTGAGTTTGTGGACAATTTCTAGCAACGCAATTGGGCCTTCCAGAATGTTTCTATGCTTTAAAAAAACCGTTTGGCTAGGACTAATAATGCGCGGAGCGATCGAAGCCAGGCGCGAGGCGTAGGCCTTTGCGCAGATCTTGAAGGGCACATTAATCAAGGTAATGGACCGAAAAAGTTTGATATTATATGCCCCTTTGACATTAGGGATAAGGCTAATGGCCCCGTAGTTAAGGCGAGAAAGTTCAACAGTTCCCAAGGCAAAGCCATTCACGATCCCATAGGATAGGTGTTTGAGGCAGGGCCAGAAGCGCTTGAAGAATTCCACAGGCCAGCCGTCAGGTCCAGGCGCCGTGTCATTCTTCATGTCATTGATCGCCTTGTCAATCTCCTCCGGGAGGAAGGAGAGGGCAAGACTGTCGTTTTCTGCGTGAGAAACCCTTTCTGCGGGATCCCACAAATCCTCGCGCAGGCAGAGAAGTTTTTCGTCAGCCGTCCCCAACAGGCCTATGAAAAACTCATAGATATGGGCCGTAATTTGGTCTTGGGTTAACAGCAAGCCGAATCTGATTGTAGGCGCAGGATGGTGCTTTTCGTTTTCCTTCCATTGGCATATGCGTGGAAGTATCCAGTGTTCGCATCTCCTTTCGTCACCCATTTGACGCCGCCCCTACATCGCCAATATTCCTCCTCAGCACACAAAATTGCTAGGATTTGATCTTCCAAATCATATCTGTGTGTCCACTCGGTTTCCGAAAAAGGCCATAAATCGGCCTCTCGGTCAAGTCTGGAAATTTCTTCAGTAATTCTAGCGCGCTCTTTCTTAGAAGTTCTGCCATGGTTCGCTCCCCATCCTCGAAGGAACGCCCACAGCTTGCCCGCCGCTGCGGTCCATAGTTCGACAGGCCCCCGTTGGGGGCCAAGGTGGTCACGGATTGCATCCCAGCGGTCCCTAACCAATTTCTCAAAGCCCTCGGCCTCGAACCAAGCCGTTTCGAAGTAGAAACGTTGGCTACGTCTGATTTTTTCCTCCCCAGAGGAAAAAATGAGAGGCACGTGGTCCGACCCGATTCGCGTCTCAGCTACTAGAGAGCAAAGGGGAAACAACACTTCCCATTCAGGTGTAAAAAACACTCTGTCTAGTACACTCCGTACCGGTTGGGTCTGTTTGTTGGTCCACGTAAATCTAGCACTAGTACGGGCTGCCTCCCTGAGCACCGCCGCGGCTATGGCCTGATTGAACATGGACACCCTAGTCCAGTCAATATTATCGTTGTTCTTGTCCGCACCCGAGCGGATCAAATTGAAATCACCTCCTACCACCACTGGCAAGTCTAGGGCCCGCTTTGCCCCAACCACTGTAGTAAGCTCAAGCAAAAAATTGTGGCAATCATGGGACATTTATTTATAGTGTATTGAAGCATGTATGTCCCACATGTCTCACATAAACGCATTGCACCATGATGTGCTCAACCGTATCTTCATCGTGCATACATGTGTAGCATGGCGAGGAGCTGTCCTGCAAACCAGTCCGATGTCCAAAGTCTGTGTTGGACTACGAGCCAAGCGAAGATCTTGCATTTCAGTGGCAGCCAACTTTGCCAGATACCGATGGCAGTAGGTGACCGTATCCGTCCTTGGTTGAGCTTAGCATATCTAGATCTCGCGATGCACCCTCCCGATAGGTCATGTGGCGAAGCAAAGGTGTCCTCAGACTGCACGTCCCTCTACATAGTGGCAATGGCGTCTCTCAAATGTACAATCTGTAGCGGTGCCCCAAAGGAAGTTTGTGTTTGAATGTCCAGCGCCCACTTGAGAGGATCGAAGAAGAGGTGTCTAGAGGGGGTGATTAGACACTCAACAAGAAAAGTAGCAGTTTTTTAATTTCTTTGAGTTGAGGTAGAGTTTTAGCACGATTTCAAACATACACAATACGTTTCAAGCAAGCATGGCAAGAGTATATGAGCAGCGAAAGTAAAGCATGCAAGTTGCAAGAAAGTAAAGGCATGGGATTGGAGTGTGCAAACGCAATTGGAGACACGGATGTTTTGGTGTGGTTCCGATAGGTGGTGCTATCGTACATCCACGTTGATGGAGACTTCAACCCACGAAGTGTAACGGCTGCGCGAGTCCACGGAGGGTTCCACCCACAAAGGGTCCATGAAGAAGCAACCTTTTCTATCCCACCATGGCCATCACCCACGAAGGACTTGCCTCACTAGGGTAGATCTTCATGAAGTAGGCGATCTTCTTGCCCTTACAAACTCATTGGTTCAACTCCACAACCTTGTCGGAGGCTCCCAAGTGGCACCTAACCAATGAAGGAGACACCACTCTCCAAAAGGTAATAGATGGTGTGTTGATGATGAACTCCTTGCTCTTGTGCTTCAAATGATAGTCTCCCCAACACTCAACTCTCTCTCATAGATTTGGATATGGTGGAAAGAAGATTTGAGTGGAAAGCAACTTGGGGAAGGCTAGAGATAAAGATTCATATGTTAGGATTGGAATATCTTGGCCTCAACACATGAGTAGGTGGCTCTCTCTTAGAAAATGAGTAATGGAAGTGTAGGTATGTTCTGATGGCTCTCTCCACGAATGAAGAGTGGGTGGAGGGGTATATATAGCCTCCACACAAAATCTAACCGTTACACACAATTTACCAAACTCGATGGGACCGAATCATGAAACTCGGTCGGACCGATTTAGTTCAAAATGTGAACGTTAGGCTTTTCGGTGGACCGATTTCATTAGGGTTAGGGCATAACGTAATCTCGGTGAGAATGATCACGTCAACTCGGTGAGACTGATTTCTGTAATAGGCAAACAGAGAGTTGGTCAGGCAAACTCGGTGGGACCGAATCGCTCATTTCGGTTAGACCGAAATGTTACGAAAAGGAAACAGAGAGTTTGCACTGCGAACTCGGTGGGACCGATCGCTCACTTCGGTTAGACCGAAATGTTACGAAGGGAAACAAAGAGTTTGCTATCCCATCTCGGTGAGACCAAGATCCCTATCCATGAGACCGAACTAATTAGGGTTTTGGTAGTTGCTTTGTCAAGTGAACTCGGTGGCATCGGATAGATCAAATCGGTGAGGCCGAGTTTGACTTTTAGGTTTAAGAAATATGTGGAATGAGAAAGTGGTTGAGGGATTTGGAGCATATCACTAAGCACTTTGAGCAATGTGACGCCCGGGTAATCAAGCTACAGTAAACCTCTGCTAATGATACCATGTCACCGCTTTTACTGTTGTTAATCCCGCGTTAGTTCGAAACCGGATCAAATTCAAATTGAAAATCAAGCAAACAATAATAGTTTTCAAACATTAAAACTAAAATGTTACATGTGTGACAAATAATCCCAGATAATATTGGTGGAGAACCAACCTTTTTAAAAGTGTTTGAGTGTACTAAAATAAATTAAAACAGCAACAAAACAATTAGTTGAATGCCTTTTACAAAAACTAAAATATTAAATTATTTTATTTAGTCGCCCAAAGTTAAGTGGTAGTAGCCTATTTATTAACACTCAATTAGGGACTACTTTTATAGTTTATAAAACTAAAATAGAAGAGGAACTAAAATAAAACAACAACAAAAAAGGGAAATAAAACCAAAATAAAAGAAAGAAGAAAAGACCCCCCTCTCTCCCCACTGGGCCTTGGCCCCCCTGGCCACAAGCCGCCAGGCCGGCCCACCCCCTTTTATTTAACCCCCACCCTTCCAAACCCTAGCTCGCCTACTCCCACACGACCCCCACTCCTCCCGATGGAGACCACACTCCCTCTCGTTCTCCAGCACCGCCAGGCTCCCTTCGCCGGATCCCTTGCCTCGCCGGAGCCCCACCCCCGCCGGCAAGCCCGCACCAGAGGAACGGCCGCATCTCGCCGTCCTCGTGACATCACCTCGCAGTAGCTCCTGCCATGGTCGTCGTCGCCTCGTTCTTCGCGTCCGTGTCGCGCCACGCCAGCTCCTCGCCATAAAGGGACGCATCCCGGAGGCCCCATCACGGATCCGGCCTCTCTCGCCTTCCTCCCCCTCGTCGACCAACGCGCCCTCATCCACGCCGTCGGGCGTCGCCGCGAACCGCTTGGCCCCGACCTCCTCCGGCTCCATCGAGCACCCTGCCGCTTCTGTTGTGAGCCTCTGGCCCTCCACGGCCTTTTCCCCTCTCTTCCCAGTGCCCCGTAGACGACCTGCCGACGAAGCGGCGCCTCTGCCGCCGCTCGACGCTGACGTGGTGGTCGATTCCGACCATCCCAGCAGCTGCGAGTAGTTCCAGTGGGTGCGTGGCGAGGCCCTCGTCCGATCCGTGTCGACCACCGGTAGAATGTTCACCGGAGGCGAGCGCACGGTCGTCGTCGGTGCGCTCTGCCTCATCGCAGTTACCCTGCTGATGTGGAACCGCGATTAGCGCTTAATTAACGTGCTAATCAACCCCCCTGTGACATTGACGAGTCGGTCCCCTGCTAATTCCCACAGTTTAATAAACCTGTTAACTAAACAGTCTATGACATGTGGCCCCCAGCACCAAAATAGCCTTCACTTAAAACATGCCCCTAACAGTAGGCCCCACTACTTAATTAGAATAACTAAAATCGTTTAAAACTTTGTTTAACAAAATGTCCAATTGACATATGGGTCCCACTTCTGAATAAATCTAGCTAGTTAAATAGTTTAACTAGCAGTCTATGACATGTGGCCCCCACATCTCAGTTGGACCAGTCAAACCAGTCAACAGGGCCCACCTGTCAGTCAAATAGTCATATCTCTAGGTACACTTCTGTGCACCCATAACCTATAGTATTTAATATAATTTGAATTATATTAACTACATAATTTTTAGAAATCAATTAAAACTTTGAAAATTAATATAAAATAATATGTAGCTCGGATGACAAACCTTTGTACATGAAAGTTGCTCAGAACGATGAGACGAACACGAATGCGCGGCCCGTTCGTCCGCCGCATGCTTCTAAGTATCTTAACATGGAACATTCCCCCTTCGGTCATCTGTCTAACACAGGTCTGGAACCGGGATAACATTCTCGGTTGAATTCCCCCTTCACCTATATCATGTAGACATACGTTAGATCACACGTAGCACCGCGTATTGTTGTGTTACACTTTGTGTTGCATTGATTGCTCTATTATTTATTTGTGTTCCCCCCGTTACTTCTTTCCGGTAGACCCCGAGACTGCCGGCGACCCCTAGTTCGACTACGGTGTTGACGACCAGGCAAGCCAACCCCCCCTTGATCACGAGATATCGCCCATTCTCTTCTCTCTTAATCTTGCATTAGAATTGCTACTATTGATGATCCGATAACTCCTATTCTGTTGCATAGCATGTCATTGTTGCTACCATTGTTGATACCTTTACTTGCTATCCTAAATGCGTAGTATAGGATGCTAGTATTCCATCAGTGGCCCTACATTCTTGTCCGTCTGCCATGCTATACTATCGGGCTGTGATCACTCGGGTGGTGATCATGGGTATATACTATAAACATAGTTTACATGACACATGATGTGACTAAAGTCGGGTCGGCTCGTTGAGTACCCGCAAGTGATTCCGATGTGGGGGCTGAAAGGTCAGGTGGCTCCATCCAGGTAGTGGTGGGCCTGAGTTCCCGACGGCCCCCGAGTGGATCTTTGTGGCGGAGCGACATGGCAGATTGAGACACCCAGTCAAGAGGTGGCCTGGCCCTGGTCGTTGTCCGTGGATATTTCATGATAACACGCTTAATGAGTTTGGATATTTGATATGAGTCTTGCCGCTGGCCTATACGCACTAACCAGCTATGTGGGAATAGTTATGGGCTCTCGACGTCGCGGTATCAGCCAAAGCCTTCTTGACGTCAGCGACTTAGCGGCGCGCGCCGGGTTGGACCGCGTAACGTAACTTCCTTAGTAATGGAGGTTGCTAGGTCTACTCACTGGCCTCGTACGCAACGTGCAGGTGTGCAATGGGCGATGAGCCCGGACCCCTGCGCACTTAGGGTTTAGACCGGCGTGTTGACCTCTCTGTTGTGCTTAGGTAGGGCTACGACATGTTGATCTTTCGAGTCTGGGCATGACCCTGGAAAGTGTGTCCGGCCAAATGGGATCGAGCGTGCTGGGTAATGTGGTGCACCCCTGCAAGGAAGTCAATCTATTCGAATAGCCGTGTCCCTCGGTAAAAGGACGACCCGGAGTTGTATTCCGACCTCATGACAACTAGAACCGGATACTTGATAAAACACACACAGATGAGTTCCAGATATAACTCGGTGGTTGCTCTCTCACAGGGTGACGTGTGGGAGGATCGCTGAGTAGGTTTATGCTATTCGTTGTTACTTGGTGAACTTACCATCTATTCTATTCTACTGCTGCAATACGGAGGCTGCGAGAAGCGAGGATACTTGTTACTTTCCAGCTACTCTCATCTACTGCCGCAAGATGGAGGTGGCCAGAAGCATAGTCTTCGATTGGATTAGCTACCCCCTCTTATTCTGGCATTCTGCAGTTTAACCCATAGATATTACCCCTTTACACAGATATCTTTGTATATGTAGTATAGATCCTTGCTTGCGAGTACTTTGGATGAGTACTCACGGTTGCCTTCTCCCCCTTATCCCCTTTTGTCCCTTCTTCTTGAATGACGCAACCATATGTTGGAGTCCAAGAGCCAGAGTATCCTGAGGATGTTTCTACGTGGAGTTCGGCTTCGAGGAGTAGTTAGGAGGTCCCAGGCAGGAGGCCTTGCCTTTTAAATCATTGTTACTTTTGTGCTAGCCTTCTTAAGGCAAACTTGTTTAACTTATGTCTGTACTCAGATATTATTGCTTCCGCTGACTCTTGTGTTGTCGAGCTTATGTATTCGAGCCCTCCAGGGCCCTGGCTTGTAATATAAAGCTTGTATTATTTTAATTTGTGTCTAGAGTTGTGTTGTGATATCTTCCAGTGAGTCCCTGATCGTGGTCATACACATTTGCCTGCATGATTAGTGTACGGTCAAATCGAGGGCGTCAAAAGTTGGTATCAGAGCCGACTGCCTGTAGGAATCCCCTTTCCAACTCCTTGGCCAAAGTAGAGTCTAGTCTTTGAAAAACAAATTTACTAACTTGTTGTGTGGCTTACGGGCCCACAACACCATTGTGTGGTATTAGGATATTTTATTCCTTGCCTTTACTCTGGGACTCTGATCTCTCTTCTATTCGGATTAAAAGATTTTGCTAACTCGGACTCTAGGTTCTCGTAACTATTTCTCCCGGAGAGCCCTCATTCCGGAAGATCACATGCTTCATCAGAAGATTCTGAGAATATCCCTCGATATTTTCCCGAGACCCTTATGCTCTTCGCCTTTGCAATTCACTGCCACCGATATATTCCTATGGATATCTGCTTGCACTTGTCCTTCTCATGATCATTCCTCGTCGCTCTTGTTGTTACAAGATGCCTCGACATATTCTCCGTTGTCCCGAGAATCCTTTGAGTTTACTGTCTTGTAGTTTTATTTCACATGAAAACCCTTACGGTTATTTCCTCATATTTATCGAGGATCCGTTCTTCTCAGTTGTTCATGTGTCTCACAAAATTCTTTGGAATACTTTTCGATCTTTCGAAAATCCTCTGTAGGTTGTTACTCTTGAAATTCTTGTCTGCTTGCATTATGGTTAATTCCATATGACTAGTAGTCTTCGTTAACATCCCTTGTCTTGGCCATTTTGAGCCTATTGATTCAATGTGTGCGTATGCACGCAGTCATCAGGTTATCCTTTTTAAAAATTATCTTTTTGGCTCAGACGTCATTCCGGACATGAGTTGGTTCTCGGTAATCCAAACCTTTATTGATTGTACAACTAAGTGTTTTCAACTTATCCATCCTTGATCAGAGCGTCTGCTTCTGATTCTTCGTTTTGGAAACCATAATTTGTTTTTATTTAAGCATCAGACTAATCATGTGATTCTTGAATCTGATGCCTCTGCATTCTTTCTTCCTCTGAGGGAGTACCGATACTCCCATCTGCTCCGTTGTGGGTCGCCCGATCCATTGTTGGATTGTTATCCGACAGTGTCCTTCATATTCAATCACCTTGTGAGTTCTTCTCCTGATACATAATGCCTTTGGTAAATTGTATCCTCTACTTGGCCAACCATGCTCTGCTTTCGAGCTTCTGTATTTACTTTTGAAACTTGTGGTATATGTTACTAAGATGCCCGATGGGTTGAACCTATGCCTTCCCCTAATCCGTGAGAACCCGAAAGTTTTCACAAGTCATACCCTTCCTGTGTTCTACCAGATAAAATTCCAGCACTACAGCTTTATCAAAGTGAGAGGTGAATGAAATGATGTGCATTAAAGAAGTGGGAGTCGACCTTGAACTTTGTGTTCATGCCCATGAAAATGATGTAGACCGTCTCGGAAGCTTCTTGCAAAATGATTGTCCAGCTGTATGATTCTTTTGGTATTCTTGAATTGATTCCTTACAGTTATGGTTCCGACCATGTTGTCCTGATCTAATATATCTGATGGGAATTCATTCCAGTGCCTCGTCTATTTTCGGCAAGGTTGAAGTATCTACTGTCGTAGGACAATGACCCAGTTCTACTTCTGTCATGTTCTACCTTCGAGTATTACCCCCTAGTATCTCGAAGATGTCTTGCCATTACCCCACCTCTTACTAAATTTGTTGAAGTAATGTCTTTCCTTGTCGTAATCACTCTACGGGTTCTGGGTTGTTGTCAACTGAGGACACCGACTAGTGAAATTATTCCGCACTACAAGTCAAATACCCCTAGTATTATTATTGGGAAATTCTGAACTCAATCTGGTCATTCCTAGACTATCGGCTACATCCTGGTCTTGCTATCTTTGACTGTGCTACCTCGTCCTTCTCTAGTGCACGAATGCTTTAGTGTGTGAGCACGACTTACGTTGAGCTTTCAACATCATGTTGCTTGTCTTGAAAGGCAACTTTGGTTCTGACCTTGCATCTTATATATTGATCCTATAACTTGCCACTCTGTCATTCCCTTGCTTGTTGCCGTTGTTGTTTGATTGCATCCCCTTGAAACCTCCTTCCAAATGTGTCGGATCTCCTCCAACACTTTGACTTCTTCCGAGATGTCAAGTGTGTTCATGATGAGAAATACCCTCCTTGCCCTCGATGATTTTTATTATCATCGACAACACCCTTGACTTCCTTCCATCGTGAACTTTTCCACATTATGAATATAACTTGCTCTCCAGCTAGTGTGGAGTTCTGTATTACTGTCTTTTATGTCGAGAATGTTGAGGGATTGCTCAACCTCTTAGAAATTCTCGGTACGATGATACTTCTCACCATCACCATTCTTCCTTGGTCCCCGTGTTGTTTTTAACCAGGATACCAATAGGCTAACGATGCTGATTGAGTTATGTACTTCTAGCAACCCTATTGCTTTGAAGTTAACGATCGACAATTCATTCTTAGACTGTTGGTTATTGAATCATCCCTCTAACATTGATCTTGCTGCCTAAGGTCATATTTCAGGCACACCTTTCAACTAATGATTAATGGTGTATGTTTTCCTCGAGCACACAACATTATATCATTTGAATTTACAAGTGTCATCTTCTTTTTCACATTGTCGGTGTACAAAAAGAGGGGTACACTTTTTGTACTCCTATGACTGTGCATGGGCAGTCTGAGCCACGGGCACCACCACACCAAGAAAGGCAAGGGAGGTGAGCCAGGGTGAGACCGAAGCTCAAGAGAACAAGAACAAGACCACAAAGAGCAAAGCGATGAAGCGGGTTCCCCCGACAAGATCCTTGCTGGGAGCCAGTTTTAGCAGCCCCGGCAAGATCCTTGCCGGGACCGGCTTTAGCAGCCCCGGCAAGACCCTTGCCGCGGCAGCTCGCCCCACGCCTACGGAGCGAGTCACCCTTGAGTCCACTGCCCCCATGGGGCAAGGATTCGGGAGACATCCCCGTAGTGGCCTGCTGATCTTTGTGAAGACATTCAAGGTCAGATACACACTAAGACGATGGCGACCCTTGACGGGATCCCAGCCAAGGAAGACCACAAGACCTCCGGCAAGCACCTTGCCGGGGATGGTAGTAGGCGCCACGGCAAGACCCTTGCCGGGGCCCCGACAAGGCCCTTGCCGAGGACACCCGCAGGGCCACCATCAGGCCCACACCAACTAAACTTCCACTGGCTTATGCAGTTGCCGACCCAACCAGCTAGGCAGGCACCTGCGTGGCGGCATGCAGATCTTCGTGAAGACCCACCATTGCGCCACCTTAGCTGCCTGCCTACCTACATGGCGTCTCGGGCATCGCTGGCCAGGGCACGTGTCGACACAAGAAGGAGCGGCGACGGACAAGACGGATATCTCCCCCGTCCCCGATAAAGCAAGGACACCTAAGCAAGACGCACTAAATGCGCCTTGTCATGTAATGCGAGGGATAACCTCGCATCACTGTACCCTTTCCACCTCCTGTGTGCCACTATGGCAACCCCTTTTCCCTATAAAAGGAGGCCCGAGGCGACCAGGAGGAGGATTCGGCTTTTTGGAGCTCCTCACGCCCCATAGCTAGCTGAAGAATACAAACATACAATCCACCAAAGCAGGAGTAGGGTTTTACGCATCCTCGCGGCCCGAACTTGGGTAAACGAACCGTGTGCTATCTGTTTGATCCACTCTTCTCTCAACCCCGTGCCCCGCAACCGTAGTAGGGATTCTTGTGATCCCATAGGTGTCATTCCCAATACACCGACATCTTTGGCGCGCCAGGTAGGGGGCGCAGTTGTGAGAATCAGATTTAGCAGTTAGCCCAGTGCTCCTTCGTCTTCGCGGCTCTTTGAGAAGGAAGGAGGCCGGAAGATCAGCACTCGAACGGCTGCAAACAGAAGCTAAGTTACATTGAACCCCGGATATTTCAATTCTATTGTATAAAGTTATTATCCTCGGAGCTGTCGTTCTTTTTTGACAAAAAGAAACCTGCACGCAAATGGGGCCCTTCCCGATCGGCAATGCCTTTGTTCTGTTTCGAGTCCGCTCACCCTTTCAAACGGCTACGTTGGAAACGGTAGGGTAGCCTTCCGCAATTGGTAAGGCTCTCGACTCTGACTCGAGTCAAACTCGACAGTTCTAGCGGCTGCGTTAAGAGTGGTAAGGTGGCTCACCCGGCAGCACGCTCGCCCGGCAGGCCAATGGGGACCCGTCCCCAAGACGCCGCCCTGGTTTTCCGCGCCGGCAAGCCTACCCAGCTAGCGTAGGGTGCACGTACAAAGAGGCAACAAACAGGGAAATAGCATGCATAATCCCAAAAGTACTTCAAAGTTGTGTTACATCATATCATTGATGCGGTTCTAACTAAAGATAAAACTTGTCTTGGTCATGAACCCGCAGCGGGGAAGAAGAACGGGATGCCTAATCCCGGCGCTGGCCTTCCACCCTCTTGATTTTGTCGATGCAGCTGATGACGGGCTTGATGCGCTCCTTGAGCACCATGAGGTCAGTACCCTCCGGCAAGCTATCCATCGCGGTTTCGAAGTCAAGGGCGGGATTCCAGTACGCCATCTTGGTGAGGACCTTGGTCATGACCCCCCGGCAAAGTCGCCGGGCCTCCCCGGCCAGCGTGGCTGTTTTGTTGGAGTGAAGATCAGCCAAGGCGCCAAGGACGCCCTCGACGAACTGGGTGAGCTTGGCGTTGACGGTCCCGCTCCACTCAGGGGCATACCTCACGTTTGGCATCCCCATGATGGCCAACTGCGAGGTGACCCTGCCGACGACGTCCTCCAGCCGGCTGATCCATCTGTTCTCGCCCGCCACATATTCCTGGTGGGAGGCGGCCTCGTCCGCCCGCAGCTGCTTCTCCTCCTCCAGGCTTTGGTCAAGGTCTCCTCCCGAGCCGAGCTCTCTGACAACATCTTCTCGAGATTCTCCAGCTTCAGCTTGAGATCTCTGATGGAGTTTTGCGCCTCGGAGAGCTCCCCAGCCCTGCTGATGACCGCTCCTTGCGCCTCTACCAAGGCGCAGTTGAGCGTGTTCTTCTCGTCGGACAGCTTGAGGGCATGTTCCTTCAGCTCATCCCGCTCTACCTCCAGCTCCTTCACCTTGCTGGCATGGGCCAGAGCCTGGGAATCGAGTGCCTCTTTGTGCCTCTGCACCAGCTCGCGAGTCCGCCGCTCGACAAGGACCTCAAGCTCCTCATCCTTGCCGCAGAGCGTTGTGGCAAGCTTCGCCTCACGCGCGGAGAGGTCTTCTTCCTGGGAATCCAAGGCGGCTTGATGCTGGTTCCGGGCGGCCTCGGCCGCGGCAGCCAAGTTCGTCGCCTCTTCCTGGGCCTTCTCGATGTCAGACATCTTCATGGTGAGCTCTACATCGCGCTTGGACAATTCAACCTGGAAGGACCTCTGCTCCTCGCGGGTCTGGTGAAACTAGGTCTGCGCCTCAGCAACGGGCGCCTTGAAGTCCACCTCCGCCTCATCCACCGTTGCCATCCTGGATTTAACCTTGTCCAGATGGGCACGGTAGAGCGCATGGAGCTTTCGGAAATTGGCCCCCATAGCACGGAAGAGCTGATCTTCTGGAGAACCATCACCGCTGATGCCCGGTTCGTCGACCACCTCGAGCCCGGTGGCGGCGAGCACCTCGCCGTCGAAGACTTCCCCTCTGGCGGGCGCTCGGGAACTTGACGACCCTGGAAGATGGACGAAGAGATTGTCGCCCACCTTCAAATATCTGCCGGGGCCCGAGGTTGTGGAGGAAGAAGGCTGATCGTCAACCACCTCTTTCTCGGCTGTGGCCTTGCCGGCCTCCCCGGCAGGCCCACCGCTGGCACCCTTGGCAGAAGGCTCGCCGGTCGCCTTGGCGGCCCCCGCAGCGGTGTCCTCGGCAGCGTCCTTGGCGGCCTCCTCGGTGGCAATCCTGTCGGCCTCCGCCGCGGCCTCCTCAGCAATATCCCCAATGACGGTATCCACGTCCTCCATATCTGTTGAAGGAGGGTCTGGGCAGTAATAGGAGCAATGAAGCCATGAAAAAGAATAAGGGAAAAACAGAGACAGAGGACAGGCGATTCACCAGTGCCAGGCTACAAAGCAGAAGTCCCCTCCCCGCCAGTATTTGGCACCGTGGTAGAGCCACCAGCGCCCAAGTTCCCCTCTTCCTCCATGGGTGTGGGCTCCGTGCTTGGTGCCCTTGCCGGGGACGCCCCTCGCGGCGGCATAGTCGATGGGGGTGGTGTGTTGGGGGTGGCCCTCTGTGGCTCCTCCTGCTGCCGCTCCCTTCCTACAAACCCGACAAGGTCAGCACCATAGCATCGGACACCTACCACATGTCGAGTAAGAGGAGGGTGACGAACTTACGCTGGGGGCTGTGCCGGGGGCTGCTGTCCGGGCTACTCAACACCACCAGTGGTGTCTCTGAAGCCCCAGCCGAGGGCTGACTGCTCGCCGAGGCCTTCACCCTCTTCACCCTCTGGGCCAATGTCTCTGCATCCCTGCAAAAGCAAAAATGGATCAAGATGAGTGGCTCGATTCAGGGGAATGGAAATGGCAGTAAGGAATGGAGTACTTACTCGTCGTCCATCTCCTCCTCTTCCACCACTTTCCTTTTCCTCTTCGGGCTGAGAGGCCCAAGATCAAAAGGGAGCTCCGCGTTAACATCCGAGTCGACGTCTGCCGAAGGAGGCGAAGAAGGCGGAGTTTGTGCACGCCCAGATGGAGAAGGGGCTGTTGCCTTCTTCTTCTCAGCGGCCTTCGTCAGCCTCTTCGCTGCCGTGGCCCTCGTGTGACGTCCGGACCCCTCCAGGGTCAATTGAGGCTGCGTAGCCCTGCTGGGCCGGACCGGCTCGCCGGAACTAGCCCACCGTAGGACTCGCCCTCTTCCCCTGGCTGGCGCTGAGCCCGCTGCCACATCCTCCTCCGACGACGACTCGTCGGCCGCATCTTCGACAAGCGGAGTTCCGGTGCCGGCGCTGCTAGCCTCCCCGGCGGCCGCCGCCCACCGGGCAAGCTCCTCCTCCTCCACAGCCGTTGCGGCTTTGTCCTCCATACCCCCGGCACTGCCGGCCTCCATGGCAAGCTGCGCCTCCCTCGCCCTAGTGGTGATGTAGTCCAGCTCTGCCAGGGTGGTGTCCATGAAAAGCCACTGCTCGGCGTCAGCATTGACCTACACCTCAACCAGAGAGTCGAAGAATTGCTTCACATCCGCGTCCGCCGGCTCCTTCCAGCTCGGGACAGGGCCGTGCGCGTTGCAGTCCGGCATCATAGCGATGATCTCGGACCGGCGTGAATTGTTGGACAACGGGACCACCCCCGCTGGCAACTTGAAAAACGGCCCCTTGATGGCCTTGCCGGCCTTCACAGCAGCCCTCGCGGACTTGCCGGTCTGTTCGACCTTGCCATCGTGACCCACGTCAAGCTGGAAGAGCCGCTGGCAGAAATGGGCATGTGCCATCACCGTGAAGTTGTGGTCGAGGCCAGGGCGGAGTCGCATAACGTCAGCCGGGTTCTTAAAGAGCCAGGCTGGGTTCCCCTTGTTGTGCAACGGGGCGATCCGACGGCGAATGAAGTCCGCCCCGATCATCTCAAGGGTGAGTCTGGCCTGGGTGAGCCGGAGAATCCTGGTGGTGGCGACGGTGAGCCTCCCGTCGGCGACGTCGACATCGCTCCAGTCACTGCCACGGACCGGCGGCACTCGGCGGACCTTGCAGAATCTTGGCGGGTCTTCGTCTTCAATCCAGCACCACCAGCCACGCCATTCATCCCACCTCTCCTTCATGGCGCCGTCCGGGTACGCCCCCTTGGATCTTGGGATTCAGGTGATGCATCCAGAGACGACACCTCCCGACTGGATCCGATGGGAGAAATAATGGCGGAAGAGCACCGTGTTGGGCTGCACCCCGACGAAGCCTTCGCAAAGGTGCGCAAAGAAAGCCATGCACGCCACCGCATTCGGAGTAAAATCCAAGAGGCGGAAGCCGAAGGTGTGCATGATATTGCAGAAGAAATCGGAGAAAGGGGGACATAACCCACAAGAAAGATAGTCGACGAAGAAGGGATACCGATTTGGGCCAGGTTCGGCGCAAGCGGCAGGAATGGCGCGCGTCGCCGGATATCCCAAAGTGCCTCCCCCCGTCTTCACCCCCAAAGAGGCTTGAAGGAGGCCCGGAGCTCGTTGACGTCGACCGTCGAGGGGAAGAAGAAGGCGGACTTCGTTCGGTTCCCCAATAGAGCGCTCTCCGGCGGCTCCACAGACCCGGCGCCCTTGGCCACCCCCTTGCCCTTGGTGGATTTCGACGCCATGGCGGCTAAGAAAAGTTGGAGGACAGAGGGAGGGGGGTGGTGAAGCAACGACAGCAAGCAACGACGGAAGCTTAGGAAGGAAGGAAGAAAGGAAACGACAGCTCTGAGATTGGAAGAGGCGCGAGGAAAGCGGAGGAAGTGAGCAGCGCGCCCGCGGTTATTCCTTCTTATGGGGGGAAATGCGGGCCGCCTCCTTTCACATTAACTGCGATGTGACGCATGCTTGCGGGAACCGCCCCGCGCATGCCGCCCACGTCATGCACGCCCCTCCACACCACGCCTTGCGCGCGGATCGTGGGAGGCACATCGCGCGGAAAATCTTACCACGGTAAAAACCGCCCCGCCTGCCCGCGCACCGTTCTGGGCCTAGCCCAACAACGCGTCACGCTCATGTGTGGCCCAGGCCCGGGGGCTCCTATCGGTGTACAAAAAGAGGGGTACACTTTTTGTACCCCTATGACTGTGCACGGGCAGTCTGAGCCACGGACACCACCACACCAAGCAAGGCAAGGGAGGTGAGCCAGGGTGAGACCGAAGCTCAAGAGAACAAGAACAAGACCACAAAGAGCAAAGGGACGAAGCGGGTTCCCCCGACAAGATCCTTGCCGGGAGCCAGTTTTAGTAGCCCCGACAAGATCCTTGCCGGGACCGGCTTTAGCTGCCCCGGCAAGACCCTTGCCGCGGTAGCTCGCCCCACGTCTACGGAGCGAGTCACCCTAGAGTCCACTGCCCCCATGGGGCAAGGATTCGGGAGACATCCCCGTTGTGGCATGCAGATCTTTGTGAAGACATTCAAGGTCAGATACACACTAAGAAGATGGCGACCCTTGACGAGATCCCAGCCAAGGAAGACCAGAAGACCTCCGGCAAGCACCTTGCCGGGGATGGCAGCAGGCGCCACGGCAAGACCCTTACCGGGGCCCCGGCAAGGCCCTTGCCGAGGACACCCGCAGGGCCACCATCGGGCCCACACCAACTAAACTTACACCGCCTTATGCAGTTGCCGACCCAACCAGCTAGGCAGGCACCTGCGTGGCGGCATGCAGATCTTCGTGAAGACCCACCATTGCACCACCTCAGCTGCCTGCCTACCTACATGGCATCTCAGGTATTGCTGGCCAGGGCGCGTGTCGACACAAGAAGGAGCGGTGACGGACAAGACAGATATCTCCCCCGTCCCCGATAAAGCAAGGACAGCTAAGCAAGACGCATTAAATGCGCCTTGTCATATAATGCGAGGGATAACCTCGCATCATTGTACCCTTTCCACCTTGTGTGTGCCACTGTGGCAACCCCTTTTCCCTATAAAAGGAGGCCCGAGGCGACCAGGAGGAGGATTCGGCTTTTTGGAGCTCCTCACGCCCCATAGCTAGTTGAAGAATACAAACATACAATCCACCAAAGCAGGAGTAGGGTTTTACGCATCCTCGCGGCCCGAACCTGGGTAAACGAGCCGTGTGCTATCTGTTTGATCCGCTCTTCTCTCAACCCCGCGCCCCACAACCGTAGTAGGGATTCTTGTGATGCCATAGGTGTTGTTCCCAATACACCGACACACATTATTTTGGAAATCCATTCGTTTGTTATTCTCGATGAATTGTCGATGAGCCCATCAGCCACCTCCTCATCCTCTCCTTAGTTTAATGATGAACTATTGTTTCGGGAACCCGCTCCCATAGTTCATTTTCCGAGAATCTTGCAATGTCATTTCGTCGATTTGTGTTGCACCTTTTCTTCTCGAACATCCCGAGTCTGAGGTATCATGACACTAATCGGATCCGAATTTCGGTCAGATATGATGGTTGGGACAACTTTCCAGTAGTTATAATGTTGGTCCTTTGATGACCCGGTAATATGATGTCATGCCTAGCACCCCTGGCTGGAGGACCCATTATTATAATTTCTTTTTGCAAGGATAACCATTCTTCCAGGAGGAAATTATAAGACTTAATTTATAAGTTGCTCATGATGGATCATTTATGTATCCAAAGTCTGGCCCTTGATTGAAACTCCATATCATTGCTACCTCGAAGCATGATTATGATACCCCGCTCATCAACAAGGACATTGGAGGTGCGATGCTAGATGTTTCTTGGTCAGTTATCTAAACACCGTTGTATGGGTAACATCTTGATTAATCCTTGCCTCTTTATCTGAATGGTTGGGTACTTGATCTCCTACCCTGTATGCCATGTTCTGCTTGTCCATGGGAAGGATATACTCCTTATAAATATGTGTAATCACAATTTCCTTTCCATTTGTTTTTTTAACCTTTCTTTGATCTACATATAATCTAATCAGTAATAATTTTCTGCTTATGTAAACACCTTGGTGTACAACTCTTTTAGTAAGAACCTGTTACTATTGTTCATAACATTCCAGTAACCACTGATGGATGAGAACTTTGCCTATTGGTCCGCCTCGTTCAACGAGCAAGATAATGGTTCTCTCCATCCCTCGCCTTTGGTACCGATGTTGTTGTCGACATAACTGACATGCTATCCTCTGACATACCTTGCTTACGAGATCGTGCAAGACGTCACTGCCTTCCTACTTTTAGCCCACATGGTGGGCCCATAACCTAGAGTTCCACAGGATCAAAACCTGACTCTCGTGTACCCTCCCCCCCATTTCCAAGGTTGTTCCTCGCGCGTGGCCACTTATGTAATCCACGATCCACCTTCCGAGGGATCATCTATTCTGGTATCAGATGCTATACTTAATCTCGTTGCTCTGGTCCCCTTTGCACGCTTTGCTTCGGACATCGAACGATTGTCTATCCACTTGAAACCTCCTACTGTACCTTCTAGCTTGGCTCTCGATATGTTTCATTTGATCTACTCGAGAGACACTCATGTGTTCATTCGTGGGATAGCCCCCGATGAATAACCCTTGTAGTATTCTATCATTGTCAAGATGCCCCTTTCCTATTCGTAAGTATGATGGAGACCCCGAAGGAAATATGACGACTTCATCATGGTGACCGTGTCTCAACCTCTTCGAGAAGGGCAACCATGACCAAGAAGACCCGTTAGAATTTCGCAACCAGAACTTCCCCCTTACTCCACCGCTTAAATCTCGCGACGAGATTTCTTGTAGTGGAGGAGAATTGTGACGCCCGGGTAATCAAGCTACAGTAAACCTCTACTAATGAAACCATGTCACCGCTTTTACTGTTGTTAATCTCGCGTTAGTTCAAAACCGAATCAAATTCAAATTGAATATCAAGCAAACAATAATAGTTTTCAAACATTAAAACTAAAATGTTCCATGTGTGACAAATAATCCCTAGATAATATTGGTGGAGAACCAACCTTTTTAAAAGTGTTTGAGTGTACTAAAATAAATTAAAACATTAGCAAAACAATTAGTTGAATGCCTTTTACAAAAACTAAAATATTAAATTATTTTATTTAGTTGCCCAAAGTTAAGTGGTAGTTGCCTATTTATTAACACTCAGTTAGGGACTACTTTTATAGTTTATAAAACTAAAATAGAAGAGGAACTAAAATAAAACAACAACAAAAAAGGGAAATAAAACCAAAATAAAAGAAAGAAGAAAAGACCCCCCCTCTCCCCCCACTCGGCCTCGGCCCACCTGGCCACAAGCCGCCAGGCCGGCCCACCCCCTTTTG
>LR738710.1:624055494-624105115 GCA_902687465.1 Secale cereale | reverse complement strand
TTACTTCTTTCCGGTAGACCCCGAGACTGCCGGCGACCCCCAGTTCTACTACGGTGTTGATGACCCCTCATTGCCAGAGCAACCAGGCAAGCCAACCCCCCCTGATCACCAGATATAGCCCATTCTCTTCTCTCTTACTCTTGCATTAGAATTGCTACTATTGATGATCCAATAACTTCTATTCTGTTGCATAGCCTGTCATTGTTGCTACCACTGTTGATACCTTTACCTGCTATCCTAAATGCTTAGTATAGGATGCTACTATTCCATCAGTGGCCCTACATTCTTGTCTGTCTGCCATGCTATACTATCGGGCCATGATCACTCAGGTGGTGATCATGGGTATATACTATATACATACTTTACATGACACATGATGTGACTAACGTCGGGTCGACATGTTGAGTACCCGCAAGTGATTCCGATGTGGGGGCTGAAAGGACACGTGGCTCCATCCAGGTAGTGGTGGGCCTGAGTTCCCGACGGCCCCCGAGTGGATCTTTGTGGAAGAGCGACAGGGCAGGTTGAGACACCCAGTCGAGAGGTGGCCTGTCCCTGGTCGTTGTCCGTGGATATTTCATGATAACACGCTTAACAAGTTTGGATATTTGATTTGAATCTGGCCGCTGGCCTATACGCACTAACCAGCTACGTGGGAATAGTTATGGGCTCTCGACATCGCGGTATCAGCCGAAGCCTTTTTGACGTCAGCGACTTAGCGGCACGCGCCGGGTTGGACCACATAACGGAACTTCCTTAGTAATGGAGGTTGCTAGGTCTGCTCACCGGCCGCGTACACAACGTGCAGGTGTGCAATGGGTGATGGGCCCGGACCCCTGCGCGCTTAGGGTTTAGACCGGCGTGCTGACCTCTCTGCTGTGCTTAGGTAGGGCTGCGACGTGTTGATCTTCCGAGGCCGGGCATGACCCTGGAAAGTGTGTCCGGCCAAATGGGATCGAGCATGCTCAATAATGTGGTGCACCCTTGCAGGGAAGTCAATCTATTTGAATAGGCGTGTCCCTCGGTAAAAGGACGAACCGAAGTTGTATTCCGACCTCATGACAACTAGAACCGGGTACTTGATAAAACACACCCAGATGAGTTCCAGATATAACTCGGTGGTTTCTCTCTCACAGGGTGATGTGTGGGAAGATCACCGAGTAGGTTTATGCTATTCGTTGTTACTTGGTGAACTTACCATCTATTCTATTCTACTGCTACAAGACGGAGGCTGCGAGAAGCGAGGATACTTGTTACTTTCCAGCTACTCTCATCTACTGCCGCAAGATGAAGGTGGCCAGAAGCGTAGTCTTCGATTGGATTAGCTACCCCCCTCTTATTCTGGCATTCTGCAGTTTAACCCATAGATATTACCCCTTTACACAGATATCTTTGCATATGTAGTATAGATCCTTGCTTGCGAGTACTTTTGATGAGTACTCACGGTTGCCTTGCTCCCCCTTTTCCCCTTTTGTCCCTTCTTTTCGGATGACGCAACCAAATGGTGGAGTCCAGGAGCCAAAGGATCCCGAGGATGTTCCTACGTGGAGTTCGACTTCGAGGAGTAGTTAGGAGGTCCCAGGCAGGAGGCCTTGCCTTTTCAATCGTTGTTACTTTTGTGCTAGCCTTCTTAAGGCAAACTTTTTTAACTTATGTATGTACTCAGATATTATTGCTTCCGCTGACTCTTTTGTTGTCGACCTTATGTATTCGAGCCCTCGAGGCCCCTGGCTTGTAATATAAAGCTTGTATTATTTTAATTTGTGTCTAGAGTTGTGTTGCGATATCTTCCAGTGAGTCCCTGATCGTGGTCGTACACATTTGCGTGCATGATTAGTGTACGATCAAATCGGGGGCGTCACAAGCAAGCAAGCCATTAAGCAACACCTCATCCCCTTTTAATAGTATTGGCTTTTCCTATGGACTCAATGGGATCTTGGATCACTAAAATGAAAATGAAGAGTCTTCAGCTTTGAGCTTTTGCCAATCTTCTGTTCTTAGCATCTTGAAGGGGTTCCACATCCTCTTGTCCATGCCACTCCACTGTTAAACTCATCTGAAATATACTAGGTAAAGGTATTAGTCCAACAAGAGATATGCTGACATTAATTACCAAAATCACTCAGGGAGCACTTTTGCTTTCAATCTCCCCCATTTTGGTAACTGATGACAACATACATCAAAGCTTTAGATAAAGATATTGAGAATAGCAAGTAATGCTTTGAAAAGACATGTAACATTCATATGCTCCCCCTACATGTATGTAATTATGTAAATATGTAATATAGATGCAAGGGAATACATAAGCATGTCAGAGCAAGCAATGAGTTACATGTATCTTAGTTGTATGCATCAAAACAAATGGATATAGGAAATGCACCTCCATGTTCATGAGTCCTTCTTGCTAACAATATGTACATCAGCAAGAGATCACCATGCACATGAGTGTGATGCATATACTTACCTTGTGGTCTTGAGCTAGCTTTGGAAGAGATGAACCTGAGTAAACGAGGTTAGATAACATAGAAACATCTACTAAACAGAGCAAGAACAGCAAACCACAAGAGTACCAAGATTGGGATGACATGTAGTGAGTGAGTACTAGGTACTCTATTGAGTATAAAGATGTCCCCAGAAAGATATGCAATGAATTCGGAGATTTCCTCCCCTTAGATATCTTTATCCCCCTGAATCTGATATTTGATAATGGCAGAAGATAGAGAAAAGAAAATCAGAGCAAGACAAATAATCGTAACATATACTGACATGTCTTTCCCCTCTAGAAGATATGCGACTTCTCTCCTCTTTTAATACCAAGCATCTGGGAGGACTAAGAAATTTTTCTCTCCCTTTGGTGTGAGTAAGCTTCGATGTGATCTCTCTCTCTCCCTTTGACATCAATTTCCAAGAAGGGCTCTTCTGGATTATGAGTCAAGTAGGTTTGGTCCTTGAGTCACAGTACAAAGCAGCATGTAGAATGTGATGCTTATAGAGGTCAAGAATCATTGAGTTGAGCTGGAATGAATATGCAGGATGCAAAAGGCAAAGTGTTTCCTCACCATTGAAATCGGTAACACCGAGTTGTTTTCTTCGGTGGCACCAAGGTGATTCGATTTGACCGAAAGAGACAAACCGGTGTGTCCGAGTTCAACACAGAGAGAATAATTGTCAACTCAGCTCACTAGGAAGATAAGATCTCACAAAGATTTGCAAGGAATTAACTAAAAGATTTGCAATGAATTGGATGCAGAGAATAATAGAGAAAATAAAGAAAATCAAGGTGAAGTTTTTTTGAAAGGGGAACAAGCATGCAAAAGAGCAAGAATGCAAGAACATAGAGAAACACTTGGGAACTTCATCTAGAAATGGTCGGCGACAGAGTCACCTATCTTAGAGTATATTGACTTAGGAGAAAGTGAGAGCACTTGATCATTGGGAATACTCAACGTTTAAGCTCAAAATGGGGTTGCCATTTTTCATTTAAGCATTTTGATGTATTCTCATCTTGTTGAGTTGCTTTGACCTCATGTCCTGGGGTAAAGCTTCTCTAAGATGGAATAACATACCTTGGTTGGTGATATTGATCTTGATCATGTAGTTGAACTTTTGTTGGATGCTCAAGGTTGATGTAGTTCATCAAGAGTTGGAAGCACCACTTGTAATTTGAGTTCATCTTCCTACACGCGTTAGATTTGCAAGGAAGAGCACTTGTGTATCCAAAAAGACAATCATGAAAATTTGATACCAATTAAAATTTGATATAGAGAAATTGTCAAGGGATATGTTGAAAGGATTCATGATTCCTTGATTTCAACCACCGTATCATAGAGACTTGGTGATGTAGAGATTGCTTAGGATATGAGTGAGTTGCAATCTCATAGATTTGGATGCGTCCAAGTTCCTACAAGGGTTAGATAGCATGCAAGGGTACAAATAGATCCAAGAGCTATGATTATCATCATAAGAGAAATGTCAAGGATTTGTCAAAGGCTTATGCCTTGCATGTATCCAGAAAGGAGTCACTACTCCAAGTTTGAGGCATCAATAATGTTCACTTCTCCTCTCAACCTGCAAATACTTTCTCATCAAGTGGTTTTGTAAATATATCCGCGAATTGCTTGTCGGTACGAACATGTTTAAGATTGATATCACCCTTAGCAACATGATCCCGAATGAAATGGTGACGAACTTCAATATGCTTAGTTCAAGAATGTTGCACGGGATTATGAGAAATCTTAATAGCACTTTGATTGTGACAAAGTAATGGAACATGTTTCACATTTATCCCATAATCTTTAAGAGTTTGGGTCATCCAAAGTAATTGACCACAACATGAACCAGCGACAATATATTCCGCTTCGGCGGTGGATAAGGATACCGAGTTTTGTTTCTTGGAGGACCAAGATACAAGAGATCTACCAAGATATTGACAAGTACCCGAAGTGGACTTTCTATAAACCTTGTCTCCAGCATAATGTGAATCGGAGTAGCCAACAAGATCGAAAGAAGACCTCTTAGGACACCAAATGCCAAAGTTTGGTGTGTGAATTAAGTATCTCACTATCCTTTTCACAGCCTTAAGATGACATTCTTTGGGGCCGCTTGATATCATGCACACATGCATACACTTAGCATAATATCGGGATGGGAGGCACATAGATATAACAATGAACCAATCATAGAATGATAAACCTTTTGGTCAATCGGTTTGCCATCCTTTGTCAAGTCAAGATGTCCACTAGTAGTCATGGGTGTAGTCATACCTTTGCATTCTTGCATGTTGAACTTATTGAATAGGTCCTTGGTATACTTTGTTTGAGAAACAAAGGTACCCTCCTTAGTTTGCTTGATTTGCAAACCAAGAAAGAATTTGAGTTCACTCATCATAGACATCTCAAACTTTTCCGACATTAGCTTTCCAAACCTTTCACTAAAATGGGGGTTAGTAGAACCAAATATGATATCATCAACATAAATTTGACACACAAATAATTCACCATTAACCCTTTTAGTAAAAAAGTGTGAAATCAATTTTCCCAATTTCAAAGCCTTTTTCAATAAGGAACTTGGTCAAGCATTTATACCATGCTCTAGGAGCTTGTTTAAGACCATAAAGAGCTTTGTGAAGTTTGTAAACATGATTAGGTTTCTTGGGATTAACAAAGCCGGGAGGTTGTTTAACATAAACTTCCTCCTCAATTTCATCGTTGAGAAAAGCACTTTTAATGTCCATTTGGTATAAAGTGATGTCATGATGATTTGCATAAGAAAGTAAGATGCGTATGGACTCAAGTCTAGCAACTTGGGCATATGTCTCACCATAGTCCATACCTTCGACTTGCGCGTAGCCTTGGGCTATGAGACAGGCCTTGTTGCGTACAACTTGTCCATCTTCATCTTGCTTATTGTGAAACGCCCATTTGGTACCGATGATGTTTTGGTTGTTGTCGGGCTTTTCAACCAATGTCCAAACTTGGTTTCTCTCGAAGTTATGTAGTTCCTCGTGCATAGCGTTCACCCAATCCGGATCATCAAGAGAATCTCCAACCTTCATGGGTTCAAGGTTAGATATGAAAGAGTAATGCTCACAAAAGTTAGCTAAGCGAGATTTAGAGCGAGTGATTCTCCCGGTTTGGATATCATCGTAGATTTTCTCTATGGGATGATCTCTAACAATTCTTGCTCTAACTCGTGAGAGCTTTTGCTTGGGTCGGGGTGGAACATTCTCTTCATCTTCTTCTTCTTCTTCTTCTTGTCCTTCTTCATTGTTGTTGGTGTTGATGTCCCCTTGTGGAGGTGGAGAAGGAGGTCGATGAGGTTCATCTTGAAGCACTTCCTCATTTCCTTCATCATGGCGTGTCCCACTCGTGGATGCCTCCAAGTCAACTTCTGGTTCACCTTGTCATGAAGATGAGGCTTCCACTTGAATGGATGATGTATTCTCCTTCACCTTCGTTGGGAGAATCTTGCCAATAGACAAGTCTTGTATTGCCTCCGAAGGGTCTTTGTCTCCTACATAAATTGGAAATTGCTCTATTTGCGAGCCGTTAGATTCATCAAACTTCACATCTACTGTCTCTTCAACCTTTCGGGTGAAATTTTTGTAGACACGATAGGTGTGAGAGTTTGAGCCAGAACCGAGTAGAAAATCTTGATGAGATTTAGGGGCAAATTTCGAACAACGATGCTTGTCAAGAATGTAACACTTTGAGCCAAATACTTGAAAGTATCCAACTTGTTGTTACCGGTGAGAAGCTCGTATGCCGTCTTGCCGAGAAGTTTGTGAAGATATAGACGATTTGTAGCATGACAAGCTGTCTCAACCGCTTCTGCCCAAAAGTGTCTTGGCGTCTTGTACTCATCAAGCATCGTTCTCGCCATTTCAACGAGTGTCCAGTTCTTCCTCTCAACAACTCCATTTTGTTGAGGTGTGTACGTAGCCGAGCACTCATGTGAACTCACCAAGAAAGGTATCCACATTTGCTCGTTGTCGCTCCGAACCTTCTTGATCTTCACTTCAAATTGGTTATGGGCCTTCCTAGCGAAGTTTTTGAAGATCTTTTGGACCTGCGATTTATCATCAAGAAAGAATCCATGGATCCATATATCTCTCCAGAGTAGGACCTTGTCGCCTTTCCTCACTATAATCTACACCAGACTAGGGAAAACCTGTCTTGCATCCTCGTCCACCATTGTCTCCAATCTGTGCCATGGCCTATGTGGGTCCGTTCGCTGAACCCATTCCCAGTGTACCCTGAGTGCCGAGGCTTGCAAACTCAGCTTCTTCACCCCTACTCCTCCATAGCAAGTCGGGTTGCAAATCGAACTCCACGCCACTAGGCATTGGTGAAAGTGCGTTATTTCGACTAGAGGGGGGGTGAATAGGCGATTTTTACAAATTCGTCACTGAGGAAATTCTAACTGAGGAATTTCCTAAGAAACGAACTACTAGCAGCGGAATAGATACTCAAGTGCATGCACAACAAAGCAATAGCATAGTCATCGTGATGAAATGGAAGCATACACAGAGCACAAGTAGCGTGTAAACAGGATAAGCAGGCTGAAGAGTGAGGACTGAAGAAATAGGGTTGAGGAAATCGAGAAAGTCTTTAGTCAAAGTGTTGAAACAGTACAAATTAAGTTCATCAACACATGAATGAGAAAATTAAGGGTTGGGGAAATACAACCAGTAGGCTGAAGGAAATATGCCCTATCGGAAACTTGATACATGTGTGAATACATAGACAAAACATAGTGTCCCTAGTATGCCTCTACTAGACTAGCTCGTTAATCAAAGATGGTTATGTTTCCTAACCAAAGACATGTGTTCTCATTTGACCAACGGGATCACGTCATTAGGCGAATGATGTGATGGACAAGACCCATCCGTTATCTTAGCACTATGAACGTTTAATTTTACTGCTATTGCTTTCTTCATGACTTATACATGTTCCTCTAACTATGAGATTATGCAACTCCCAAATACCGGAGGAACACCTTGTGTGCTATCAAACGTCACAACGTAACTGGGTGATTATAAAGATGCTCTACAGGTGTTTCCGAAAGTGTTTGTGGTGTTGGAATAGATCAAGATTAGGATTTGTCACTACGAGTGTCGGATAGGTATCTCTGGGCCCTCTCGGTAATACTCGTCATAATAAGCCTTGCAAGCAAATGACTAATGAGTTAGTCACAAGATGATGTATTACGGAACGAGTAAAGAGACTTGCCGGTAACGATATTGAACTAGGTATGATGATACCGACGATCGAATCTCGGACAAGTAACATACCGATGACAAAGGGAACAACGTATGTTGTTGTGCGGTTTGACCGATAGAGATCTTCATAGAATATGTAGGAACCAATATGAGTATCTAGGTTCTGCTATTGGTTATTGACCAGAGATGAGTCTCGGTCATGTCTACATAGTTCTCGAACCCGTAGGGTCCGCACGCTTAACGTTCGATGACGATTGGTATTATGAGTTTATGTAATTTAATGTACCGAAGGTTGTTTGGAGTCCCGGATGAGATCACGGACATAACGAGGAGTCTCAAAATGGTCGAGACATAAAGATTCCTAGATTGGAAGGTTATGTTTGGACACCGGAAAGGTTTCAGATAGGTTCAGGCATTTTCCTGAGTACCGGGGGGTTACTGGAACCCCCCAGGGGGTTAATGGGCTTCATGGGCCTTAGTGGAAGAGAGGAGGAGGCGGCCAGGTGGAGGCGCGTGCCCCCCCAAGCCCAATCCAAATTGGAGGGGGGCCGGCCCCCCTTTTCTTATCTCCCTCTTCCTCTTTCCTTCCCCTCCTAGTTGGACTAGGAAAGGGGGGAACCTACTCCTAGTAGGAGTAGGATTCCCCCCGTTGGGGCGCACCCCGTGAGGCCGGCTGGCCCCTCCTCCACTCCTTTATATACGGGGGAGGGGCACCCCCTAGACACACATGTTGATTTCTTAACCGTGTGCAGTGCCCCCCATCCACAATTACACACCTCGGTTATATTGCCGCAGTGCTTAGGCAAAGCCCTGCGTCGGTAACTTCATCAACACCATGCCGTCATACTGACGAAAATTTCCCTCGGCCTCAACTGGATCAAGAGTACAAGGGACGTCACCGAGCTGAATGTGTGCAGATTGCGGAGGTGCCGTGCGTTCGGTGCTTGATCGGTTGGATCGCGAAGACGCTCGACTACATCAACCGCGTTACTAAATGCTTCCGCTTTTGGTCTACGAGGGTACATGGACACACTCTCCCCGCTTGTTGCTATGCTTCTCCTAGATAGATCTTGCATGATCGTAGGATTTTTTTTTGAAATAATACGTTCTCCAACATAGGATTGGTGAAGACAATGATTTGATAGACCAGTTCCAACTGCTGTGACAGTTGTACGTTTAGTTAGGGCGTCTAGGTATTCAAACCTGAGGACACATAGTCCCGGATACCCAGTCCTGCACACACAGTCCAGGATACTTAGTCCTCACTGTATTCCCCTTGAGCTAAGGTCACACATACCTTGCCCAATCACTCGTGGTAAGTCTTCATAGGTGACTTCCAAACCTTCACATACTTGGTCAGTCGGCGATCCACAATTCCTCTTGGATGCTCTAGACCATTGATGCCTAACCGTCTGAAAGACCACGGTCTTCAAAGGTAACAAGTGTTGGTTCCACACAGGAACACTCTCTTAAGTGATGCTCAATCACTTTAAGGTTTTAGGTGTTGGGGTTTTGGGTTTTTCCTCACTTGATGATTTTCGCTCAAAGTCCTCGGAGGATGGGTTGCCCTAATGACAAGTGTCAGATTCTCTCGGAGCATCCAACCAACTAGTATATTTATAGCCTAGGGAGCAGCCCGACATGATAAGACATAAATGTCCTTCAATGATATGACCGTTAGGTGGATACGATATTTTGGGACAGCTGGCGCATAGCATAGCAACGGTTAGAAATTTGAGCTCACAAATTCCTCAGGGCTATCATGTTCCTCACTTGTAGGCAATCCGCACTGGCGAATTCCTAACTCCTCAGTCAGAACAAATTCCTCAAAGAATAGAAGAACTTCATCTCTGTCACTGAAGAAATTGACTGAACTGTATGAGATTTCCAAAGGCTTCACTCGAAAGGACTGGGTAATGTAGGCTTTGAGATGAGCATCACTTGGAAATGTTCTTCCTTAGTTTTACCTCGGCCCCCTTTAATAGTACGGTGTTTCCTATGACTCAAGAAAGAGAAAATGAAACTACGAAAACAAAAGTCTTCACGCTTCATAATCCTCGAATGAATATCCAAGTCTTCAAGGTCACACCAATTTCGTCATTTTCAAAGTCTTCAAGAAAACCAAAGTCTTCAACTGAAGACATACATTTTTAGGGGTCGACATTCTTCATAAATATGAAACTCCTCATAGACTTATAGTACATGTGTACACTCACAAACACATTAGTCCCTTAACATATAAGTCTTCAATACACCAAAATCACTAAGGGGCACTAGATGCACTTACAATTGGCCACCATTGACATTGTCCTTACCTACCCAAAAGAATGTGCGCATCCAACCGTCGATGTCTTCGAACATCCATCCTGGTGCCTTCATCACAAGAAGTCATCACTCGCGGAACAGTTGCTTGAGGAATTTGCTTTGAAGCATTTGTGGCAGTGTCTTGGGTTGCAGAACCATCATTGGTGGAATAAGATGCAGCTTTGCGAATCTGGCCATCCAATGGACGAGTACCTTCGTCAATGATAGCAGCTTTGCCCTTTCCGTCAACTGAGGAAATGGTACGTTTGAGGACTTCAACTAGAGGCAAATAGCTGAGGTGATTCTGAAAGTCAGCCTTGTATGCAATTTAAGACCTTGTTATGATGAATCTCATAATCCAGGGAGCATAAGGCTTCAACTCAAAAGGTGATAGTGCAACATTCGCCAAAGTCCTCATGAAGAAATTGTGATAATTGATGGGAATCCCATGCATGATATTGAAGAGCAGATTCTTCATGATGCCAACAACGTCTTCTTCTTCAGAGTTGTGGCCCTTAATTGGACTAGGGGTTTTGGTGAGTATGCGGTAGATGGTCCTTGGCACATAAAGCAAATCCTTCACAAGGAAGGTTGTTCTTGGTGGTTGGCCAGCCTTCAAGGGCTTCATCAGCACTTGCATCAGATGATTATGAAGTTCAGGTTCATCATAGGTTTTTCTTGCACCGTCAGCAGGAGGGTGAACTGGGATGGCATGAAGCAATTCAGAAGCTGGTGCTTTGTAGTGAGTATTTTCAGACACCCAGTCCAGCACCCATGAATTCACTTCATTTACATCACCAGTGAGATGCAAAGTGGCATACAACTAAAGAATGAGTTCTTCATTCCAGTCACAGATGTCATAGCAGAAACTCAGAAGCCCCACTTTGTGAAGTAAATTCAGCACGGGCTCAAAGCAAGGGATGGACTCCATGTCAACATGAAGAATTTGACGATGCTCAAATACCTTGTCCTTGTCGAATAGCAGGGAAGAATACAAATTCATCTGACTAGCTGTCCAGAACCGCATGCGACGAAGTATTGCTGAGTCATAAGGATTGAATTCAGTGAAGACCTGATGTTCAGCAAATAAATCATCAGCCTTGAATTTCTACTTTGTTGCATGAGGGTTCTTCTGCTTGGGATGAAGATTGACAGATGATGATTTTGCAGCCTCTTGATGCAAAACTTCAGGTCCTGTTGCCTGAGGAATTGAAACTTAAGGTTCTTCAGCAGCGGTTAGTCTTTCAACTTCTTCAGCTGTTGCAGCTGGAGCTCCTTCAGGAAAGGACAGAAGTGGAGTGTGAAGTTCTTTAGAGCCCGCGTGAATTTCTTCAGTTTGAGCTGGGGACTGAGGAACTTGTTGTAGTGGTGTGGTCAATGGTGAATTTGGATGAATCTTCTCCCAATAATCATCGTTGAGCATAGGTGTTGTAGACCCAATATCCACATCTTTATCTTCTTCCATTTCCTCAATGCCGGCCACTTCAGTAGTAAACTAAGGCATGGGCGATGATACCAGTGGGGTTGAAGGGATATCTTCTGCTTTAATCTCATCATCCAACTGCTCTGAGGAAGCAGTAGAAGGATTTTCTTCAGTAGTGTCAAAGGGAATGTCATAATCCTCACCAAAGGGAACAATCTCCTTTGATGGCACAACGAAAATAGGAATAACATCAATGGGGTTGGTGACGGAGCTTGACAAAGTCCTCACTTTCTTGGGAGCTGAGGATTCTGCAATTTATGATGCTTTCCTTTTCTTCACAGCTGCCTTCTCTGTAGCCTTTGTCTTCTTCACTTCTGATGCAGAAGGAAGATTGATGTTCTTCACAGGTGAAGACTTTGCAGGAGGAGCAGATGACACAGGTTTAGTTTCTTCAGGCACGACTGTTGTAGTCGCCCTAGCATTTTCAGTTTCTTCAGGCGCTGCTGCAGATTCTTCAGCAGGCCTGGGTTGTTCTTCAGGTGCAACATTGGAAGTTACCTTGGCGGTTTCATTAGCGGCTGGAATTTCTTCATCAACCCTCGCATGCTCAGTTTCTTTAGCAGCGACATTTGTAGATAGGCTTCCAGTTTCCTCAGCAAGATGAATTTCTTCTTGTGAGGAGCTTTCACCACCAAGCTTGAGGGACTTGGAGAGGTTGACGAATCTGACTTTGGCACCTAGCCAATCAGCATGGTATCGGTCAAATTCATCACTGATGCCTTTGATCTTAGTTTGCAGTTTCACAAGGTCCTCGGGAGACATGTTCACAGCATTTTTCTTCAATAAGCGCTCCTTCTTGTGCTGATCTTTCTTGGCCTTCCTGGCTTGTTCAAACTTCCATTTTTCTTCACCAATGAAAGCAGCCAACATGTGACTTTGACCAGGAGTGGGGTTCATGTCAGGGAGAGGTGTATTGGGATCTTTGTGCCAAAGATCAATGTAATCGATGATCTTCTTCCAGCATGAGAGGCACAGAACCGCCCTTGGCTCTAGCGGCCTTCATTTGTCTATCCCTAATGATTTCAGCAAGTTCTTCATCATCAGCTTCATCATCATCAGACGGAACTTGAAAATCCACTTTCTTCTGAGGACTTGGCCTCTTTCCACGTCCTGTAGTGGTCTTCACTTTCAGCAAGGTTGGACCAGGTGAAGATTCTGGTGGAGCTGAGGAACTTGTAGAGGCTCCTGAAGCAATTGAGAACCCTGCAGTTCGTTGACATGTTGCAAGGTGCACAGGAGTTGAGGACTTTGCAGCAGCAACTGAGGATTGTGCATCAACAGATGGAATTGAAGCGACCATTGGGGAAGGTGCCTGAGTAATATGTCCTGAAGGCTTTGAGGAACTTGGCCTTGATATCATTGTTGTTGAGGAATTTGGCTTGATGGCTGATTTCTTCAGCATAGCCTTCTTGGGCTTGCTGGCAGAGGTAGCAGTAGCAGCAGAGTCTTCATTGAATTTCCTCACTGCTTTTCTGTCTGTCCGTTGAATCTTTGCTTGGCGCTTGGCCCATTCCTTTGGAAATTCCTTACCACATCTGACGCTTGCGGGGTCTGCAACATGGCCTAGAGCCAATGGAGGTCTTGTGGAAGGAGGATTTATTGTGAATTTCTTCATGTACTTTGGAGTTACATAGCGGTATTCCCTCCATTCTTCTGCCCATCTCCTCTCAATCCTCTGAATGCGCACTTTGCGCTGATTCTTGTTCTCTTTGCCATGAGTTTCTTCATCAGGAGTGCAATATTCATCATATATGTCTTCAGGGATTTCAAACGCAGTGTTTTTCTCAGGTCCCTTTCCTCCCATATGTGGTCTCTTTCCTCCGCGCATTTTCCTCACTAGAGGATTTTGAAGAATTAAAGTTTTCGAGGAAGTATGTAACTTTTCTTCGAGGAATGCTGCAAATGAGTTAAGTTGATGAGAACCCAGAGATTCAGCAGTAGACATTTGTACCTGTGAACAGAGTATAGGTGCGAAGAATTTGGAGAGGTCATATGCGTTCTCAGAATTTTTTCAAAAGTATCAAGTTTGAGGAATTTGACCATGAGAGTCTTGAAGAATTTCACTAAGCATTCTTGCTTTAGGTTCCAGAGTTGTCTAGATCAGAAATCCACACAATTTAGGAATCATGAAGAAAAACACAACTTAGAGAAGAAAATCAAGAACAGATTGACTTAGGTGTTTTAGGTAGTGGAAAGTTTAAGAATAAACACCTTTTGAAGAAATTGTGGAAATCATGAGAATCAAAGAAGGGTAGTAAAATTAGATTTTAATTACCATTGTTGAAGAACACGACGAAATAGATGAACTTTGGAGAAGCTCGTCGGTCCAGATCTCCCACGCCCTAACTTGGCAGAGGGAGACGGCTACGGCGGCGGCGGAGTGAAGATTTCCGCGGCCGGCGCAAGTACGACGACGAGGAGGTCAAGGTAGCGAAGCACTTCCTCACTATCGTCGATGGAGATTAGCGGCATGCTACCTCTTGAGCTTGCGTTGTATTCCCTCGAAGAGGAAAGGGAGATGCAACACAGTAGCGTAAGTATTTCCCTCAGTTTTTGAGAACCAATGTATCAATCCAGTAGGAGACCACGCGCCAATCCCTCGAATCTGCACAAACAAATAAGAACTTTGCAGCCAACTCGATAAGGGTTTGTCAATCCCTTTACGGTCACTTACGAGAGTGAGATCTGATAGAGATGATAAGATAATATTTTTGGTATTTTTGATATAGAAACAAAAAGTAAAGAAAGCAAATAAACAACGGCGACAGAAATTGGCTAGTTGATGGGAAAGTAATATGATAAAGATAGACCCGGGGGCCATAGTTTTCTCTAGTGGCTTCTCTCATGATAACGGTATTCTACGGCGGGTAAACAAATTACTGTCGAGCAATTAATAGAAAAGCGAATAATTATGAGACTATCTAGGCATGATCATTGTATATAGGCATCACGTCCGAGACAAGTAGACCGAAACAATTCTGCATCTACTACTATTACTCCACACATCGACCGCTATCCAGCATGCATCTAGTGTATTGAGTTCGTACGAACAGAGTAACGCCTTAAGAAAGATGACATGATGTAGAGGGATAAACTCAAGCAATATGATGAAAACCCCATCTTTTTATCCTCGATGGCTACAATACAATACGTGCCTTGCTTCCCCTACTGTCACTGGGAAAGGACACCGCAAGATGGAACCCAAAGCCAAGCACTTCTCCCATTGCAAGAACTATAGATCTAATAGGCCAAACCAAACCAATAATTCGAAGAGACTTGCAAGGATATTATGAGTACACATAAAAATTTCAGAGAAGAACCAAATATCTTTCATAGATAACCTTGATCATAAACTCACAATTCATCGGATCTCGACAAACACACCGCAAAAAGAGATTACATCGAATAGATCTCCTCGAAGACCGAGGAGAACTTTGTATTGAGATCCAGAGAGAGAGAAGAAGCCATCTAGATACTAGCTATGGACCCGAAGGACTGTGGTAAACTACTCACAACTCATGGTGAGGGCGATGATGATGATGATGATGATGATGAAGGACTCCGTGATGGATCCCCCTCCCGGAACAGGCTCCAAGATGGGATCTCCATGGGAACAGAAGCTACAGCAGTGGAATTAGGGTTTCCTCTCTGCGTATGGAGTTTCTGGGGTACGTAGGTATATATAGGAAGAAGGAGGGCATCGGGGGCCGTGTGGGCCAGCCTCGAGGCAGGGGGCGCGCCCCCCACCCTCGAGGGCTGGCCCTACGTCCCCTGACTTGGTCTTGACGTTTCCTGAGCATGATTTCCTCCAAAAATATCTCTCACGAAGGTTTCATTCCGTTTGGACTCCGTTTGATATTCCTTTTCTGCAAAACCCTGAAATAGGCAAAAAAACAGCAATTTGGACTGGGCCTTTGGGTTAGTAGGTTAGTCCCAAAAATGATATAAAAAACAGCAATCTGGACTGGGCCTTTGGGTTAGTAGGTTAGTCATAAATAATAGCATGGAACAATCAAAAATTATAGATACGTTGGAGACGTATCAAGAATCCCCAAGCTTAAATCCTGCTCGTCCTAGAGTAGGTAAATGATAAAGAAAGAATTTTTGATGTGGAATGCTAACCAATATAGTTTTTCAATGTAATTGTCTTAGTTGTGGCATGAATGTTCAGATCTGAAAGATTCAAGACAAAAGTCTATATTGACATAAGAAATAACAATACTTCAAGCAATACTAACAAAGCAATCATGTCTTCTCAAAATACTATGGCTAAATAAAGTTATCCCTACAAAATCATATAGTGTTGGCTATGCTCCCTTGCTATCACACAAAATATTCATATCATGCATAACCCGGATTTCAGCCAAGCATTTGTTTTCATACTCTATCTTTTCAAACCTTTCAACTTTCACGCAATACATTAGCGTGAGCCATGGATATAGCACTATGGGTGGAATAGAGGTGGTTGTAGAGAAGACAAAAAGAGGGAGATAGTCTCACATTGACTAGGCGTATCAACGGGCTATGGAGATGCCCATCAATAGATATCAATGTGAGTGAGTAGGGATTGCCATGCAACGGATGCGCTAGAGCTAAATATGAATGAAAGCTCAACAAAAGAAACTAGTGGGTGTGCATCCAACTTGCTTGCTCACGAAGACTTAGGGCATTTGAGGAAGCCCATCGTTGGAATATACAAGCCAAGTTCTATAACGAAAATTCCCACTAGTATATGAAAGTGACTAAGCATGAGACTCTCTACAATGAAGAACATGGTGCTACTTTGAAGCAAAAGTGTGGAAAAAGATAGTAGCAATTGTCCTTTTTTTATTTTTCCCTCTTTTTTCTTTTTTTGGGCCTTTCTTTTTTTTGCCCTTTCTTCCTTTTTTTTCTTTTTATTATAGAGGAGCTTTATAGATTCAGCCTTTCCTCCCATGGGACAATGCTCTAATAATGATGATCATCACACTTTCATTACAAAACGATATTACAACTCGATACTACAACAACAAAGTATGACTCTATATGAATGCCTCCGGCGGTGTACCGGTATGTGCAATGAAATAAGAGTGACATGTATAAAAATTATGCATGGTGGCCTTGCCACAAATACGATGTCAACTACATGATCATGCATGGCCATATGACAATATGATGCTTGTCATATGAAAGGAACGGTGGAAAGTTGCATGGCAATATATCTCAGAATGGCTATGGAAATGCCATGATAGGTAGGTATGGTGGCTGTTTTGAGGAACAATATGGTGGCTGTTTTGAGGAAGGGTATATAGTGGGTTTATGGCACCAGCGAAAGTTACGCGGTACAAGAGAGGCTAGCAATGGTGGAAGGGTGAGAGTGCGTATAATCCATGGACTCAACATCAGTCATAAGAACTCATATACTTATTGCAAAATCAAAACAAAGCAATCAACGCATGCTCCTAGGGGGGAGGTTGGTAGGAGTTAACCATCACGCGCCCCCGACCTCCACACAAAGGTTGACACTCTACAAATACCTCATGCTTTAACTTTGTCACACAATGGTTCACCATACGTGCATGCTACGGGAATCACTAACCTTAACACAAATATTTCTCAATTTCATAATCACTCCACTAGCATGACTTTAATATCACTATCCTCATGTCTCAAAACAATTATCAAGCATCCAACATCTCTTTCTATTCAAAGCACTTGATGTGAATTTTTTACTACATTGACATTGGATGTTTATCATGTGAAGACTAGTTTCTTTAGCCTAAACACTTTACCATGCTGTTTTAATAGACTCTCAAATAGATATAAGTGAAGCATGAGAGTTCAGTAATTTTTACAAAATAGTACCACCACCATGCTCTAAAAGATATAAGTGAAGCACTAGAGCAAAAACTATTCAACTCAAAAGATATAAGTGAAGCACATAGAGTGTTATAACAATTTCTAGGCCATATTTAACTATCTCAAATAGGTGTGTCCATCAAGGATGATTGTGGGAAACTAACAAGCAAATACTCAAATTATACAAGACGCTCCAAGCAAAACACATAGCATGTTGCGAATGAAAATATAGCTCCAAGTATAGTTACCGATGGATGAAGACGAAAGAGGAGATACCTTCCCGGGGCATTCCCAAGCTTAGGCTTTTGATTATCTTGAATTTAACTAGGGTGCCATGGGCATTCCCAAGCTTAGGCCTTTGCTACTCCTTGTTCCATAGTCCATCAAAGCAATACTCAAAACTTGAAAACTTCACAACACAAAACTTAGACAAAAATTCTCGCGAGCTCCGTTAGTAAGAGAAAGCAAACCACCACTTAAAGGTACAGCAAGGAATTCATTAATTGTTTATATTGGTGTTAAATCTACTGTACTCCAAGTTCTCTATGATTCATATCCTCCAATATTACTCATAGATGCATTGGGATAAGCAAACAACACACGAAAAACAGAATCTGTCAAAGACAGAACAGTCTGTAGTAATCTGCAGGGTTCGCCTACTTCTGGAACTCCAAAAAATTCAAACTAACTTGGTAAATTGCGCAATTTGTATACCAATCAGCAGCAAAAAGAATCAACTAAAAATCACGCTCCAGTAAAATCCCACGACTACTTTAGCGAGCGCTAACGATTCTGTTTTTCACAGCAAGATCATATAAACTTCACACAAGTCTTACCAAAGGTTCTACTTGGCACAAAAACTAAACAAAACATGAAACCACATCTAATCAGAGGCTAGATGCAATATTTATTCTCTAACAGCAACAAAAACAAAAACAAAAAATTGGGTTACCTCCCAACAAGCGCTGTCATTTTACGCCCCTAGCTAGGCACGATATTTCAATGAAGCTCACGTGAAAGACAAGGATTGAAGCACAAAGAGAGCATCATTATACATGTGACAAACACATCTAAGTCTAACATACTTCCTATGCATAGGCATCTTATAGGAAAAAAATTACCAAGACAAGCAAGATCTAGCATATGCAAGGAAGGAGAAAGGAACAATAGCAATCTCAACATAACGATAGGTAATTTAGTAACATGAAAAATTTCTACAACCATATTTCCCTCTCTCATAATAATTGCATGTAGGATCATGATCAAATTAAACAATATAGCTATCATAGGACATATTCTCAACATGATCCACATGCATACAAAGTTGACACTCTTCCAAAATAGTGGGATCAATATTAACTAAAGTCACGACCTCTCCAAACCAACTTTCATCAAAAAATTCATAAGATTGAACATTCTCCAAATATGTGGGATCTAAAGTTGACACTCTTCCAAACCCACTTTCAATATAGTAGCAAACATTATTATCAATCTCATATTCATCATGGGGCTTAAATAAATTTCCAAGATCATAAGAAGAATCACCCCAATCATGATCATTGCAACAAGTAGTGGACATAGCAATACTAGCATCCCCAAGCTTAGGGTTTTGCGTATCATTAGCACAATTGACATTAATAGAATTTATAATTACATCATTGCAATCATGTTTTTTACTCAAAGAGCTATCGTGAATCAATTTATGTTTTTCTTTCAATACTTGATCACAATTTTCAGATTCACAAATTTCAAGCAAAACCCCGTAAAGATAATCTAGTGCAGTCAATTCACTAGAAATAGGCTCAACATAATTGGATCTCTTAAAGAGATTAGCAAGTGGATGAGGATCCATACTTTAGCAAGCGAAGATGCAAGCAAATAGAGGGCACATAGCAACACAAGCAAACAAGAAGCAAGCGAACGATAAACACACGGCGGAAGAAGGGCGAATAAAACGACAAGGGTGAAGTGGGGGAGAGGAAAACGAGAGGCAAATAAATGTAATGCGAAGGATAAGGGTTTGTGATAGGTACTTGGTATATGAACTTTGCATAAGCCTCACTAGAAACGGCGCCAGAAATTCTTCTTGCTACCTCTTGAGCTTGCGTTGTATTCCTTCGAAGATGAAAGGGAGATGTAGCACAGTAGCATAAGTATTTCCCTCAGTTTTTGAGAACCAAGGTATCAATCCAATAGAAGACCACGCGCCAGTCCCTCGCACCTACACAAACAAATAAGAACTTCGCAGCCAACGCGATAAGGGGTTGTCAATCCCTTGACGGTCACTTACGAGAGTGAGATCTGATAGAGCTGATAAGATAATATTCTTGGTATTTTTGATATAGAAACAAAAAGTAAAGAAAGCAAATAAACAACGGAGACATAAATTGGCTAGTTGATGGGAAAGTAATATGATAAAGATAGACCGGGGGCCATAGTTTTCTCTAGTGGCTTCTCTCATGATAGCGGTATTCTACGGCGGGTAAACAAATTACTATCGAGCAATTGATAGAAAAGCGAATAATTATGAGACTATCTAGGCATGATCATTGTATATAGGCATCACGTCCAAGACAAGTAGACCGAAATGATTCTGCATCTACTACTATTACTCCACACATCGACCGCTATCCAGCATGCATCTAGTGTATTGAGTTCATACGAACAGAGTAACGCCTTAAGAAAGATGACATGATGTAGAGGGATAAACTCAAGCAATATGATGAAAACCCCATCTTTTTATCCTCGATGGCAACAATACAATACGTGCCTTGCTGCCCCTACTGTCACTGGGAAAGGACACTGCAAGATTAAACCCAAAGCCAAGCACTTCTCCCATTGCAAGAACTATAAATCTAGTAGGCTAAACCAAACCAATAATTCGAAGAGACTTGCAAGGATATTATGAGCACACATAAAAAGTTCAAAGAAGAACCAAATATCTTTCATAGATAACCTTGATCATAAACTCACAATTCATCGGATCTCGACAAACACACCGCAAAAAGAGATTACATCGAATAGATCTCCTCGAAGACCGAGGAGAACTTTGTATTGAGATCCAGAGAGAGAGAGAAGAAGCCATCTAGATACTAGATATGGACCCGAAGGTCTATGCTAAACTACTCACAACTCATGCTGAGGGCGATGATGATGATGATGAAGGCCTCCGTGATGGATCCCCCTCCCGGAACAGGCTCCAAGATGGGATCTCCACGGGAACAGAAGCTACAGCGGTGGAATTAGGGTTTTCTCTCTGCGTATTGAGTTTCTGGGGTACATAGGTATATATAGGAAGAAGGAGGGCATCGGGGGCCATGTGGGCCAGCCTCGAGGTAGGGGGCGCGCCCTGGGAAGGGGGCGCGCCCCCACCCTCGAGGGCTGGTCCTACGTCCCCTGACTTGGTCCTGACATTTCCCGAGCGTGATTTCCTCCAAAAATATCTCTCGCAAAGGTTTCATTCCGTTTGGACTCCGTTTGATATTCCTTTTCTGCAAAACCCTGAAATAGGCAAATAAACAGCAATCTGGACTCGGCCTTTGGGTTAGTATGTTAGTCCCAAAAATGATATAAAAGTGAATGATAAAGCCCATTAAACATCCAAGACTTCATAAATAATAGCATGGAACAATAAAAAATTATAGATACGTTGGAGACGCATCACGACAGCGCTAGGTCTGGGAGCTTGGGCGAGATGGTGGTCGAGCGAAGTAAGTGAGGTGAGGTGAAAGGGGAGGGGTATTTATAGCCACTGTGAAAACCGCTCATCCGAAGAAATTGGACGAACGAGCCCCTGCCCTTTGCTATCCTAGCGACATGTGTCACCCACATTCTGAGGAGTAAAGATAGTGGAGATCGTGGGAGAGTTGTTTAATCCATCGTGGGATGCAGAATGGTTTGGGCGGCAAAAGCCAAAAAATTTGGACATGAAAATTTTAACGTTCCGTTCACAAATTTCTCAGCTATCAAGGACACGGTGAGGATTTTGAACAGGTTTCAAATAGAGAGCATATGAAGAATTTGTGAATAGACTGGATTGAGTTAAGCATAGAGGCGGATAGGGTCCGATCATATTCACTTAGAGGAAAAATCAACTTGAAGAATTAGCAATAAGTGAATGTTGTAGAGGACATAAAAACTCAATATATATGTATAATTATAGCCAATTTAGAACACCAGAAAAAGTTGAAGAAATTGCAAATTTTGAGGAATTTGAAAATTTGAAGAATTTGCAAATTGAAGAGAAAACTCAAATTCCAACTTTGGTTGGTGGCGTGACCCACCGTATAAGAATGATGATTTCAGACACCGCGTACAATTGTCGTAGGGCTCTGAGAATAAATTTATTCATTAGATTCTTCACACTTAGAGGTTTAGTCTTCATTGATTGAAGAAAAATGTTACTTCGTGTGTTGCGCATCAAAGTCATCAATTTTGCATAAGTGTTAGGATGTGTGTCCTTTCAAAGAACATTAGAAGATTCTAAGATATTTAGCTCCAACCGGAACTTGCAAAATCTCTTTTCATCCAAGAGCTTAGTGAATATATCTACCAGCTATTCTTCAGTCTTCACGTGGTAGATGGAGATGTCGCCCTTGAACACATGATCACGAAGAAAATGATGACGTATCTAGATGTGCTTTGTCTTCGAGTGCTGAACTGGGTTGTCAGCAATCTTGATGGCACTCTCATTCTCACAATAGAGTGGCACATTCTTCATGTTGACGCCATAGTCCTTGAGGGTTTGCTTCATCCACAACAATTGAGCACAACATGAACCAGCAGCAATGTACTCAGCTTCAGCAGTAGAGAGTGATACATAGTTCTGCTTCTTCGAGGACCAACAAACTAAGGATTGTCCGAGGAAATGGCATGTGCCGGATGTAGAGTTGCGATCCACTCGATCACCAGCATAGTCAGAGTCAGAATATCCGATGAGATCAAAATCAGAGCTCTTCGGATACCATAATCCAAGTGTTGGTGTGTGAGCTAGATATCGAAGAATATGCTTCACAGCCTTATGGTGTGATTCCTTCAGTGTAGCTTGAAACCGGGCACACATGCAAACACTAAGCATAATATCTGGCCTAGATGCACATAGATACAATAAAGATCCAATCATGCCATGGCATACCTTTTGATCGAAGTCTTTACAATTTTCATCGGTGCAGAGATGACCATTCGTGGGCATAGGGATTTTGACGGCTTTGCAATCTTGAATGCCGAATTTCTTCAGAACATCCTTGAGGTATTTCTCTTGAGATATGAAGATACCATTGTGTTGTTGACGAATTTGAAGGCCTAAGAAGAATTCAGTTCTCCCATCATGGACATTTTATATTCTTCATGCATCATATAGCCAAATTCGTCACTATAACGTTCATCAGTATAGCCAAAGATAATATCGTCCACATAGATTTGATACACGAATAATTCATCATTATATGATTTAGTGAAAAGATTTGGGTCAAGGGAACCGGGTTTGAAGCCTTTCTTCATGAGGAATTCCTTCAAAGTATCATTCCACGCCCGGGGGGGGGGCTGCTTGAGGCCATAGAGGGCCTTGTTGTGTTTGAAGACTTTGTCAGGATGTTTAGGATCTTCAAAATCTGGGGGTTGAGCAACATATACTTCTTCCTCAAGCTTACCATTGAGGAATGCACTTTTCACATCCATTTGAAATAAGATGATATTATGATGGTTAGCATAAGCAAGTAATATGTGAATAGCTTAAAGTCTAGCAACAGGTGCAAAAGTTTCATCAAAGTCAATTCCTTCAACCTCTGTGTAGCTTTGAGCTAGTAGACGAGCCTTATGCCTCACCACAAGGACATTTTCATCTTGCTTGTTTCGATAGATCCACTTGGTACAGATGATATTGTGCTTCCGAGGATCTCGTCGCTTGACGAGTTCCCACACATGGTTGAGCTCGAATTGATACTATTCCTCTTGCATAGCTTGAATCCACTCCGGTTCCAGAAATGCCTCATCAACTTTGGTGGGCTCTGTGATAGAGACAAAATCAAAGTGCCCATAAAATTAGATAAGTGTGAAGCTCTTGAGCGTGTGAGGGGACCTGGTGCATTGATGTCGTCGGTGATTTTCTCGATCTGCACTTCTTTTGACACTCGAGGATGAGCTGGTTGATGACTTTGGTCTGGCTGAGCACTTTCTTGAGCGACAGTTTCTTCAGGAGTACCAGAATGATTTTCTTCATTGTCAGGAATGACTTCTTCAGTAGATTCTTCAGCAGGGATGATATCTTCAGTAGCTTTGAACTTAATGGATTCCTCAGGAGGTATTTCACCTGTCACAGGAGGCAGGTGCTCTCTTTGCAAGCCATTAATATCATCGAACCGCACATCTACAGTCTCAACAATCTTGGGAAGATGATTGATGAAGATTCTATAGGTGTGTAAGTCCTTTTCGTAACCAAGCATAAAACCTTCATGTGCTTTTGGTGCAAATTTGGAATTGTGATGAGGATCTCTAACCCAACATTTAGCACCGAAGACTTTGAGATAACTCACATTGGGTTTCTTGTCAGTGAGGAGTTCGTATGAGGTTTTCTTGAGGAGTTTGTGGAGATATACCCTGTTGATGATGTGGCACGCAGTGTTGATAGCCTCAGGCCAGAAATGGAGAGGCGTCTTGTATTCATCAAGCATAGTGCGAGCCATCTCAACAAGTGTCCTGTTCTTGCGCTCCACAACCCCGTTCTGCTGAGGAGTGTAAGGGGATGATAGCTCATGAGTAATACCAAGTTCATCAAGATAGTCATCAAGACCAGTGTTCTTGAACTCGGTCCCATTATCACTCTGGATATGCTTGATCTTCACATCGAAATTTTTCGAGGCCCTTGAGGAAAACTGCTTGAAGATTTCCTGCATTTCATGCTTAAATGTGATGATATGCACTCATGTATAATGAGAATAGTCATCCACAATGACAAAGACATAAAGGGATGCTGCATTTGTGAATGCAGAGTAATGTGTAGGGCCGAAGAGGTCCATGTGAAGGAATTCAAAAGGACGAGTGGTAGTCATGATAATCTTTGAGGGATGCTTGGATTTGGTCACCGTTCTAGCTTGGAAAGCCCCACAAAGATGATCTTTGAGGAATTTGACACCCTCAATTAGAAGGATGTGCTTCTTCTGCACAAGTGTGTGTAAGTTCCTCATGCCAGCATGACCAAGTCGTCGATGCCATAGCCATCCTCCTGAAGCTTTTGCCAGTAGACATGTGGCAGGTTGTGGTCCTGTAGAGAAATCAACAATATACAAGTCTCCTCTCCTAAAGCCTTCAAAGACTTTAGATCTGTCAGATTCCATGATAACAACACAACTGTATTTGCCAAAGACAACAAGCATATCGAGATCACAAAGCATTGAGACAGACATGAGGTTGAATCCAAGAGACTCGACAAGCATGACTTTGTCCATGTGTCGATCTTTTGAGATTGCAACCTTACCTAGACCCAATACCTTGCTTTTTCCTTTGTCAGCATAGGTGATATGCTTCAGGTGAGATGAAGATAAAGCATAGTCCATCAATAGGTTCTTGTCACCGGTCATGTGATTAGTACATCCACTATCGAGGACCCACTCGGTAGCTTTGAGAGAGTCATCTGTGGCACATTTTGCCATGAAGCAATAGGTGGGAGTGTAGTCATCGTTGTCGTCGTCAGCAGTGTTGGGGAAGTCATTATCCTTAGTGTTGAAGATAGACTTGCTGACGAATGTGGTAGCGAGAGCTAGGCTCGCCACACCAGAGTCTGACTCCTCAGATTCCTCCTCTTCCTCATCTTCTTCAGATTCAGCTGAGACCATTTCCTTGCCAATGAATGCCCTAGCCTTCTTGGAACTACTCTTCTTGTGGGAGGAATATTTTGATGATGAGGACTTTGAAGATTTCTTATTTTTCTTTGAGTCATCTGAGCTGTAATCCTTGTATTTTTCTTCTTTGATTCCTTTGCCCACTGAGGACAATCGGTAATAAAGTGACCAGGTTTATTGCATTTGTGGCAAGTCCTCTTCTTGGAATCACGAGATGAGGAATTGGATCTCACATCATCGCTTCTTGAAGATCTTCCGAAGCGACCACATCTTGAGAACTTCTGAAATTTCCTCACGAGCATTGCTAGCTCTTGGCTCAATTCTTCAGGATTGCCAAGGATGCTATCAGAATCTTCACCTTCAGATGAGGAAACTGCCTTGGCCTTCAGTGCATGTGATCTACCATAGCTTGGATTGTAGAGATCTCTCTTTTCAGCTTGTCGAAACTCATGAGTATTCAACCTCTCAAGGATATCGGCGGGATCAAGTGACTTGTAGTCTCCACGCTCTTGAATCATCAGTGCCAGAGTGTCAAATGACGAATCAAGTGACCTCAGCAGTTTCTTCACCACCTCATAGTCAGTGATGTCTGTAGCACCAAGTGCTTGAAGCTCATTTGAGATGTCAGTGATGCGATCGAAGGTTTGCTGAACGTTTTCGTTGTCGAGTCTTTTGAAGCGGTTGAGGAGGTTGCGAAGAACATCAACTCGAGAGTCACATTGAGTTGAGACTCTCTCGTTGACCTTGGACAGCCGCTCCCAGATAAGCTTTGTTGTCTCCAAAGCACTCACTCTGCCATACTGCCCTTTGCTCAGATGGCCACATATGATATTCTTCGCTTGAGAGTTGAGTTGCTTGAATCTCTTGCCATCAGCAGCATTCATCGAAGGTAAGATGGATGGAACGCCAGTTTCCACAATGTATCAGAGATCGTTGTCAATTGCCTCAAGATGCATACGCATCTTGTTCTTCCAGTAGGGGTAGTCCATCGCATCGAAGGTAGGACACCCAGCCGAGACTTTGATCATGCCTGCAGTCGATATAACTAAAACTCTAGGTGGTTAAACCAAAATCACACAGAACAAAGGAGTACCTTGCTCTGATACCAATTGAAAGTGCGTTATATCGACTAGAGGGAGTGAATAGGCAATTTTTACAAATTCGTCATTGAGGAAATTCTAACTGAGGAAATTCCTAAGCAACGAACTACTAGCAGCGGAATAGATACTCAAATGCATGCACAACAAAGAAGTAGCATAGTCAGCATGATGAAATGGAAGCATACATAGAGCACAAGTAGCGTGTAAACAGGATAAGGAGGTTGAAGACTGATGACTGAAGAAATAGGGTTGAGGAAATTGAGAAAGTCTACAGTCAAAGTCTTCAAACAGTACAAATCAAGTTCATGAACACATGAATGAGTAAATGGAAGGGTTGAGGAAATAGAACGAGTAGGCTTGGTGAAGACAATGATTTGATAGACCAGTTCCAACTTCTATGACAGTTCTACATCTGGTTAGGGCGGCTAGGTATTCAAACCTGAGGACACACAGTCCCGGACAGTGAGTCCTGGACACACAGTCCAGGTCACACAGACCTCGCGCAATCACTCGTGGTAAGTCTTCACAGGTGACTTCCAAACCATCACAGACCTGGTCACTCGGCGATCCACAATTCCTCTTGGATGCTCTAGACCATTGACGCCTAACCGTCTAGAAGATCACAGTCTTCAAAGGTAACAAGCATTGGTTCCACACAGGAACACTCTCTTCAGTGATGCTCAATCACTTTGGGGTTTTATGTGTTGGGGTTTTGGGTTTTTCCTCACTTGATGATTTTCGCTCAAGGTCCTCGGAGGATGGGTTGCTCTAATAACAAGTGTCAGTTTCCCTCGGAGCTGCCAACCAACTAGTGGTTGTAGGGGGCGGCTATTTATAGCCTAGGGAGCAGCCCGACATGATAAGAAATAAATGCCCTTCAATGATATGACCGTTACGTGGATATGATATTATGGGACAGTTGGCGCATAGCAGAACAACGGTCGGAAATTTGAGCTCACAAATTCCTCAGGGCTATCATGTTCCTCACTTGTAGGCAATCCGCAGTGGCAAATTCCTAACTCCGCAGTTAGAACAAATTCCTCAGAAAACAGAAGAACTTCGTCTCTGTCACTGAAGAAATTGACTGAACTGTATGAGATTTCCAAAGGCTTCACTCGAAAGAATTGGGTAGTGTAGGCTTTGAGATGAGCATCACTTGGAAATGTGTTTCCTTAGTTTTACCTTGAGCCCCTTTAACAGTACGGTGTTTCCTATGACTCAAGAAAGAGAAAATGAAACTACGAAAACAAAAGTCTTCACGCTTCATAATCCTCGAATGAATATCCAAGTCTTCAAGGTCACACCAATTTCGTCATTTTCAAAGTCTTCAAGAAAACCGAAGTCTTTAGCCGAAGACATACATTTTTAGGGGTCGACATTCTTCGTAAGTATCAAACTCCTCATAGACTTATAGTACTTGTGTACACTCACAAACATATTAGTCCCTTTACCTATAAGTCTTCAATACACCAAAATCACTAAGGGGCACTAGATGCACTTACAATTGGCCACCATTGACACTGTCCTTACCTACCCAAAAGAACGCGCGCATCCAACCATCGGTGTCTTCGAACATCCATCATGGTGCCTTCATCACTAGAAGTTGGTGCAATAGCCTCGCGGCAATCACCGCCTTCACAAGCACTTGCCGGCTCGATCTCTGCAGCATACCTCTCTGCCAAGCCGGGAGGCAATGTCTAACTTGGGAGGGGATGCCATTGTGCCTTTGTGAGTTGCTTAAGAGCCAGCTGCAACCTGAGATATCTACATAGGAATTCGCTGATGGTGTGGTGTAGGAGGTCATCAGCTCTCTCTCTCTCTCTCTCTCTCTCTCTTTGCCTTCCTGGTTTTCTGTGACCAAAATCGCCGAGGATTTTTTGTAGTGTACCCTCAGTCCCGAAGGTTCTCCAAAGATATCCAGAGCACTTCTCACAAACTCGAGATCCGAGGGTGTAGGTTTGATGAACAATGCCACGTCGTCCACGTATATTGATAGCCGATGCGTCGCCGAGATCCCAGTGTATGTGCTCAATGATAACCCACAAGTGTAGGGGATCGCAACAGTTTTCGAGGGTAGAGTATTCAACCCAAATTTGTTGATTCGACACAAGGGGAGCCAAAGAATACTCTCAAGTATTAGCAGTTGAGTTGTCAATTCGACCACACGTGGAAGACTTAGTATCTGCAACAAGGTAATTTAGTAGCAAAGTAATATGGAAGTAACGGTAACGGTAGCAAAGGTAGCGATAGTAGTCTTGTAGTGATTGTAACAGTAGCAGCGGAAAAGTAAATAAGCAACACGCAATATGTGAAAAGCTCGTAGGCATTGGATCGGTGATGGATAATTATGTCGGATGTGGTTCCTCATGTAATAGTTATAACATAGGGTGACACAGAACTAGCTCCAGTTCATCAATGTAATGTAGGCATGTATTCCGAATATAGTCATACGTGCTTATGGGAAATAACTTGCATGACATCTTTTGTCATACCCTCCCGTGGCAGCGGCGTCCTAATGGAAACTAAGGGATATTAAGGCCTCCTTTTACTAGAGTACCGGACCAAAGCATTAACACATAGTGAACACATGAACTCCTCAAACTACGGTCATCACCGGGAGTGGTCCCGATTATTGTCACTTTGGGGTTGCCGGATCATAACACATCGTAGGTTAATATTGACTTGCAAGATAGGATCAAGAACACACATATATTCATGAAAACATAATAGGTTCAGATCTGAAATCATGGCACTCGGGCCCTAGTGACAAGAATTAAGCAGGGCAAAGTCATAGCAACATCAATCTTAGATCATAGTGGATACTAGGGATCAAACCCTAACAAAGCTAACTCAATTACATGGTAAATATCATCCAACCCATCACCGTCCAGCTATCCTACGATGGGATTACTCACGCACGGCGGTGAGCATTATGGAATTGGTGATGGAGGAAGGTTGATGATGACGGCGGCGACAATCTCCACTCTCCGGTGCCCCGAACGGACTCCAGATTAGCCCCCCCCGAGAGAGATTAGGGCTTGGCGGCGGCTATGTCTCGTAAAATGCGTTAATTCCTTCTCTCTGATTTTTTTCTCCTCGAAAGTGAATATATGGAGTCGGGAGTGATGTCAGTGGAGCCTCAGGGGGCCTACGAGGTAGGGGCACGTCCAGGGGGGGCACCCCCCACCCTCGTGGATAGGGTGTGGGGCCCCTGGTCTAGTTCTTTCCGCAGATATTTTATATATATTCCAAAATAAATCTCTGTTGATTTTCAGGTCATTCCAAGAACTTTTATTTCTGCACAAAAATAACACCATGACAGTTCTGCTAAAAACAGCGTCACTCCGGGTTAGTTCCATTCAAATCATACAAGTTAGAGTCCAAAACAAGGGCAAAAGTGTTTGGAAAAGTAGATACGTTGGAGGCGTATCAACTCCCCCAATCTTAAACCTTTGCTTGTCCTCAAGCAATTCAGTTGATAAACTAAAAGTGATAAAGAAAAACTTTAACAAACTCTGTTTGCTCTTGTTGTTGCAAATATGTAAAGCCAACATTCAAGTTTTCAGCAAAGATTATGAACTAACCACATTCACAATAACTTTCAGGTCTCATGTCTACTCATATCAATGGCATAATCAACTAGCGAGTAATAATAACAATCCTCGGATGACAACACTTTCTCAAAACAATCATAATATGATATAACAAGATGGTAACTCGCTAGCCCTTTCTGAGACCACAAAACATAAATGCAGAGCACCTCTGAAGATCAAGGACTTACTAGACATTGTAATTCATGGTAAAAGAGATCCAGTCACAATCATACTCAATGCAAATTAATAGCAATACATGCAAATGACAACGGTGCTCTCCAATTAGTGCTCTTCAATAAGAGGATGATGACTCAACATAAAAATAAATAGATATGCCCTTCGTAGAGGGAAGCAGGGATTTGTAGAGGTGCCAGAGCTCGAATTTGAAATAGAGATGAATAATGTTTTGAGCAGTATACTTTCATTGTCAACATAACAACCGAGAGATCTCGATATCTTCCATGCTACACACATTATAGGCGGTTCCCAAACAGAATGGTAAAGTTTATACTCCCCCAACCACCAACAAGAACACTCCACGGCTGACCCGAAACAACGGGTACCGTCCAAACCAGCAACAGCCCTGGGGGAGTTTTGTTTAATTATTATGATTTGAGCATGGGACTGGGCATCCCGGTTACCAACCATTTTCTCATGAATGATGAGCGGAGTCCACTCATCGTGAGAATAACCCACCTAGCATGGGAGATATAGACAGCCCTAGTTGATACATGAGCTGTTCGAGCATACAAAACAGAATTTCATTTGAAGGTTTGGAGTTTGGCACATACAAATTTACTTGGAACGGCAGGTAGATACCGCATATAGGAAGGTATGGTGGACTCACATGGAATAACTTTGGGGTTTATGGAAGTGGATGCACAAACAGTATTCTCGCTTAGTACAAGTGAAGGCTAGAAAGAGACTGGGAAGCGACCAGCTAGAGAGCGACAACAGTCATGAGCATGCATTAAGATTAATCAACAATGAATGCAAGCATGAGTATGATATAAATCACCATGAACATAAATATCGTGGAGGCTATGTTGATTTTGTTTCAACTACATGCGTGAACATGTGCCAAGTCAAACCACTTGAATCGTTCAAAGAAGGATACCACCCTATCATACCACATCACAACAATTTTAATATCATGTTGGCACGCAAGATAGACCATTATAAAATTCTGGTTAATTAAGCATGGCATAAGCAGCTATGATCTCTAATTGTTATTGCAAGCATGTTTCATTCATAATAGACAGAATCAGGAACGATGAACTATCATATTTACAAAAAACAAGAGAGGTCGAGTTCATACCAGCTTTTCCAATCTTAATCAATTCATCATATATCGTCATTATTGCCTTTCACTCGCACGACCGAACGGTGTGGATAATAATAATAGTGCACGTGCATTGGACTAAGCTAGAATCTGCAAGCATTTAATACAAGGGAGAAGACAAAGTAATGTGGCTCATGGTTAAATCAAAAACAATGCATATGAGAGCCACTAAGCATTTTCATCATAGTCTTCTCCTCTTAAACCCCAAAGAAAATAAAAGAAACTATTTACACGGGAAAGCTCCCAACAAGCAAAAGAAGAACGAGAAATCTTTTTGGGTTTTCTTTTAATTACTACTACCACAGGCATAGAAAGTAGAGTAGCTAAAAAGCTACAACTAATTGTATGCCTTTCTTAAGGTTTTTCTAACACACAAGAAAAGACTAGGAAAAGAAATGAAACTAGCATGGATAGTACAATGAAAAAGTATGAGCACCGACTACTGGAATAAGTGTGTGAACATGAATGTAATGTCGGTGAGAAATACGTACCCCCCAAGCTTAGGATTTTGGCCTAAGTTGGTCTATTGCCACGGATCAAAGCTACTCTATCCGGTGCACGGAGGAGCGTCCTCCGGATGCAACTGGTTGGCAATCTCTTCCAGATCCCACTGATAAACTGAATGCCGATAAGGGTCAAGTGGTGGTTGCGGCTCCGGCTCTGAAGCTTATGCTTGGCTCGAGTACGCATAAACGGCATCCGGCAAAACAAGGTACGTGCTTGCAAGTAAATCAAACAAAGATGGTGCAGGCAAGGTAATAATCTCACAATATTTTTCATCAAACATCAATTTATACTTAAGCAACTTCTTCTTATCTTTAACAATAAAATCATGTGCTATCATACTCTTATAATTTGGAAAAGGCGGGGTCAGCAACTTTTCTTCCTTCTCATGGTGCCTAATAGGTATTCTAAAGTGTTCAGCAAGGCGTGAAGCAAATATGCCTCCGAAGATGGGGCCCTTTGTATGGTTTAGGCTTAATCTTTTAGCAACAAAAGCACCCAAGCTAAAAGTTGTATCTCGAAACAAAGCATGGCGCAAAATAACAATATCAGGGGCACTAAGATTCCCACTGTTCCCGCGACCAATTAAGCATCTAATAGCAAATATCGCGAAGTAGCATAGAACAGGAAAATGTATACTAGTAATTCTTGCCCCTGAAACTTGTCTCATTTCCCCTACAGCTATCATATTGATTAACCCTTCAACATCCTTACGATGTGGTTCCTCAAGGCTACCAGCAAAGGGTATCTTACATACTTGACAAAATTCATAGAACGACATCTCCTTAACCTCATCATAAAAATGAAACTCCACTGAAGGTGCTGATTTCTTAGCATGAAAATGAAAGTTTTGCGTGAAAATATTAGTGAGCAAGAGATACTGTTCACGCTGGTCGTGGAGGAAGTCGGTGAGGCCTGCATTCTCCGCCAAATAATAAAAGTCTTTATAAATCCCGGCGGCTTTCAAGAACTCATTGCAAGGCCATTCACACGGCCGAACTTCCGTAGTGTGAGGAAGATTGTATTTGGGCTTCTTATTCTCTTCCTTCTGCTTATCCTTTGAACTTTGACTAGAAGAGCCTCTCAACAATCTCCTCTGAAATTTTCTTCCTCTGAAATTTTCTGAAATTTTTAGTGACTCAAAATAAAATTGAACCAAACTCAACAAGATTGATAGCAACTACTCCCACAAGTGCCTAGAGTCTATTTCATGCATTAGAACTACTTGGAACCACATAAATTTGACATGCAAGTTCAAGAACAGGGTCACCTAAGCAGCAAAAAATTGCAATAAATAAAGCACTAGAACAAAAACTAATTGGACTATTGGAGGAGTCACATACCGAAGAACAATCTCCCCAAATAGTTTTGTGAAAGGAGCTTTGAGCAAGGAGATCGAAAATGGCAACAAGATGAGCTAGAACTCGTGCTTGAGCTGGTTGGTAATTTTTTGGGGAGGAAGGAGTGTGTGGGTGCTGGAGTAAGTGGAGGGGGGCACGTGGGGCCTACGAGGCAGGGGGCGTGCCCAGGGGGTGGGCGCGCCCTGCACCCTCGTGGCCAGGTGCTGGCTCCCCCTCCTGTGTTCTTAGTGCCAAATATTCTTAAATATTCTGGAAAAAAATCATATTTCATTTTTGGGGCATTTGGAGAACTTTTATTTTCGGGGTATTTTTTTACTGCACGGATAACTCAGAAAATAGACAGAAAATACTAATCTTGCTTCATTTAATCTAATTAATAGAAAGTAAAAGGATGGTACAGAAAGTTGTGCTATCTAAATTCAACCATCTCATGCTCATCAAAAGGAATCCATTAACAAGGTTGGTCAGGTCTTGTTAATAAACTCTTTCCGAATAATCATGAAACCAGAGAATTTTTCAATAACACTAGGTTACCTCAATGGTGATATGCATGTCCCCAACAATAAGAATATCATATTTCTTTTTGACAGTAGGAACAGGAAATTCAAAACCTCCAATAGTAATCATTGAATTTTTTCCGATAGAATTGATATTGTAGAGGTTGTTTCCTCGGAAAGTGTATCGTATGCTCATCACCATTAACACTAAATGTGACATTAACTTTGTTGCAATCAATAACAGCCCCTGCAGTATTCAAAAAGGGTCTACCAAGGATAATAGACATACTATCGTCCTTCGGAATGTCAAGGATGACGAAGTCCGTTAGAATAGTAATATTTGCAACCACAACAGGCACATCCTCACATATACCGACAGGTATAGCAGTTGATTTATCGGCCATTTGCAAAGATATTTCAGTAGGTGTCAACTTATTCAAATCAAGTCTACGATATAAAGAGAGGGGCATAACACTACCACCGGCTCCAAGATCACATAAAGCAGTTTTAACATAGTTTTTGTTAATGGAACAAGGTATAGTTGGTACTCCTGTATCTCCTAGTTTCTTTGGTATTCCACCTTTAAAAGTATAATTGGCAAGCATGGTGGAAATTTCAACTTCAGGTATTTTTCTTTTATTTGTGATAATATCTTTCATATACTTAGCATAAGGGTTTGTTTTAAGCATATCAGTCTAACACATACGCAGAAAGATAGGTCTAATCATTTCAGCAAAGCGCTCAAAATCCTCCTCATCCTTTTTCTTGGATGGTTTAGGAGGAAAAGGCATGGGTTTCTGAACCCATGGTTCTCTTTCCTTACCGTGCTTCCTAGCAACAAAGTCTATCTTATCATAACGTTGATTCTTTGATTGTGGGTTATCAAGATCAACAGCAGGTTCAATCTCTACATCATTGTCATTGCTAGGTTGAGCATCATCCTGAACATCATCATTAACATTATCACTAGGTTCATGTTCATTACCAGATTGTGTTTCAGCATCAGATATAGAGATATCATTGGGATTATCAGGTGTGTCAGCAACAAGTTCACTAGAAGCATGCAAAGTCCTATCATTTTTCTTTTTCTTCTTCTTAGAAGAACTAGGTGCATCTACATTAGCTCTCTGAGAATCTTGCTCAATTCTCTTAGGGTGGCCTTCAGGTTACAAAGGTTCTGAGTCATTTTACCACCTCTAGTCACAACTCCAATATCATTATCATTTTTCTAACTATTTAATTCATTGAGAAAATCATTTTGTGCTTTAAGTATTTGTTCTACTTGAGTGGTAATCATAGAAGCATGTTTACTAATGAGTTTAAGTTCACCTTTAACTCTAGACATATAATCACTCAAACGTGCGATCATGTAAGCATTACTTTGCAATTGTCTACCAACATAGGCATTGAAATTGTCTTGTTTCACAATAAAATTGTCAAACTCATCTAAGCATTGGCTAGCAGCCTTATAACGTGGAATATCACCTTCATCAAATCTATAAAGAGAATTTACCTTTACTACCTGTGTCAGGTTATCAAGACCATGTATTTCTTCAATAGGTGGTAAATTCTTAACATCTTCAGCTTTAATACCTTTTTCTTTCATAGATTTCTTTGCCTCTTGCATATCTTCAGGACTGAGAAATAGAACACGTCTTTTCTTTGGAGTAGGCTTAGGGGCTGGTTCCGGAAGTGTCCAATTGTTTTCATTGGTCGACATATTATTCAATAACAATTCAACTTGATCAATAGTTCTTTCCCTGAAAACACAACCAGCACAACTATCTAGGTGGTCTCTGGAAGCATCGGTTAGTCCATTATAAAAGATATCAAGTATTTCATTTTTCTTAAGAGGATGATCAGGCAAAGCATTAAGTAACCCGAGAAGCCTCCCCCAAGCTTGTGGGAGACTCTCTTCTTCAATATGCACAAAGTTATAAATTTCCCGTAAGGCAGCTTGTTTCTTATGAGCGGGAAAATATTTAGCAGAGAAGTAATAAATCATATCCTGGGGACTACGCACACAACCAGGATCAAGAGAATTAAACCATGTCTTAGCTTCACCCTTCAACGAGAACGGAAATAACTTAAGGATATAGTAGTAACGAATTTTTCCTCGTTGGTGAATAGGGTGGCTATATCATTCAACTTAGTAAGATGTGCCACAACAGTTTTAGATTCATTACCATGGAAAGGACCAGATTCAACCAAAGTAATTAACTCATGATCGACAGAGAAATCATAATCCTTATCAGGAAAACAGATAGGTGAAGTAGCAAAAGCAGGGTCATATTTCATTCTAGCATTCAAAGACTTTTCTTTCAGCTTGGCTAATAATTTCTTAAGATCATATCTATCATTGCAAGCAAGAAAGTCTCTAGCAGTTTCTTCATCCATAACATAACCTTCAGGAACAATAGGCAATTCATATCTAGGAGGGGAATCTTCATCATCACTTTCATCAATATTATCAGTTTCATTAATTGCATTCTCTCTAACCTTAGCAATTTGTTCATCAAGAAATTCACATAGTGGCACAGTATTATCAAGCATAGAAGTAGTTTCATCATACATAGCAGAAGTGGCATCATCAAGAACATACGACATATCAAATTCAATAGCAGGAGTAGGTGTCACAAATTTACTCATAACAGAGGGTGAATCAAGTGCAGAGCTAGATGGCAGTTCCTTACCTCCCCTCGTAGTTGAGGGGTAGATCTTGGTTTTTGAGTATTTCAAGTTCTTCATAGTGATCAACAGATATAAATCCCAAGTGACTTAAAGAATATAGCTATGCTCCCCGGGAACGGCGCCAGAAAATAGTCTTGATAACCCACAAGTGTAGGGGATCGCAACAGTTTTCGAGGGTAGAGTATTCAACCCAAATTTATTGATTCGACACAAGGGGAGCCAAAGAATACTCTCAAGTATTAGCAGTTGAGTTTTCAATTCAACCACACCTGGAAGACTTAGTATCTGCAGCAAGGTAATTTAGTAGCAAAGTAATATGGAAGTAACGGTAACGGTAGCAAAGGTAGCGATAGTAGTTTTGTAGTGATTGTAACAGCAACAGCGGAAAAGTAAATAAGCAACAAGCAATATGTGAAAATCTCCTATGCATTGGATCGGTGATGGATAATTATGTCGGATGCGATTCCTCATGTAAAAGTTATAACATAGGGTGACACATAAATAGCTCCAGTTCATCAATGTAATGTAGGCATGTATTCTGAATATAGTCATACGTGCTTATGGGAAAGAACTTGCATGACATCTTTTGTCCTACCCTCACGTGGCAGTGGGGTCCTATTGGAAACTTAGGGATATTAAGGCCTCCTTTTAATGGAGTACTGGACCAAAGCATTAACACATAGTGAATACATGAACTCCTCAAACTACGGTCATCACGGGGAGTGGTCCCGATTATTGTCACTTCGGGGTTGCCGGATCATAACACATAGTAGGTGACTATTGACTTGCAAGATAGGATCAAGAACACACATATATTCATGAAAACATAATAGGTTCAGATCTGAAATCATGGCACTCTGGCCATAGTGACAAGCATTAAGCATGGCAAAGTCATAGCGACATCAATCTTAGAACATAGTGGATACTAGGGAACAAACCCTAACAAAACTAACTCGATTACATGGTAAATCCCATCCAACCCATCACCGTCCAGCAAGCCTATGATGGGATTACTCACGCACGGCCGTGAGCATCATGGAATTGTTGATGGAGGATGGTTGATGATGACGACGGCGACGATCTCCACTCTCCGGGGCCCCAAACGGAGTCCAGATCAGCCCTCCCGAGAGAGATTAGGGCTTGGCGGTGGCTCCGTATCGTAAAACATGATATTTCCTTCTCTCTGATTTTTTTCTCCCCGAAAGTGAATATATGGAGTCGGGGGTGATGTCGGTGGAGCCTCAGGGGGCCCACGAGGCACGGGGCGCACCCAGGGGCGCGCCCCCACCCGCGCGGGCAGGGTGTGGGCCCCCCTGGTCTGGTTCTTTCCGCATATTTTTTTATATATTCCAAAATAAATCCCGTTGATTTTCAGGTCATTCCGAGAACTTTTATTTCTGCACAAAAATAACACCACGGTAGTTCTGCTGAAAATAGTGTCAGTCCGAGTTAGTTCCATTCAAATCATACAAGTTAGAGTCCAAAACAAGGGCAAAAGTGTTTGGAAAAGTAGATACGTTGGAGGCGTATCACTCAACACTCCATCTTGCATAGCTTTAGTTACCATAGCCGCGAGGGCCTCCATGGTGATGGTGAATAGTAAAGGGGAGACTAGATCCCCTAGATGTAACCCTTTAGCATGCCAAATTCACCTTCCCGAAACTCTATTAAGCACTACTCTCGTGCTCGAAGTTTGCAACAATGTGGCCATCCACTTGATGCAGCGTCCACTAAAACCTTTAGCATGAAGAAATTCGAACAGGAATGACGATGACAAGGATTTGAATGCGCGAGAGATGTCCAACTTTAGGAAAACACCTATGTTCTTCCTTGCGTGGATTTTTCTAGCCACCTGCCTCACCAATAGATAGTTATCGTGTTTGTCCCTTCCACAGATGAATGCCGACTGGTTTGCTGCCACTAGATCCTTCATGCACGGTCGTATACGGTTGGCCAGCAGCTTCGCAAACAACTTAGAAAAGCTATGAGGTAAGTTGATCAGGCGATAATCACCCACCTCCATTGCATCTGGTTTCTTCGGTATAAGCAAGATAAGCGCTCAATTAAGCCTCGCTAATCCCCGATCATCTCCCACATAGAGCATGGGCAGTACCACCATAATGTCCGTTTTGATTATTGGCCATGATCTTTGGTAGAATTCCACCATGAAGCCGCCCGGACCAAAGTAAACGATGTTTGACTCTGACCCGTACAACAAGACCGCTAGGATGCCATCTACTGAGGGCTGAGGTTGTGTTTCGTGGGCTGCACCTACTGAGAAAAAGCCAGAGCCGGTCAGCTATTTTCAAAAAAGAAAATAAAAAGTTGTGTGGAAGCACCCGGTGGAAAGATATGTTTGGTATGCTCCGGATGCTACAGATGTTCTACAAGTGGTCATTAACATGGGTTACCTGTTTTTTAATGAATTATGCAGCTATTTTTGAACTATTCTTTACTTAACTGTCATGATCGAGACCCAATTTGGCTCATGTCTACCTATTCAATCATTTCCCCTGTGTTGCAACGCAAGTATAACCATTCTAGTTGATTAGCTCATGATTGCATGTCTATTATTATCGTAGCAAATTTTATGCAATTACCATGGTTTACCTGCCATCTTATTAGTAACCACTTATTTGGTAAGAATTTATTTATTTACCAAAGAAAATATTATTCAGGAGAAAGATCTAGAAAAAAAGACACATCCGTGACATTTTGGTTTGAACGAAACTTTGTTCTATCATACTTATGACACTTCTATGACAACAATTGTGACAAAACACGGTATCATCATAGATGTGGTGGGGTCCTACTTCTATGACAAAAAATCATGACAAAAAATGGGCTTTTCATCCTGGGCGGGCTGGAGACGCAGCTGCATGACATTCTTTGGGCCGTCCATGACGGAAAAAACAGTGGTAGAAGCGAGGGCGAGGAAAATATCGGGGTGTTCCCGGTTACGGTGGGTGGTCGGGGCCGAGCGATGCGCGTTTCTCTCATACACGCACGCGCGTGGGTGCGAGGCGTTGGGCTCTAACTGAACCCAAGCGATTGCACTGTAGGCTACGCGTTACTGAGCCCGAGCGATCGATCGATTGCTGTTAACTGAACCCAATTGAGCGATTCCTTTGCTACTGCCGCTAACTAAAGCCGATCGACGCTGCCTTTGCATGAACAGTGAGTGTTACTGGGGGGTTGGATGAACAGTTCCCGGTGGGGGTGGCTGAACAGGACCCCGTGGTGTTGCCTCTGCATGAACAGGACCCCGTTCGATCGAGCCAGTTGGGGCTGCATGAACAGGACCCCGTGGAGGGATGCATGAACAGGACCACCCCGTGGAGGGCTGCATGAACAGTAGACGGTGTAGGGCTGGATGAACAGGAGCCCGTGGAGGGGTGGTTGAACAGGAGCCCGTGGAGAGGGCTGGTTGAACAGTAGCCGGTGGAGTAGCGCGCGGTGGAGGCTGAACAGTCGCAGGTGGAGGCTGGAGGAGGTCGATGGTGGATGAACAGTAGCCCGTGGAGGCTGGAGGGGGTCGATGGTGGTGATGAACAGTATCTCGTGAAGTCTCGTTTTGCGGTACGCCACACCCCTCCCGATGAACAGGACCCCTGTTTCGACCGTAGTGCTCCAACACAAGTCTGTTTCCTCCGTTTTTGCGGTATGCCACACCCCTCCCGATCAACAGGACCCCCGTTTCGACCATAGTGCTCCAACACAAGTCTGTTTCCTCCGTTTTGCGGTACGCCACACCCCTCTCGATCAACAGGACCCCCGTTTCGACTGTAGGAGGTCTGTTTCCTCCGTTTTACGGTACGCCAGACCCCTCCCGATGAACAGGATCCCATTTCGAACGTGGTCGGTCAAACACAAGGCCGTTTCCTCCGTTTTGTGGTATGCCAGGCCTCGTATCCATCGGCTGTTCCGTCCAAGCCCTCCCGGTGAACACGACGATGCATTCCGTTCCGACCCAGCCGGTTGGCTCCCCATGAACACGATGACGACGCTGTTTCTCCATTCCGACCCAGCCATGTACACGAGCCCTGGCCGTACGTATGCACGAGTAGGCATTCGAGACCCTGCCCATATGTACATATGTGGCCGTATTTTCTTTCTTGCACACTTGCCGTTGTACGTACGTGTACATGCTACGTGCACGCCTCTACTACGACACGTGCGCGCCTCTACATCGACCAGTATGTACGTACACGTTCGTGACTAGAATGACAACGCTACGTACGCTTCGACCAGGTGGGTCCCGACTGTCAGGCACTTCCTTGCGTGCGAAGATGTAGCTGGTGGGTCCCAGCAGTCAGGGGGAAACGTTTTTTTCGCGAAATATGGTGTCCCGTCTGGTGGGTCGCCGTTGTCAGGTGGAGGAATAATTATTTTGCGCGTAATAAGGAGGCACTTCCTTGCTGCGGCCGTGGACCCAACTGCCAGCCTCTCCACGTACAGTCGACGTCCGATGGAAGCCGTTCCTTGACCACGTTGACCACGCCGCGCCGAGAGCACCAGGGTGGTGGACGATGGCGAGGCCTAGGAAGGGGACGACGCGGAGCCGGGAAGACGCGGCAGTGGATGCCCACGCGTAGAGGAGTATGAGGGTTCACTAGTTCGCTACGGTGTGAGGCTGCCGTCACCGCAGAATAACAGGGGGTGTGGGTGAGTAGATGGATGGCCTGGCCAGCGGTCGGAATAGTAGGGGGCGGTGAGGCCTCCGCAGCAGCACAGCCGGCCACGGGAGGAAGGAGCATGCGGCATGACCAGTGCTGCTTTGGGCGGCTGGAGTAACAAGACCAGAGGTTGAAGAAGCACTATGGTCATTGGATGGACATCGTACGATCACTGGAGCTACAATCGTTCATATTGACTAAGTTGACAAAGCACTCAGTCCTCGTCAACTTAGTAGGCCCACAAGTCAGCCTCCCACCAACGTGGGTCCCAACCAGCAGGGGGAGAATTCATTTTTTTTGTGCGTAATAAGGAGGCACTTCCGATGGGTCCGAGCTGACAGCGGGGGGAACATTTTTTTCACGCAATATGGTGGCCCGTTGCTACCTCTTGAGCTTGCGTTGTATTCCCTCGAAGAGGAAAGGGAGATGCAGCACAGCAGCGTAAGTATTTCCCTCAGTTTTTGAGAACCAAGGTATCAATCCAGTAGGAGACCACGCGCGAGTCCCTCGCACCTGCACAAACAAATAAGAACTTCGCAGCGAACGCGATAAGGGGTTGTCAATCCCTTTACAGTCACTTACGAACGTGAGATCTGGTAGAGATGATTGTTTATATTTTTGGTATTTTTGGTTTATAAGAACATCAAATAAAAGCGGTAAAGGTAAAGTAGATGTAGATTGATATGTTTGAGAATAGACATGGGGGCCATAGTTTTCTCTATTGGCTTCTCTCATGATAGCGATATTCTACGGCGGGTAAACAAATTACTGTCGAGCAATTGATAGAAAAGCGAATAATTATGAGACTATCTAGGCATGATCATTGTATATATGCATCACGTCCGAGACAAGAAGACCGACTCCTTCCTGCATCTACTACTATTACTCCACACATCGACCGATATCCAGCATGCATCTAGTGTATTAAGCTCATAAGAACAGAGTAACGCCTTAAGCAAGATGACATGATGTAGAGGGATAAACTCAAGCAATATGATGTAAACCCCATCTTTTTATCCTCGATGGCAACAATACAATACGTGCCTTGCTGCCCCTACTGTCACTGGGAAAGGACACCGCAAGATTGAACCCAAAGCCAAGCACTTCTCCCATTGCAAGAACTATAGATCTAGTAGGCCAAACCAAACCAATAATTCGAAGAGACTTGCAAGGATATTATGTGCACACATAAAAAGTTCAGAGAATAACCAAATATCTTTCATATATAACCTTGATCATAAACTCACAATTCATCGGATCTCGACAAACACACCGGAAAAAGAGATTACATCGAATAGATCTCCTCGAAGACCGAGGAGAACTTTGTATTGAGATCCAGAGAGAGAGAAAAGGCCATCTAGATACTAGCTATGGACCCGAAGGTCTGTGGTAAACTACTCACAACTCATGGTGAGGGCGATGATGATGATGATGAAGGCCTCCATGATGGATCCCCCTCCGGTGGAGCTCCGGAACAGGCTCCAAGATGGGATATCCGCGAGAACAGAAGGTACGGTGGTGGAATTAGGGTTTTCTCTCTGTTTACGGAGTTTCTGGGGTACGTGGACTTATATAGGAAGAAGGAGGGCACCGGGGGAGTCACGGGGGCCCCACGAGGCAAGGGGCGCGCCCTGGGAAGGGGGCGCGCCCCCACCCTCGTGGCTCTTCTGACGTGGTTCTCAAGTTCTTAGTGCGTGATTTTCTCCAAAAATATTTCTCGCGAAGGTTTCATTCCGTTTGGACTCCGTTTGATATTCTTTTTCTGTAAAACCCTGAAACAGGCAAAAAAACAGCAATCTGGACTGGGCCTTTGGGTTAGTAGGTTAGTCCCAAAAATGATATAAAAGTGTATGATAAAGCCCATTAAACATCCAAGACTTCATAAATAATAGCATGGAACAATAAAAAATTATTGATTCGTTGGAGACGTATCAAGCATTCCCAAGCTTAATTCCTGCTTGTCCCCGAGTAGGTAAATGATAAAGAAAGAATTTCTGATGTGGAATGCCAACCAATATAGTTTTTCAATGCAATTCTCTTAATTGTGGCATGAATGTTCAGATCTGAAAGATTCAAGATAAAAGTCTATATTGACATAAGAAATAACAATACTTCAAGCATACTAACAAAGCAATCATGTCTTCTCAAAATACTATGGCTAAAGAAAGTTATTCCTACAAAATCATATAGCCTGGCTATGCTCCCTCTTCATCAGATTAAATATTCATATCATGCACAACCTCGATTTCATCTAAGCATTTGTTTTCATACTCTATCTTTTCAAACCTTTCAACTTTCACGCAATGCATGAGCGTGAGCCATGGATATAGCACTTTGGGTGGAATAGAGGTGGTTGTGGAGAAGACAAAAAGGAGGGAGATAGTCTCACATCGACTAGGCGTATCAACGGGCTATGGAGATGCTCATCAATAGATATCAATGTGAGTGAGTAGGGATTTCCATGCAACGGATGGACTAGAGCTAAATATGAATGAAATCTCAACAAAAGAAACTAGTGGGTGTGCATCCAACTTGCTTGCTTACGAAGACCTAGGGCATTTGAGCAAGCCTATCATTCAAATATACAAGCCAAGTTCTATAATGAAAATTCCCACTAGTATATGAAAGTGGCTAAGCATGAGACTCTCTACAATGAAGAACATGGTGCTACTTTGAAGCACAAGTGTGGAAAAGAAGATAGTGGCAATTGTCCCTTTTTTTTTTCTTTTTTTCTTTTTTTGGGCCTTTTTTTTTTCTTTGGCCTTTCTTTTTTTTCTTTTTTTGCGGAGGGTCTTTATAGATTTAGCCTTTCCTCCCATGGGACAATGCTCTAATAATGATGATCATCACACTTTCATTACAACTTGAAATTACAACTCGAAACTACAACAACAAAATATGACTCTATATGAATGCCTCCGGCGGTGTACCGGGATGTGCAATGAATCAAGAGTGACATGTATGAAAAATTATGCATGGTGGCTTTGCCACAAATACGATGTCAACTACATGATCATGCATGACAATATGACAATATGATGCGTGTCATATGAACGGAACGGTGGAAAGTTGCATGGCAATATATCTCGGAATGGCTATGGAAATGCCATGATAGGAAGGTATGGTGGCTATTTTGAGGAACAATATGGTGGCTGTTTTAAGGAAGGATATATAGTGGGTTTATGGCACCGGCGAAAGTTGCGCGGTACAAGAGAGGCTAGCAATGGTGGAAGAGTGAGAGTGCGTATAATCCATGGACTCAACATTAGTCATAAGAACTCATATACTTATTGCAAAAATCTACGAGTCATCAAAACAAAGTAATCAACGCATGCTCCTAGGGGGGAGGTTGGTAGGAGATAACCATCGCGCGCCCCCGACCTCCACACAAAGGTTGTCACTCTACAAATACCTCATGGTCTAACTTCATCACATAGCGGTTCACCATTGTTGCATGCCACGGGAATCACAAACCTTAATACAAGTATTTCTCAATTTCATAATAACTCCACTAGCGTGACTCTAATATCACTATCCTCATTTCTCAAAACAATTATCAAGTATCCAACATCTCATCATATTCAATGCACTTGGTGTGAATTTTTTTACTACATTGACATTGGATGTCTATCATGTGAAGACTAGTTTCTTTAGCCTAAACACATTTCCGTGTTGTTTTAATAGACTCTCAAATAGATATAAGTGAAGCATGAGAGTTCAAAAATTTCTACAAAATATTACCACCACCGTGCTCTAAAAGATATAAGTGAAGCACTAGAGCAAAAACTATTCAACTCAAAAGATATAAGTGAAGCACATAGAGTGTTCTAATAATTTCTAAGTCATATTTAACTTTCTCAAATAGGTGTGTCCAGAAAGTATGATTGTGGCAAACTAACAAGCAAAGACTCAAATTATAGAAGACGGTCCAAGCAAAACACATAACATGTTGCGAATAAAAATATAGCTCCAAGTATAGTTACCGATGGATGAAGACGAAAGAGGGGATGCCTTCCCGGGGCATCCCCAAGCTTAGGCTTTTGATTATCTTGAATTTACTTGGGGTTCCATTGGCATTCCCAAGCTTAGGCCTTTGCTACTACTTGTTCCATAGTCCATCAAAGCACTACTCAAAATTTGAAAACTTCACAACACAAAACTTAGGGAAAAATCTCGTGAGCTCCGTTAGTATAAGAAATCAAACCACTACTCAAAGGTGTAGCATTGATTTCATTCTTTGTTTATATTGGTGTTAAACCTACTATATTCCAACTTCTCTATGGTTCATATCCTCCAAAACTACTCATAGATGCATCGGAATAAGCAAACAACACACAAAAAACAGAATCTGTCAAAAACAGAACAGTGTGTAGTAATCTGCAGGTTTCGCCTACTTCTGGAACTCCAAAAAATTCAAACTAAACTGGTAAATTTGCATAATTTGTCTACCAATCATATGCAAAAATAATCAACTAAAAATCATGCTCCACTAAAATATGAAGACTACTTTAGCGAGCATTAACGATTATGTCTTTCGCAACAAGATCATATAAACTTCACACAAGTCTTCCCAAAGGTTCTACTTCGCACAAGCACTAAACAAAACATGAAACCACATCTAATCAGAGGCTAGATGCAATATTTATTCCCTAACAGCAACAAAAACAAAAAACAAAAAATTGGGTTGCCTCCCAACAAGCGCTATCATTTTACGCCCCTAGCTAGGCACGATAATTCAATGATGCTCACATAAAGGACAAGGACTTAAGAACAAGGAGAGCATCATAAGACATGTGACAAACACATCTAAGTCTAACATACTTCCTATGCATAGGCATCTTATAGGAAAACAAATTACCAAGACAAACAAGATCTAGCATATGCAAGGAAGAAGAAAGAAATAAGATCAATCTCAACATAACAAGAGGTAATTTAGTAACATGGAAATTTCTACAACCATATTTTCCTCTCTCATAATAATTGCATGTAGGATCATGATCAAATTCAACAAAATAGCTATCACATAACATATTTTCAACACGATCCACATGCATGCATAGTTGACACTCTTCCAAAATAGTGGGATCAGAATTAACTAAAGGCATGACCTCTCCAAACCCACTTTCAATATTATTGCAAACATTATTATCAATCTCATATTATACTCATCATGGGGCTTAAATAAATTTCCAAGATCATAAGAAGACTTACACCAATCATGATCATTGCAACAAGTAGTGGACATAGTAATACTAGCATCCCCAAGCTTAAGGTTTGGCATATTACTAGCACAATTGACATCAATAGAATTTATAGTAATATCATTGCAATCATGCTTTTTATTTAAGGAGCTAACATTAATCACTTTTTGTTTTAAAAATTCCTCACAATTTTTAAGATTCATAAATTTCAACCAAAACCTCATAAAGATAATCTAGTGCACGCAGCTCACTAGTAATAGGTTCAACATAATTGGATCTCTTAAAGAGATTAGCAAGTGGATGAGGATCCATACTTTAGCAAGAGAAGATGCAAGCTAATTGAGGGCACATAGCAACACAAGAAAACAAGAGGCAAGCGATAAAACACACGGCAGAAGAAGGGCAAATAAAGCGGCAAAGGTGAAGTGGGGGAGAGGAAAACGAGAGGCAAATAAATGTAATGCGAAGTTTAAGGGTTTGTGATAGGTACTTGGTATATTACTTTTGCGTAAGCCTCCCCGGCGACGGCGCCAGAAATTCTTTTTGCTACCTCTTGAGCTTGCGTTGTATTCCCTCGAAGAGGAAAGGGAAATGCAGCACAGTAGCGTAAGTATTTCCGTCTGTTTTTGAGAACCAAGGCATCAATCCAGTAGGAGACCACGCGCGAGTCCCTCGCACCTCCACAAACAAATAAGAACTTCGCAGCCAACGCGATAAGGGGTTGTCAATCCCTTTACGGTCACTTACGAAAGTGAGATCTGATAGAGATGATAGTTTATATTTTTGGTATTTTTCGTTTATAAGAACAGCAAATAAAAGCGGTAAAGGTAAATTAGATGTAGATTGATATGTTTGAGAATAGACACGGGGGCCATAGTTTTCTCTAGTGGCTTCTCTCATGATAGCGATATTCTACGGCGGGTAAACAAATTACTGTCGAGCAATTGATAGAAAAGCGAATAATTATGAGACTATCTAGGCATGATCATTGTATATAGGCATCACGTCCGAGACAAGTAGATCGACTCCTGCCTGCATCTAATACTATTACTCTACACATCGACCGCTATCCAGCATGCATATAGTGTATTAAGGTCATAAGAACAGAGTAACGCCTTGCTGCCCCATAAGCAAGATGACATGATGTAGAGGAATAAACTCAAGCAATATGATGTAAACACCATCTTTTTATCCTCGATGGCAACAATACAATACGTGCCTTGCTGCCCCTACTGTCACTGGGAAAGGACACCGCAAGATTGAACCCAAAGCCAAGCACTTCTCACATTGTAAGAACTATAGATCTAGTAGGCCAAACCAAACCAATAATTCGAAGAGACTTGCAAGGATATTATGAGCACACATAAAAAGTTCAGAGAAGAACCAAATATCTTTCATAGATAACCTTGATCATAAACTCACAATTCATCGGATCTCGACAAACACACGGCAAAAAGAGATTACATCGAATAGATCTATTGAGATCCAAAGAGAGAGAAGAATGTTATAAAAAAATAAACAGGGACTGAGCATTTTGTTATATATATATATATATATATATATATACACATATAGCCGATCTATTCTCATAACATTATGAGAATAATATTCTCATAACACTTCCGAACTGCTTTGTGTTACTGCATTGGAAAGCTATGCGCACTGTACCACAGAGACCAGCGAACTTCATGTTTGAAAATAGTGTACGTGTTGTTTTTTCGGTACCTTTTTTGATCTAGTTTTTTAACCGTTTATCGGAATTATGCGTGTAATATACCGTTGAAAAGCTATGGAGTAGACGCAACTTCGCCATGTTGAACACTTTTCAAATTTCATCATAGTTTAAGAGCAGTTTCGAAAATCGTGCGGCTCACAACGAATGCCTGCGAGCATTTTTTGGCTTTTTTCTAAACCTCTCGTCGGAATGAAACACACTGTTGGAAAGATATCATCGGCGCACATCTTTTTCATATCTATTATTTTTTCTAATTCGCTACGGTTTAAGAGCAGTTTTGAATTTACTAAATCGCGGAATTGTGTTTTTCGAATATTTTCAAATTTTTGGTACTGTTTTCACTCTAGTTTTCTAACCGTTTGTCGAAACAAGGCGTGTAATATACCGTTGGAAAGCTACGAACGAGGCACAACTTTCATATGTTGAAATGTTTTTGAGATTCCTTACGGTTTTTAGTTAAATTTGAAAATCGTGCGGCTGACTACGGAGGGCAGCGGCCGTTTTTTCGTGAACTTTTTACAAAACGTTGGTCGAAATGATCCAAATGATACACCGTTGGAAAGATATCGTCGATACGCTACTTTTTCATGTAGAACACTCCCTCTAATTCATTACGGTTTAAGAGCAGTTTTGAAATTACAAAAACGCGGAAACTCTGTTTTTCGCGACAACAAAATCGATGCGTGCACTGCATCGGACAGAAAAGCGCACTGCTTCAAACTGAAAAACTCATTGCATCAGACAGTCAATCGAACCTCATGATTTATTTTGTTGGATGTAGAGTTTTCTCAGAGAAGTTTTGTTGTCTTTTTTCCAACTTTTTTTTTCGAAGGAAAGTGGACCTTAACACTCTCGAAAGTGAAGCGGAACACTACCAAAAGTGAACCTCATGATTTGCTGTTATCTTTTTTCGTACTAATTAATTTTTTACGTGCGTTGAGAAGTGTTGAGAAGTGAGCTGCTTTCCGATGTGTTTTTGTTTTTGGATCACCAAGTGAACCACAAATGTTTTTTATGGCCAACTTCGTGAGAGAACAAAGTGAGCTTCAAAGAGTCCTTTGCAATGGACTTTTTTTAGACCAAAGTGCATTGCATTTGTTTGTTTTTTAGACCAGTGAACTGCATGTTTGAAAAAATTATATGTGTTGTTTTTTCGGTACCTTTTTTGCTCTAGTTTTTTAACCGTTTATTGGAATTATGCGTGTAATATACCGTTGAAAAGCTATGGAGTAGACGCAACTTCGCCATGTTGAACACTTTTCGAGATTCCGCACGGTTTAAGAGCAGTTTTGAAAACGGTGAACTGCATGTTTGAAAAAACTGTACGTGTTGTTTTTCGGTACCTTTTTTGCTCTAGTTTTTTAACCGTTTATCGGAATTATCCGTGTAATATACCGTTGAAAAGCTATGGAGTAGACGCAACTTCGCCATGTTGAACACTTTTCGAGATTCCGCACGGTTTATGAGCAGTTTTGAAAACGGTGCGACCGACGAATAATGGCAGCGAGCGTTTTTTTTTTTGCGCTTCTGAACTGCACAAGAAAACCGCACTGCATTAGGGTAGGAGCCGGTGCGACGGTGCTGGGGGAAGGAGGCGGGACGGCAGCGCGGGGGTAGGAGGCGGGGCAGTGGTTGCTGTCCTCGGGGCGCTCCGCGCTAGAAACCTATTTAAGTGGGGGTGTTATGAGAATAAGGTTTTTGTTATGAGAATAAGGTCTTAAGGGGTGTTATGAGAATAGAC
>LR738710.1:623938810-624055212 GCA_902687465.1 Secale cereale | reverse complement strand
ATATATATATATATATATATATATATATATATATATATAATAAGTGATTTATTATTACATTGGTCCTTAAATCTTACCAAGCTTTTGTACACAATCAGCAGGATTTTCGTTGCCAAAACAAATCCAGGATTTTATTGTTAAGAAATTATTTTTATAAGTTAACAAGATGTGGGATGTTGTTTTCTTACATATGTAAGTACCTGTTAAATATATGATGACAATAAAAATAATATATAATAACATACAAAATATTTTAAATATATATAATATAGTTAGAAGGGAAACATAAGTTGGACCAGGCGTTCCTATTCTTATATAGAAAAATAGAACAGACCTCTACGTTTTCTTCAAAAAAAATTGGGCTGCCGATGTTTCAGGAGAAATAAAACCTCGGATGGGAGGTCCATAGGCCGGTCGATACATGACGGACCTCAAGAAAATACGAACATGCCTATGGACCTCCCATCCGAGGTTGTGGGCTGCGCATGTTAAAAAAGAAAGCCTAGACGGGGCAGCCCAAAACCCAGCTGATACTTGCTGCCCCAGTGATAATAAAAGATACCTGCCAGCTCCCCGGCTTCGTTGTGAATTTATCTCCTATAGTAACTACGTTGAAGCACCTAAAAAATGTAACTATGTTGACAAACCCGTGGGCCCCAACGTCGGTATATAATTAGGAGGAAGTATTTTTTCGATGAGGCACTTGCTTGCGTACGGCCATAGACCTGGTGGGTCCCGACTATCCGCCTCTCCACGTACAGTCCTCTCCAGACTCCTCTCTTTTGTTCAGCATGTTCACAACGGCAGACAACGGCGTCACGAGATCCGACCACCTGACGAAGTGCCTTATTCGTAACGAAACAACTGAACTAGCCCAGTGGCCTAGTGACACTACCCGACAGTTGTTCCGCCCGGTTTCGATTCCACTTGTGCAGAGAAAATATCTTCGAAATTTTTGCCATTGCCTTTATTAACATGTGGATCCCAATTGTCATCTACGCACACCACGTCCTACACTTGCCAAAACTTCGTCCCTCATTTTCTCTATTTTTCGCACACTCGACATTGTGTGGGCATTTTGAAAATACCATATATTTTTTACTATGCATCATATGAAGATGTGCTATGCATGAATGTTGATCAGCATGATGTTAACTGGCTGGTAGTTCCAGTTTTGATCATGAATAAAACTTCCAGCATGATGTTAACACTGTTTGAAAAGACCGTGTTAATATAAATGCTCTGCCTCTGAAAGTTGCAGTTTCTTATCTGAAACTGAACTTGGAGTTTCTTATCTGAAACTGAAACTTGCAGTTTCTTCTCTGAGAATCACATTGTCTGCACTTTTATACTCGTATGAAACTACATTTTTTAAGTGCAGAGAAAATATCTCCAAAATTTTTGCCTCTGCCTTTATTGACATGTGGGTCCCAATTGTCATCTACGCACACCATGTCCTACAATCGCCAAAACTTCATCCCTTGTTTTCTCTATTTTTCGCACACTCGACATTGTGTGGGCATTTTGGAAATAGCATATCTTTTTGACTGTGCATCATACGAAGATGTGCTATGCATGAATGTTGATCATCATGATGTTAATTGGCTGGTAGTTCTAGTTTCGACCATGAATCAAACTTCCAGCATGATGTTAACACTGTTTGAAAAGGCCGTGTTAATATAAATGCTCTGCCTCTTAAAGTTGCAGTTTCTTATGTGAAACTGAACTTGGAGTTTCCTATCTGAAACTAAAACTTGTAGTTTTTTCCTTGAGAATCACATTGTCTGCACTTTTGTACTCCTATGAAACTACATTTTTTAAGTGCTAAAAATAGATCTCTAGAATTCATAAAATACTTCATATGCTCAATACTGCAAATCTGAAATTCAAAAGACATTCATATCTGAAAGTACTCTCAAAATACACAACACAAAACACAATTCACAACCTACAAATACTAACAACCCTAAGCTCCTCCTGACAATTCACAACCTTCCCGACTATTGGTCTGGGGGGATCCCTCCTATTCCTCGGCGACAGACAGCCGCCCCATGAGACGATGTGAACACGAGAGATAGGATGGCGGGGAAGCGTCGTCGGGCCAACTGTTTTTCTCCTCTTGCAGTTGGGTTCGGTCGACGAAGACTCCACCGGCTCGCTCTGGCATGACACCCTCACAAATGGCACCCTGTAGATGCTCGATCCTTCAATCTCTGGTGGATGCTCCATCTGGGATCGATACTCCACAGTGAGCGCCACACATCCCACTGATGGTGGTGGATGCCAATGCTTAGATGGAGCAAGGTTGGTGTCTGTAATTTTTACTTGGCACCTCTCACTCTGCATATATACCAGTTCCATCCGTACATTTGTGCACTTCCACCAAAATGTAGCTGAATAACCCTGTTTGCACAGATAATGAAAATGCATGATTAGATTATAGTGGCACTAGTTGATGAAACATACACTAATAAATAAAAGAAAATATTACATCATACTGGAAATCGACCCAAGTCTCCGCGATACACCTTCTGCCAGTGATGAACATCAGTGTACAGCGGTAGTACAAGGAGGGGCCTTGAGACATTCAAATCTCTATTTTTGTGTAGATAACCTAAAATTAAGCACCCCAGTTTGCAGAAATGCTTAAACATTAGCAATGGGACTAGTTGATGAAACATACATTAACAAAGAGAAGCACTTTCTTTATCTACATTGAAAATGAAATGATAGAAAGGACACTCGCTCTATTTTAAGTTTTTAACTATATTACTACTTCATTTTATCAGTGACACTAGGGTCGAGCAGGTGGCGAACGAGGTGTACCATGCGTCGCAAGGATGAAGGTTGGGTGTGCTTAGACTGGGATGCTGAAGCTGGCTCTTTTAGTCCCTATCTTCCCCCTGATGTTTCTGTGGTAGCATTTGGGTTGTAATCCAAACTTGGTCGAGCTGGTGCTGCGTCCCCCTACCTTCCTAGCTTATGTGGCGAACTTGTCTCCTGCTAGTACTCAGTCCGTTCTAGTAGTAGTTGCATAACTGCCCGTTTACACTGAGATGTTGTCGGATAATGGTTCTCTATGGTTGGGTTTCTTTAATCAAATCGAAGGGAACCCCCTCTTTCGATAAAAAAAACAATGCACTAGCGGTGCCAAAACATTGCCTCAAATTAATAGTGCCACTAGATTAAGGTGCAAAATAATAACACTACTTCTTTATCATGGCAATGCCAAAACAGTAGCACGAGAGCGGGATCAACATGCAGGATCTTTGGCAAACGGTCAGACCAAAAAGGAACATACCTCGTGATGGGAACCATATCTGCTATCAATGCCATCATAGAAGGGATGACACCAGTCACCAACATGGATGATTCGATTCATGGGACCTTTTGGTGTAGTTCACCTAAAATGAAGCAATGTCCCATGAGCTAGTAGCTTCTTCTTCTTTTAAAAAAAAAGGGCTCCAGCCCCGGTTCCATTTCCATCAGAAAATGAAAAGAAGCAACTTATCTTAATGGGAAATTTAGCAGGACATGAAAAAAGTGCCATTGATTCATATTACTGGAGGCATTACATTGAAAACAACATTGGTTTAACGTGTCCTTACTTTTAACAGTGTGACTGCTACATTTTACCAGTGGCATTACATAAGAGCGGCTCGGGGCAAGAAACATCATAAGAGGATATTTGGGTTGGTCCCATTTTTGTTCGATATATAGCCACCTTATACTGTGTGAGGCTAGCAAGTCTAGTGCTGGACTTACTCTGTTGACTTGTCCCCCAGTACCCACTTTCTTTCCTTTTTCAACAAATACATCGGGTTTATATTGAGTTTGTACTTCGTTCCCTTTATTTTCCTATTAGACCTAGAGACCAGTTGGATAGCCAGTCTCTGCTACTTTTCGCCCCCATTATTTCCTCTTTCGACCAAGTCCTAGATTCAGGTAACAAATCTTCCCCCACCCCCACCCCCTTTCTTCCTTGTTTGAACCAAGTACTACTAGATTCGAGTGCATGAACTAGTTTTACCTCTTAACAGTAAAAAATTAGGTGGTTTTCGAACAGCCGATCGATCCTATCTACACGAGGGGGCCTGAGAAATAGTAAAAGATACAAATGCAGCGACATCAGGAGCTCGGGAAGTAGAGCAAGGCCGTTTCGAAGGAAGTTATACCTAAGGGTCGCCGGGATGTCGCTAGGTGGGCGGCGGGAGGCCGGATCTGCCCACACTACGGCAGCGAGGAAGAAGGGGTGGGAGGCCCTCCCTCGCCAGTGATGCTTGGGAGAGAACGGCAAGGCACGCTGATCGGGACACGCCGACAGTGGGTAAGAGCCGTCGCCGAGGACGACCGCATGAATGTTGCACCTTCTCACCTTACCCGACGGAGAGGATTCAGCTGGATCTGTGACCAGCGGTGACTAGAGAAAGAGAGAGTGTGTGGCCACTGCTGTCGTGTTTAGATCTGGAGAGGACGAGACAGTGTGAAGAGAGCAACACTAGCAAGCAAGCGCGGAGGCTCCTGACTATATAGTGGAGTACTAGTTTTCTTTTGTCTACCGGCCGGAGCCGGCTTGACCTCGGTAATGACTGTCGAGAAGTCTTCATGCACGTGCCCCGGAGGCGCAGTTGTCGTCATTTTGATCTGAAGCACCGGATTATAACATATAACGCGAAAAAATGCCACATGACAAGAAATCATAACCTCAAAGGAGACAAGACGAATCCCGACGGATAAACTAGACGAGGATCAAAGCTCAAATTAAAGATAAACTCATAGAAAAGGGGTCCGTCGATAGATGTCCTAATTAACATAGCCGGCCTGACTTAGATGGCAGCCGAGTAGTCTTCGTGCATGTGCCCCCAATGACTAGCCCAACTCAGTTGTCGCTGTTTAACCCTCGCAGTGATCCGAAGCACATCACACCTAATTTTGCAAGATGACAAGAAACCTTTTTTAGATTTCTCACCAGAACTACAGCCATGTACAACACAGCCTGCACGATATGTAGACGATAGCCAATCCAGGTGTGTTTGCTGGAGTCTGGTCACATGCATGGACGAACTGATCTTCCGTGTCTTGCAGGGATCGTCCAGGTACCAACGTATGTACTTCTATTAACTCACCCGACTTGCGGGGCCGGGGAGTGTGCCTATGGTCGGTTCTCAATTGCGGTGCCACATGTGTGTGCAAACACAATATGACGCGCGTTCCATTCAGAGAGCGGCGTGCCAGACCGACCAACCGTCTGGGGTGTGACGCGAATGCGACGGACGTGCTGTATACTCCGTAACGTGTAGCGCCGTTTTCTTGAGGCTTTGCTCCATGGCGCAATCCATGGATACAAAATTAGTAAATTGTACTGTCTAAAAGTCGAGGGCAGGGCTTTTCCCGTGCGGTAGGCGGGAAGTTCCGCCTAGTAGGTTCAACAGAGATGCGAGAAGATGAGGGAGTAGGCTGCTGCAAACGTAGGGTTGTGTGATTTGACAGTGAGTTACTGCTGGATAGGTGGGGCCCGGAGATTTGACTTGCCATTATCATTTTAACTGCCAAGCCGGATTCCTGACCACCTCCATACAGGTGCCTCTCCCGATGCTCCACCATGTAGAGGCTGGCTCTTGCTTGAGAGCCCACTCCTCTACTTTTTCCTTGCCTCTTTCCCCTACATATGCAAACCCTAAACCCTAAACCCCACATATGCAAAAATACCATGTAAAGCGGGCTTATAGCCCACTATTGTACTTGATCCTACAGGTGCTAAGCCTACCCAATGTTGAGGATATCGCTTATCGTTATCGTCTCGGTCGGCTGTGGATTAGAGATTAATCGGATATCGGCCGATTAATCGATTTTATCGGTCGACTATTAATCGGATATTTTTCGCAAATATCATATTCCCAACACTAAAATATGCAATATTCAACACCAAAAAATATTGGACATAAGTGTTACATTGATACCTAGCCTTTGAACCCTTGTATTATGACGAACAAAATAGGAAAACAATACATATCACATAACAAGGTTCACAAAACACGAATAAACATACTTTTTGCAAACATAGTGCTATGAATAGGCCCGATTTATCGGTAGATTGCCGATAAATCGCTTGTCATATCGATAAATTGCCCCAAATGATAAATGGTGAAGATAAGGCATAATCTGACCCTGTCACCCCAAGAGTAGCGATAAATCAGATGATAAATCGCTGAATCGGAAGATTTCTTGAACAGTGAGCCTACCACATAGGCATAAAGTATTATGTGCCAAGTTAATTAATAAGAGAGAGACTATCTTGGTGACCCCAGGAAGAAACGGTGATAAGCGTGTGTACCTAGATGAAGCAAACTTAGCAACAAAAACCTAAGCACCTATGCATTGGGGACTTGAGTTTCTAAGCCATTTAATGCCCATAGCACCTCATCTAAGCACCATTTCATTGGAAGAGGTCACTCCTTGGCAGATGCAATAAATACTACGAAGAAAGAGATAGAGAGAAGTAAACAAAAAATACTCTTATAACCAATCTTATAGCTAACCTCGATGACTATGTATGACATGCCAACATCAGATAGCCTAACGCACCGTGTTAAATCTCCAAGGGCGCGACCGCGCGAGCGAGGCGACGGTCGTGGTAGGCGCGACCATGATACGGGTTGCTGGCAGCCCTAGGATCTGAGATCGAACGTTCGCATGCTAAGTTGCTGAAAATTTGCAGAATAACACTCCAGGATAGGATATTCACCAATAGGTCTAGAATTACGCCATGCAGCCGTTCGATCTCAGATCCAAGGGCTCTCGGAAGCCCGTATCATGGGAGAATGGAAAGCTTTGTATCACCTGTAATTTTGCCGACGCTTGACATGACATCGAAAGCCATTTAATTGGGCGTCGAGTAGACATGACATCTAATTGGGCCCCCATAGTACTGTCCATGAATCCATTTATCCACCAGGCAAGCCACTACCCTGCCATTCGCACGCGCCCCCCACTCGACATTTTTACAATCGATAAACCGCTCCTAGTCGTCACGTCCTTTCACATTATGACAGTTCCACTAATCCTAACCCTCCTCCCAAATCCATGGTGTCCCAAATCTCCATGATCTGTGGTTAGTACAAGGTTAGAACCATCACTGACAATGAGTTCGACGTCATCTACACCCGTTCTTCCGCAAAGGTGAAAGAATGCCTTGCTAGCTTCGAACGAATGTTCGAAAACTCAAATGATGAGTGGGTCACTCGGCTAGATGTTGAGTACACCACAGTCCTGGGAAGCAAGAAGAAACTAAAGGAGGCAGAGAAGAAGAAGCCCGCCGTGATTCAGGTTTGCGTGCATGACTTATGCTTGGTCTGCCACATATTCCATGCCGACGTTGAGTGCGAGGAATTTTAGAACTTCCTCAAGGGCGGCCGAGTCAAATTCGTTACTGTAGACTTTAGGAACGATATGGAAATCATGGGTCGGATAGGCCTCGTTGTAGGCCAGCCCTTCGATCTCCGGAAGGAGCGCCTGGTGTCCTCCTCTCAGCCTTCAATGCTGACCCTGGCAGGAGCCATGGTTCATCCTCTGTATGGTGAACTGAAGAAACATCCGCACACGTTTCATCGTGCATGGTAGTGGACTGTACTAGATATAGACCACATCCACTATGCTGCAATGGATGGCTACCTTTGTTTCAATATCTACAAGGGTTGGATGAAGAGCAAGAGCTAAGTGTGTGGTTCAAGCAAAGAAGTATCGCCCAAGAGGAAGAGGGACGAGGACAAAGTCGAGGACGTGGACGAGGACTCCGAGTAAGGTTGCAGTGTCATTGCTCATGGTGGTTCTAATGCAGTGTCTACCGGATTAGTTGCTTAGTTTAATTTTTGGTGTGCTTAGTTTTATTTGAGGGGTGTGTTATGCTGAGCCCCTAGCAGAACTATGTTATGTTTCTTCTCGTTATATTTCGTACATTTCATCCTTTAGTTGGTGTAGTACTACCACTCATTTCTTGACATTATATACGTACAATATATATGGCTAACATCATATAGCCAGCAATTTAGTTGTCAAAGAATTTCAGGGTGCTTAGTTTTTTCAAAGAATTCCATGGTGCTTAGTTTTATTTGAGGGGTGTGTTGTGCTGGACACCATTAACTTATCATTGTGAGAATCTGTTTATTTTTGTCATGTAACATGGTCAACGGGTTTGACGTGAAAATAACAATGTCTAATGGCATTTCTGAGCAAACATCTAACTTAACGATGGCATTTTTTAGATATCTAATTGCATTTTTGAGCAGGCATCTCACGGATCGATGGCATTTTTTGAGTAGTTGTAACTTCTAATGGCAAAACTGAGTAGTGATACACAACTAGTGGCATAAATAATAAGAACCCAAGAATTAAGTAGGGCTAATTTCTTTATTTCTTTATACCTTTGTGTGCGAAACAATATATGTTGCCTCCCGTTAGATTTTCTTTACAGAGGCAACAAAGAACTATATGAGTGACCTGTTAAATTTTGGAATTATTCTGGGTTCGTTTGGCCTTTTTTATACATTAATTGAGTTTCTGGTCATTTAATGTGCATAATTCAAATTTGAACTACAAGCACATGCTTCCGTGTACCAAAGTTCACTAAAAAATCACATGTGTGTCCTCGGGTGAATTTCTAGGTCCCATGCAAGAAATGGGAATGAAATTCACACATCTGGGCATCGTGGTTCGGCCGAGAACATTGAGAAACTTGGTTTTAAAATTCTTGTAAATCCAAAACACGGCTGAAAATCATGAAACTTTGCATGGTGTCATGTCATGGTACTACCATGCTGTGGTAAAAAAATTGCAGAGTAGGAACAAATTTTGGTATAAGTTTCTTGCAAAGCGGAGCTTCTCTCAAGAAGGCTTGTGGTTCCGAGAGGGAACGTGTCACCTTTGTGTGCATAATTCAAATTTTAAATACAAGCACATGCTCCAGTGCACCAAAGCTGGTTGAAAAACCACATGCGTGTCCTCGGGTAAATTTCTAGGTCCCATGCCAGAAATGGGAATGAAATTCAAACATCTGGGCGTCATGGCTCGGCTGGAAACATTGAGAAACTTGGTTTTTTAATTCCCGTAAATCCGAAACACGTATGAAAATCATGAAACTTGGCTTGGTGCCATGACATGGCACCAACATGCTGTGGTAATTTTGATATCCGATTTGCGAAGGCGCATACATTAACAAACAATAAAGTCATTTTGGAACAAGTGTTGTCACGTTACAATCGGAAACACAAGTATTATTGAAACCGTGGGCGTTCTATTTACCATTTACGTGCCGCCACACGTACGCTTTTTTATTAGCTAGGAGGCACCGTGCAGGGTAGCTATTTGAGTACGGGAGGCGTGCGATCAAACCTCCGCGCGTGCTTATTGGGAGGAGAGCCCTTTGACCTCCATCTGTCGTCCACCTCTCTCCCAAGGTCTCCATTAATGGCGCCCGAGCCTCTATTTAATGGCGTGGCAATGTCTCACTCGACTTAGATTTAAGAGAGAAAAAGGAAAATCTGAAAAGAAAATTTTGCACAGATCTTGATGTAAGATCCGACGGACCTATATAGCATCTACTACGACTTATAGCAAGACTGATAAATATATATATAAGGACGATGAGAGTGGATAATAATTGTCTTATATAATTAGGAAGATAATTAGAAAAGCCACATGCAGCTACCCCCGAAATACACAAGGGCAAAAGAAGAAGGAAGACGCATACAACGATCTGGCTCGCTCATCTCTACTTTCTTTATGCGTTGCAGGTCAGGGAGACTAGTTCTCGCGGCGGGCGATGATATCTTTCATCAGTTTCATATCCTTAATACGCTGCTTGGCAGCATCCAAGGATTCCTCCACTAGCCTGTTGCACTCGATGCGGAGCATGGCATTCTCGTCCATAAGTTTCTTGATGATGACGCCCGTCCTCTGGAACATGACAGCGATCTCCTCCTCCTGCGTCGCCCTTCCGGCGATCTTCGCCCTCAGCAGGTCGCGCTAGCCCCGGAGCTTTGCATTTCTCTCCCCCAGTTGCCGGATGACGCTGGTAGCCTCGTCCTGCATCCTCACCCAGCCGGAGATCTGATCCATGTGGCTATGGACTATCACATGCATGCGCATGTAAGAATCCTCGCCTGCCCACGAGAAATTTTCCCAGGCCGCCGCGGCGCGGCGGGACGTCCCTGCTGCTTTGGTGGCGCGGCGGGACATCTCTGCTGCTTCCGCGGCAAGGCCGGACTAGTCTGCTACATCGACGATGCGGCGGGACCTCCGTGCTGCTTTGGCGGCACGGCGGGACCTCTGTGCTGCTAGTGCTGCGTGGCTGGACATGTCGGCTGCTTTCGCGGTGAGGCGGGACATCTCTCGTGCTCCCTCTTCCATGCTCACCTCTCCCTGGTGGAAATCTCTCGACCCAGAACTCACACTGGCTATGGCTTGATTGACTTGATTGTTTTTTGTGGATGAGGAGTTGAGGAGAAATGTGCAGTCGTCTTATAACCAAGTACTACTAATACGCTCCTAAGTGGGAAACTGTTTAGGTTGTGATCGGTGTGAACAGGTTTGCAATTAAATATAGCGTGGTAGTAGTAGTAATTTGGAATGTCACGAGACGTGCTCAAAATTTATTAAAAGGCTAGAGGGCGGGGCAGTCTAGCTTGGTTCTTTTCACGAGAGGCGAGGGGCCTTTGTGATTTGACGGCTCATTACTGCTGGAAGGCGGGGCCTTGTGATTTGATTGCTCGTATAAATGTGTCGACAACCTAAGGAGGAGCAAAGGACCGTGCTGTATACTCAAGTTTTCCAGTGGAGTACGACGGAGGAGCACGAAACACGGCAGCCAGTGCCATATCCTCTACTCTCTACTCTTATTATATATTACTAGCAAGATGCATTGTTCTATTGGCGATAAAGAATGATCTAATTTGCTAGGCATCTCATTTTCTGCATTGTTCTATTGATGCCTCGCAGAGAAGGTGACACGCGCGGCGAAACACCCGAAGCAAAATAAGAAACACAAGAGCAAAAGAAGAAGGAGGATTATCACCCCAAAAATGAAGGAAGACGCACACACAAGTCTAGGGCGCTGCTCTCACTACATGAAGGGTTGTTGGCCGCGGAGTCGTAACTGCTTCTTCATCGCCTCCACGACCTCCATCTCCTTGCGCGTCTCCTTCGCCATCTTCATCATTGTGTCCATGACGCGGGATTTCTTGACGCGAGCCTTCATCATCTGTTCCACAGCCACATTACGTACCTTAACGGCAGCCGGGTGCTCGATGCGTAGCTTTGCCAACTCCTCCTTCTGTTCCATGACGCGGGCCTACAACATCTTCATCGAGGAACTACTATTCTCATGCAGCTTCTTCCAGCCGGCGTTCTCCTCCTTTAGCAGCTCGAGTTCGTGGCAGAGCTTTGCCTTATCCTCCTGAAGTTGCAGGATTTCGCCGGTCGCCTTCTTCAGCAGCATCACCAAGCCGGTGGTCAACTCCCCCTTCTCATTGAGCTCAGCGTGCAAGTCGTCGAACCTCTTCTTCAACAGCTCCACCAAGCCGTGGATGAACTCCTTCTGCTTATTGAGGTGCTTATTGAGCTGATCGGGCATGCCATCGAGGGAGAAAGACTCCAGCGCCGCCAGCTCGGCATGTTCGCCTCAGCGTCTAGGGCGCTCCTCGGAGCCATCGCCTGCCCGTGTGAGATCTTTGGAAGTCTCTGCGTGGCGGTGAGCCCTCTTTTTTCCGCAGCCATCGTTGCCGCTCGCTTGTTACGAGTAGTTCTCGACCTAGAGCTCTGCACACCGGCCATGGCAAGGACGAACGAAGAAGGAGGACTTATGAGGAGGAAGGTAGAGTAATTTTCGGTTAGGTAGTTCCACTTTTTATAACCTAAGTACTAGCACTAGTACTAAAACCTGCATGGAACACGTTCAGGTATGGTACATACTAGTAGGTGTGAGCAAGCTTGCACTTAATTGTAGCACTAGTACTTTCGAATGTGATGAGAACAAGGTCAAAAGATTAATTGATGGTTTTTGGTTTCGAGGCCCGAAACGGCTCCCGATGAGTTTAGTGGAACATAAATTTCAAGTAGACTACACTGCTTAGATGCGTAAATATTATGTTACTGTCCAAATTGGCACAAAATACGAAGGAGACCAATGGAAGTACTACTAGCAACCCATGATTTAACTACTCGCATGCGCGCAGTGGAGTGGTAATGTCTTTCTTCCGCCCTCACGTCCACTCAATTTGCATGCGCTGTATTAATTGACCATCAATGAAGTGATGGACTTTACACTCATCAAATTAAAACATGGGGTGGATCTTGGTACAAAATTGCATCCGCCCGTGTACCCGCGTGTGCGTGCGAGGGAATGAGTGCGTGTGTGGTGTGCATGCACATCTTCGCTTCGTGCATGTACCACCAGTGCGGCTCAGGGAGGACGAGTACATTCTTCTGGAACCAGCAGCACGTCACTGTGATCAATCCACACAAGGATGTCGCGACAACACCTCCACATGTGCCACATGGCTTCATGAACTGTAAGAGAGACACTGTGTAGCGTGCCATTGTATTTTGCACATACTCGAAGTACTAGTAAGGTACACGTGCATTGCACGCGTCAGATTTTGCAACCAAATTACGAATAAATACCACACAGTAGCATGTAAGCTCTGAGTCATATATGCCTAATGTACACCTTCGTTTAATTCTTATAGTTCATATGATTCAAAATCAATTAGTTTTTATAAAAAACCTAGGGCGTCTTTGATTTGTAGGATTTCCAAACGTGGGAATAGGAAGAACATGGGATTAGAGTGGAATGTCGTCTTGAATCCTACAGGATGGTACGAGTGTTTGATTGTGCATAGAAAGATGCATAATTCTTTCTAAGAGGTTTGAGTGGATGGGATGTTTCCTATGAAATCTAGTGCAAATGAATCATATGGAAAAATTCCTATGGTTTACAATCCTACGAATCAAACAACCAAGATAGGAAAAATTCCTAAGGATTAGAATCCTCCAAAATTCCTTCGAGAATCCTTTGAATCAAGGAAGCCCTTAATCCATTTTATGATTCATGGAATTGTGCGTTGTAAAGCATAAAGTAAAAACAAATAATGGCAGTTCAACTAGGAAAAAAGTTTGGGCGGTTATGATATGGAAGATTCTAGAACAAAGGAGAACCACTGTTGTTTTGAGATTTGTGCATTATGCTTAAGTTCAACCATAGAGTCTGCTAGGTTGTACATGTGGCAAAATCCGGTGGGGGGCTAGAAGATGGTGCGAGGGGCCGAGTGGAGGGAGACTATGAAGGAGTGCACAACTACGAGATTGATATTTAGAGAGAGGGGCGAGAACGTGCGCTGTTGCGCGCAGTGGCGGAGCCATGAAAAATGTCCCATGAGCTAGGGGGCCAAGCATTGCTAATCCTTTACGAGGAGGGTCAATTCATCAACTTAAACCATTTTTACCAGCAATTGTCTAATGATCACATTCATATTAGCCTCGATATATAGTGATGTTGGGGGGGCAGGGCCCTTGCTGTCCCCTGTCTTCGCCATTGTGCGCGCGTCTGAGAGTTGAAGCGGAAGGCATGGATGATGATAGGGGGCGTTAGATATATAATTAATGTGGGTGTATTAGCTATATATGTAATCCTATATAGAGAGGTATAGATTGATCGATGTGGACGTGGGAAAGAAGGTGATACCTCACTAGATATATAGATTGATCGGTTTATGTGGAAAACTATGAAAGACCTAGCTATACACACACACACACACACACACACACACATAGAGGAACATCGATCGTTGCGCATGCACGTGAGAGATAAAGAATGCCTGATATGATGGAGAGGGGGATGTGTGTGTGTGTGTGTGTGCCTTCATGGGAGACCGACCTGAAGAAAAAGATTTCATGTGTGCGATGGATAATGTCGACTGGTAGTGTGTGTGCATGCATGCACGAGAGAAAGTTAGTGGTACAATTATAAAGAGAAGACCAATGTGTGGGTCTAAAAGACTAGGTGAGGTCATAATCAATGTAAAGTTGAATTCAAATATTTGAATAAGAGATCATGATGTTTGAAACCCATGCATGCATGAATATAACGGAGATCTGCGTGGTGTGGTTTGGAAACGAGCATGTTGCAATTTATACACATTGAACAAGGTCAGATTGGTTTGAATTTGATATACCGATGGCAGACATCGTTTGGTCACATTGCATCCGTGCATGGACACACTATTCTAATTGGAGATGATGGGTGGCTTTCGCATCACATATCTATGTCGGTGTATTTGGATCGACACATGTGGGATCACAAGAATCCCTACTACAGTTGCGGGGCGCGGGGTTGAGAGAAGAGCGGGTCTAACAGTTGGGACACAGTTCATTTACCCAGGTTCGGGCCGCAAGGATGCGTAAAACCCTACTCCTGCTTTGGTGGATTATACGTTTGTGTTCTTCAGCTAGTGAAGAACTCCAAAAGAGTCGTGAGGAGTTCAAAAGAGCTGAATCCTTCTCCTGGTCGCCTCGGGCCTCCTTTTATAGGAAAAGGGGTTGCCACAGTGGCACACAGGAGGTGGAAAGGATACAGTGATGCGAGGTTATCCCTCGCATTACAGGACAAGGCGCATTTAATGCGCCTTGCTTAGGTGTCCTCGCTTTATCAGGGGCGAGGGGGAGACGTCAGTCTTGTCCGTCGCCGCTTCTCCTCGTGTTGACACGAGCCCTGGCTAGCAGTGCCTGAGGTGCCATGTAGGCAGGCAGGCAGCTGAGGTGGCGCAGCGGCGGGTCTCCATGAAGATCTGCAGATTGCCACGTAGAAGCGTGTCCAGCTGGTTGGGTCGGCAGCCGCGCGGGGCGGTGGAAACTCAGTTGGTGCGGGCCTGATGGTGGCCTTGCGGGTGTCCTCGGCAAGGGCCTTGCCGGGGCGCCTGCTGTCATCCCCGGCAAGGTGCTTGCCGGAGACCTTGTGGTCCTCCTTGGCTGGGATCCTGCCAAGGGTCGTCGTCTTCTTAGCTTGTATCTGATCTTGGATGTCTTCACAAAGATCTGCATGCCACCATGGGGATATCTCCCAAATCCTCTCCCCATGGGGGCGGTGGACTCAAGGGTGATCCGCTCCTGTGACACCCCGAGACCAGTGCGCCAGGTGTCAGCCAGCTATTCGTCGTCGTTGCCTTGTCATCCGCTTGCGTGTTGCATCTTGCCATGTCATCTTGTATGTTGCATCTTTGACTGCCTGTAAATATTTGTGTGGTGCTCCAAATTGAGTGTATGATATGTCAAAATGATCGTGGTGATATGCTCTACACTTTGTTCCATTGTGCCATGCTCATTTGAGTTCATCTAGTTGCTCTAATATCTGTTGCAAGAGTGCTACTTGTTATAAACTGCTGCTACTTGTTATTTAGTTGCTATGTTTGAGATATGATAACTTGATGCATGTTTATCCAAATGATGCAAATCATATGTCAAAATATTCATCATGAGATGCTCTACATGTTGGTTGCTATAGCATGCTTGTTTGAGTCCATATTGTCATGTTAATCCCTGTTGCAAAAGTGCATGTGGCTGTTATGTTCTGAAACTTGTTACGAGATGCCTAGTTGAGGAGCTTCTTGCTATTGATGTGTTTGTCCCCTTGTCACATGCCTAGATGTTTTAGAATCTCCATGATGTGGTCTTTGAGGTGGTGCATTTAACTTTCCATGATATGCCTTGTGTTGACTTAAACATGCTTGTAAACATGCCATGTTGTTATTGTTGTTTTAACACTTAGTGAAATTTCACTAAGTCTGAAATCTGTAATATCCTGATGCTATGTTTGCTTGTTGTCCTAGGCAAATCCATGTTAGTTTTGGGGTGGCCATTGATCATTCCTTGTTGTATATGTTGTTGTCTATCCATTCATACCCTTACTTGCTCATTTTGCTTGCTGTAGCATATTTAAATCCTGCTCCCAAGTTGCTATAAAATATTGCTGTCAGGTTTTTATTGTCATGATCAAAATGTTGTAGCTTGTTGCTATTGATCCATGCCTCCTATGGAGATGCTCCAATGGAGTTGTTTGCTGTAGTATATGTCTACTTCATGTCCATGCTTCATGTCACCATGTTTGAGTGCTGTAGAGTATATATATCTTGCTCCAAACTTGCTATGTGGCCGTTAATTTCAGCTTGTTGTATCTTGTTTCATGTGTATATTTTAGCCCGTTGCTCCGTTTGGGGTGTTCCTTATATGAAACTTGAGTGATTTTGCATGTAGAATCATAATATCATCTTGTTAACATGTTTGGACTGAGTTTGGTTGATGTTTGGGTGCATCTTGCATCGTTGCCATGTTATGCTTCCTACCTTGCCATGTTATGCTTCATAGACTTGCTGTGCTTCCTGTATAGACTTGTCATGCATCATACCTTGCCATGTATTGCTTCCTGTATATATTTGTCATGCATCATACCTTGCCATGTAATGCATCATATATAAACTTGTGTTGTTTTTCTGTGCTTCCTACCTTGCCATGTAATGCTTCCTGTATAGACTTCTTGTCCTTCCTGTATAGACTTGTCATGCATAATACCTTGCCATATATTGCATTATATAAACTTGTGTTGTTTTTCTGTGCTTCCTACCTTGCCATGTTATGCTTCCTATATAGACTTGCTGTGCTTCCTGTATAGACTTGTCATGCATCATACCTTGTCATGTATTGCATCATATAGACTTGTGTTGTTTTTCTGTGCTTCCTACCTTGCCATGTAATGCTTCCTGTATAGACTTGTTGTGCTTCCTGTATAGACTTGTCATGCAGCATACCTTGCCATGTAATGCTTCCTGTATAGACTTCTTGTGCTTCCTGTATAGACTTGTCATGCATCATACATTGCCATGTATTGCATCATATAGACTTGTGTTGTTTTTCTGTGCTTCCAACCTTGCCATGTTGTGCTTCCTGTGTAGACTTGATGTGCATCATAAGTAGACTTGTTTTGCATCATACTTGGTGGAGCATATTGTTATGTTCTTGAGTGGTTTGTTTACCGTATTGCTTCATTCTTCTCGTTAGTGCTTGTTCCGTTGCGTTCGTGAGGATTCGTTCGTCTACCCGTGGTTCTTCTTCAAGGCTTCTTCTTCGTCTTCTTCATGGATCCGTTCTTCTTCCTTGCGGGATCTCAAACAAGATGATCATACCCTTCGATACCCTTACTATCATTGCCATGCTTAGTGTCTCGATGCTATCGTTATATGTCGCGCTACCCATCATTATTGTCAGCCTCTCCTTGTTGCCATGAAACCTCTAACCTTTGACACCTTCCTAGCAAAACCCTTGTTTGGCTATGTTACCCGCTTGCTCAACCCCTCTTATAGTGTTGTTAGTTGCAGGTGAAGATGAAGATCGTTCCAGGAGGGAACTTGTTGTTGGAATATCACAATATCTATAATTATTATTAACACACCTATATACTGGGCATGGGTGAAAGGCTTGGCCTTTTGCTCGGTGTTTTGTTCCACTCATGCCATCTTAGGCGCCGATAAACCGGCATTATGTTCCTTGATTTTGCGTTCCTTACACGCTGGGTATATGGGGACCCCTTGACAGTTCGTCTTTGAATAAAACTCCTCCAGCAAGGCCCAACATTGGTTTTAATTTGCTCAGAATAACAACTTAATTAATTAATTAAATTGCATAGGGAGTTAGCGCTACCCGAGGATTCTTCTACATAGCAGGGGGGCCAGTGCTAATGGTGTTGGTCCCAAACGGGGAGTATGCGGGGCCACCTTGGGGAAACCCGAGGGCTGGTTTTACTCGTATAATCGCCCATCCGGACGTGGCTTGAGACGAGATACGCGCGGCTACTATCAGGGTGTCGGCACGCCGGGAGGTCTTGCTGGACTTGTTTTACCATTGTGGAAATATCTTGTGCACCGGGATGTCGAGCCTGATCGGATTTTCCCTAAGATAAGGGGTGATGATATTATATTTATCACTTCAGCTAATCGTGAGAGCTTGTGATGGGCTAAGTTGGGACACCCCTGCAGGGTTACGATCTTTCGAAAGCCGTGCCCACGGTTATGTGGCAGATTGGAATTTTTTAATGTCCGGTTGTAGAAAACTTGACAGAGGATCCGAAGTAAAACACACAACTGTGTGAGCAACCGTGACTGCCTCTTTTCACTTTGAGAAGAGAACACGGTGGGGTTATGTTTGACTCGTAAGTAGTTCAGGATCTTTAGCGATCACTACTAGTTTGCGACCGTTTGCGTAGATGCTCATCTTATTCTTGTACTCGTAAGTTAGCCACCATATATTTTGCTTAGCCGCTGCTGCAACCTCACCACTTTACCTCTTCCATCCCATTAAGCTTTGATAGTCTTGTTACCCATGGTTATGGGATTGCTGAGTCCTCGTGGCTCACAGATACTAGAACAACAGTTGTAGGTGCAGGTTTCCGATGTCTTGACGTGAGAGCGTTCTCGTTGTGTTGGAGTTCTTTCTTCTTCTTCTTCTTCAGTCTTGGGTTAGGTTCCGGGTCGGCAGCCTGGGATAGCAGATGGATGTCATTGTGCTTTTCTTGTTTGCATCCGTAGTCGGATGCTTTGTATTGATGTTGTTGTATTCATGTGACTTGTATGTAATGTTGTATCCCCTATGTATGTATGTAATGGTACGATGTAATGATATCCATCTTTCTAAGCGCCCGAAATGCGGTTGTGCCCCAATCACGTAAGTGTCACGTGATCGGGATAGAATCGCATCTTGGGCCTGACAAGTTGGTATCAGAGCCTCGACCGACCATAGGAGCCCCCTTGATTGATCGTAGCTTGTCCGTTGTTGAGTCTAGCAGAAAACTTTTCAGAGTCTAGTTATATCGGAGAGTAGGTATTCTTTTTACTCCTCAGCCCCTTCGTCGCTCTGGTGAGGAATCTTGACGTAGGTGTTTTGAATTACTCCTCTTCCCCTTCAAATTTTTTTAGGATCACGTGGATAGTTTTTGTTTGTTGCGTTGTTAGTTCTTTCATCTGGTGCATCTCTCGTCAAGTGGTTTCAACCCTCTTCTTCTTGCAAGTGCAATCCTCAGTTCTTTCCAACCGGTGGTGTTTCCCCGTCCGAAGTTGTCTTTCTTTCCCCACCTGCCCACCCTTTTGCTTCTCGGAGCCGGAGTCCGTAATCGAGTATCCATCCTACTCGTGCGAATCCTTTGCTTTCTTTCCTCGGTTATTTCAACCGGTGAATTCCTCTTGTAGTTCGTCATCCTTCATCTCTTTTCTTCTCTGATGAGTTCTTCTCTCGGTTGATATCCTTCACCTCTTCTTCTTTTTCCGATGGATTCAATTCCAATATCTCGGTGTTGTTCTTATTCTTTCATCGACTCAAGTGTTTTCCTTTTGTTTGTTCGTCTCTCGCCATTTTATTATTCCGGAGTCAGAAGACATCTCAGGAGATTCGTTTGTGTTCCAATTAATTCGAGGTTGTCACCTCATTCGAGTTTTTCAAATGTTCCGGTGCATCATCTCCTTCTCGATCCTTTTCAACGGTGTTTTCTCTTTGGTGGGCTCATAACCCACAGGTCTTTTCCCAGGATCTTACCTGACTCTTCTAATTTGCCCGGAGTGTTCCAAAATTCTTTTCAAGTGTGACATAAGTATGAATTTCATCAGTCATATGCCTTCCGAAGATCGCTTTTAATTCTTTCCATCCTTGGTCCAACCTTTCTTTATCCGGAGTATTTTCATGAATTCTTTTCTTTGTGTTCCTCCGAAGGCCATCATTTCAGAAGATTTCTTCGTTCTCAGTTTCCAACTTCGTCCTCTAAATATTCTTCATTGATGCCTCTTCGTTCGTATCACATTCTTTCCGGTGCTTTGTTTAAGCATTCTTTAATCAGTTCGCGATCTCTTCGTTCTCGTCATTCAAATTTTCTCCAAGTACTTATCCTTTTTCCCGGCGATTCATTCTCTTGCGTTCACTCAATTTCAATTCTTCACGGTGGCTTGTCCTCTTGCATTGTTCAATTTCAATTCTTACGGTGGTCATTCTCGTTCTTCACTCGATTGTAATTCTTCTCGGTGGTTTGTTCTTTTCATCATTCGATTAATTCTTCCCGGTGGTTTGTTCTTTCCTTCAGTCGGCTTCAATTCTTTATGGTGATCCGCTCAAGACTTCGGTGCTATCATATCAATTAATTCTTCTTTCCAATTCTACCGGTGTTTCATGAAGATTCTCGCAAGTTTGCGATATATCCCTCTTTAATCGTTTCAAGGAGAATAAGTAGTGTGCGAATCCATTGCTTTCATCAATTTAATTGATGGAGGAGAAGCATAACATAATTCTTATTCTTTTCCATCAAGTTGATTTAATCCCTTCCTTCGGAGTTTATTCTCCTTGAATAAATTCTAGTTCCAAGTGCTTTAATCTTTTCTTTCCCGGAGTTCAAGTTTTTCTCGGCTATCTCGTTGGAGCCCCCTTCTAATCATCGCAAGGCTTTAATCTTATTCTTTTTGTCCGTCATTTCTATTTCATCATGCTTTCATTTTACCGGAGTTCTTCATGGTGGTTCATCATGAGTAATTCATTCTCCAAGTATTCATCTAATTCTTCTGGAGCATCTCAAGCATTCTTATTCTTTTGCCTCCCGAGTGCAAATAATTCTCTTATTCTTTTGAAGTGGAGTTTTGCATTTTTTTTTCCTTCATCTTAATTATTCCATCTTTTGGTTGCGGCATAATTCACCTCAACTTTTGAGAAGATTAAATAAGTCCACAACAAGCTTATTCTTTTCGTTGTTGATTTTTCAACAACTCCGTTCAAGCCTTTTTGTGAGGATGCTCTTTCAAATTCATTCGTGGTGGAAGTTGTCATCTTCTTCTCCATTCTTTTAATTCCATCATTTCAGTTCTTCCGGAGGAATTTCTTGTTCATCTCGTCATGTTTCGTTCCATCTCCTCAGGTTTTTGTCCTGTTCCATTCTTGTTCAACCGGTGTGCTTTTCCTTCAGTTTTCAGCCTGAGTGCTGCCCGAATTACTTCGTTCAATTCCTTTTCTACCTCTTATAACCGGAGTGATTTCGAGTTCATTCTTGTTCCTTCAGCTCTTGTTTCATATCCTTCAACCTTTTAGTTCTCGTCGTATCCCTTGTTCCTCTTGTTTAACGAAGTCTTTGCAACTTCGTTCAACTCCGTTGTATCCTTCTTTCATAATTGTTCAACCTCTCAGGTTCCTTCGTTTCACCCTTTTGTTCTCGAAGAACTTTGTTCTTCCTTTTCTTCTCCGTCTCGTTCCTAAGATCTCGGGACGAGATCTCTTGTTAGTAGGGGAGTGTTGTGACACCCCGAGACCGGTGCGCCAGGTGTCAGCCAGTTATTCGTCGTCGTTGCCTTGTCATCCGCTTGCGTGTTGCATCTTGCCATGTCATCTTGTATGTTGCATCTTTGACTGCATGTAAATATTTGTGTGGTGCTCCAAATTGAGTGTATGATATGTCAAAATGATCGTGGTGATATGCTCTACACTTTGTTCCATTGTGCCATGCTCATTTGAGTTCATCTAGTTGCTCTAATATCTGTTGCAAGAGTGCTACTTGTTATAAACTGCTGCTACTTGTTATTTTGTTGCTATGTTTGAGATATGATAACTTGGTGCATGTTTATCCAAATGATGCAAATGATATGTCAAAATGTTCATCATGAGATGCTCTACATGTTGGTTGCTATAGCATGCTTGTTTGAGTCCATATTGCCATGTTAATCCCTGTTGCAAAAGTGCATGTGGATGTTATGTTCTGAAACTTGTTACGAGATGCCTAGTTGAGGAGCTTCTTGCTATTGATGTGTTTGTCCCCTTGTCACATGCCTAGATGTTTTAGAATCTCCATGATGTGGTATTTGATGTGGTGCATTTAACTTTCCATGATATGCCTTGTGTTGACTTAAACATGCCATGTTGTTATTGCTGTTTTAACACTTAGTGAAATTTCACTAAGTCTGGAATCTGTAATATCCTGATGCTATGTTTGCTTGTTGTCCTAGGCAAATCCATGTTAGTTTTGGGGTGGCCATTGATCATTCCTTGTTGTATATGTTGTTGTCTATCCATTCATACCCTTACTTGCTCATTTGGCTTGTTGTAGCTTATTTAAATCCTGCTCCCAAGTTGCTATAAAATATTGCTGTCAGGTTTTTATTGTCATGATCAAAATGTTGTAGCTTGTTGCTATTGATCCATGCCTCCTATGGAGATGCTCCAATGGAGTTGTTTGCTGTAGGATATGTCTACTTCATTTCCATGCTTCATGTCACCATGTTTGAGTGTTGTAGAGTATATATATCTTGCTCCAAACTTGCTATGTGGCTGTTAATTTCAGCTTGTTGTTATATCTTGTTTCATGTGTATCTTTTAGCCCGTTGCCCCGTTTGGGGTATTCCTTATATGAAACTTGAGTGATTTTGCATGTAGAATCATAATATCATCTTGTTAACATGTTTGGACTGAGTTTGGTTGATGTTTGGGTGCATCTTGCACCGTTGCCATGTTATGCTTCCTACCTTGCCATGTTATGCTTCATAGACTTGCTATGCTTCCTGTATAGACTTGTCATGCATCATACCTTGCCATGTATTGCTTCCTGTATATATTTGTCATGCATCATACCTTGCCATGTAATGCATCATATATAAACTTGTGTTGTTTTTCTGTGCTTCCTACCTTGCCATGTAATGCTTCCTGTATAGACTTCTTGTCCTTCCTGTATAGACTTGTCATGCATCATACCTTGCCATGTATTGCATTATATAAACTTGTGTTGTTTTTATGTGCTTCCTACCTTGCCATGGTATGCTTCCTGTATAGACTTGTTGTGCTTCCTGTATAGACTTGTCATGCATCATACCTTGTCATGTATTGCATCATATAGACTTGTGTTGTTTTTCTGTGCTTCCTACCTTGCCATGTAATGCTTCCTGTATAGACTTGTTGTGCTTCCTGTATAGACTTGTCATGCATCATACCTTGCCATGTAATGCTTCCTGTATAGACTTCTTGTGCTTCCTGTATAGACTTGTCATGCATCATACCTTGCCATGTATTGCATCATATAGACTTGTGTTGTTTTTCTGTGCTTCCTACCTTGCCATGTTGTGCTTCCTGTGTAGACTTGTTGTGCATCATAAGTAGCCTTGTTTTGCATCATACTTGGTGGAGCATATTGTTATGTTCTTGAGTGGTTTGTTTACCGTATTGCTTCATTCTTCTCGTTAGTGCTTGTTCCGTTGCGTTCGTGAGGATTCGTTCGTCTACCAATGGTTCTTCATCAAGGCTTCTTCCTCGTCTTCTTCATGGATCCGTTCTTCTTCCTTGCGGGATCTCAGGCAAGATGATCATATTGTTGGATACCCTTACTATCATTGCCATGCTTAGTGTCTCGATGCTATCGTTATATGTCGCGCTACCCATCATTATTGTCAGCCTCTCCTTGTTGCCATGAAACCTCTAACCTTTGACACCTTCCTAGCAAAACCCTTGTTTGGCTATGTTACCCGCTTGCTCAGCCCCTCTTATAGCGTTGTTAATTGCAGGTGAAGATGAAGATCGTTCCAGGAGCGAACTTGTTGTTGGAATATCACAGTATCTATAATTATTATTAACACACCTATATACTGGGCAAGGGTGGAAGGCTTGGCCTTTTGCTCGGTGTTTTGTTCCACTCATGCCATCTTAGGCGCCGATAAACCGGCATTATGTTCCTTGATTTTGTGTTCCTTACACGATGGGTATATGGGGACCCCTTGACAGTTCGTCTTTGAATAAAACTCCTCTAGCAAGGCCCAACATTGGTTTTAATTTGCTCATAATAACAACTTAATTAATTAATTAAATTGCATAGGGAGTTAGCGCTACCCGAGGATTCTTCTACATAGCAGGGGGGCCAGTGCTGATGGTGTTGGTCCCAAACGGGGAATATGCAGGGCCACCTTGGGGAAACCCGAGGGCTGGTTTTACTCGTATAATCGCCCATCCGGACGTGGCCTGAGATGTGATACGTGCGGCTACTATCTGGGTGTTGGCACGCCGGGAGGTCTTGCTGGACTTGTTTTACCATTGTCGAAATGTCTTGTGCACCGGGATGCCGAGCCTGATCGGATTTTCCCTAAGATAAGGGGTGATGATATTATATTTATCACTTCAGCTAATCGTGAGAGCTTGTGATGGGCTAAGTTGGGACACCCATGCAGGGTTACGATCTTTCGAAAGCCGTGCCCTCGGTTATGTGGCAGATTGGAATTTGTTAATGTCCGGTTGTAGAAAACTTGACAGAGGATCCGAAGTAAAACACACAACTATGTGAGTAACCGTGACTGTCTCTTTTCACTTTGAGAAGAGAACACGGTGGGGTTATGTTTGACTCGTAAGCAGTTCAGGATCTTTAGCGATCACTACTAGTTTGCGACCGTTTGCGTAGATGCTCATCTTATTCTTGTACTCGTAAGTTAGCCACCATATATTTTGCTTAGCCGCTGCTGCAACCTCATGATGGCTTCTCGCCCCTTGTTGGTTACCCCAAGTGGAAGGTTTGAGATGCAGTGTAGCGGTAGTTTTCCCTTGGCAAAGATACCAAGGATCGATTTCCCCTGAGACTCCTAGTTTCAACAAGAAGGTGTCAACTGCTAACGGCGCCAGATATTAGCAATCAACGTGGACCTGCACACAGATACAAATAATTTTGCTCCCAACGAGTACAGAGAGGTTGTCAATCCCTCCGGCCTTGTCGTTTACAAAGGATCAAACGCAAGTGATAATAGTGATAGGTATTGCTGCAAATAGTAAGTAAAAGCGGAAAGTAAATAGCGGATGTGATCAGTGGTGGTAATATGGACCGGGGTCCCATGATGTTCACTAGTGATGTCTCTCTCCCAAAAGACGATAAAACAGCTATGTGAGGTAAACGAATTACAGCTGGGCAATTGACAGAATTATGTGCGCAAACCAATGCTAACTATGTTGCAAGAAAGGTAGAGGTTCAAAGCATGGGTGGTACGCCAAGGCAAGTAGACCGAAATCCATCTGCATCTACTACTAATCATCCACCTTGAGATATCTATCCAGAACATCTCGCTGGTATTAAGTTGCGAGTCCCACCCATAGTGTAAACTCAAAGCAACAGACAACTACATTAAAAGAACTTTGCGTAAAGTAAACAATCATTGCACCCGCGGGCACAAGCACCGTTGTTTTCCCCCTTGTGGCAACAGCACATCCCCTAGACTCATGTTTCTGTCACTCAAGCTAGTCATCGAGGGGCATGAACCCACAATCGAGCATAACGTTCCCTCTTGGAGTCACTACCTACTACTTGGCCAAAGCAATAAATAGCAACGGAGAACATGCAAGAATTACTTACGAACATAAATATAAAAGAGGTAAATCAAATATATTACTCAAACACAATCTGAACATAATCTCACAATCCATCGGATCCCAGCAAACTCATCATAGCAACAGCATAAGGATTACATATGTGCCTCGATCATGTAGGGCAGCTCACGAGGTCTAATTAGTGAAGCACAAGAAGGGGAGGAGAACATCACATAGCTACTGGTCATGGATCCATGGTCCAAGGGAGACTACTCACAACTCATCCGGGAGGCGTCCATGGTGGTGGAGAGGCTCCCGGTGGTGATCCTCCCCTCCGGTAGGGTGCCGGGAAGAGTTGTCCTGGTGCTCCCGATCTTGGAAGCGCGGCGGCGGCGGAACAGAGATGAGATCGCGAAAAAGGGTTCCGTCCTCGAGGGTTTCGGGACGCGTGTTAAATATATGCCAAAGGGGGGCATCAGCGGAGGCCTGGGGGGCCCAGGCGCCCGCCCCCGGCGCGGCCAGGAGGGGGGCCGCGCCACCAGGGCGCCTGGAGCCCTGGTGGGCCCCCTCCGGCCCTACTTCGGCCGTGTGGAAGCTTCCGGAACGCTGATTTTTTATATAATTTTTCCGGGATTTTTCTGGCAGTTTACGTGACGGGAAAACCTGAAATACAAAAACAGCAGAAAACAGAAACTGGCATTGGGGTGCACTGAGTTAATAGGTTATTCCAAATATGATCAAAAGTGTATGGAAGTGTATGAATATCATAGCAATATCACCCAAAAGAGGCATGGAGCAAGCAGAAATTATAGATACGTTTTGGACGTATCAACATCCCCAAGCTTAATTCCTGCCCGTCCTCGAGTAGGTAAATGATAACAAGAATAATTTCTGTGGTGACATGCTATTAATCATATAAGGACTTTCATAGTCATATGACAAAAGCTTACTGAGACAATGAATCTGTAGTAATTAAGTTGCCTCATGAGAGAATCACAAAGAACTGAAAGTTTTACAATACGATACTGAAACATCAAATAGATTTGTAATGAGCATGATGTGCAAATATGATAAAGTGATATCTCGCTTGCCCCCTTTAGTGAAGAAAAACATAAATGCAGGGGCACCTCCAAGGTTTAAGTGATGACTAGATACAATGATTTCAGAATAAAGGATATCATAATCATGCAAAAGACAATGCTACTTTGGGACAATGCACATTACACTCAGAATGACAACCATGCTCTCGGTAGTTGGTGCTTTAAAAGAAGGTGGAGACTCTCCAACCGTGGCTTTTGTTGGCAAGGTTGAAAACCCGTGGTCGGAAACAAAGACAAAGCATGTAGCAGAGCTCTTGGTTTTAAAAACAGAAGTAATTATTATTATTTTTGAATATGCATGTTTCGTCAACGAATGCTAGCAGACAACTCAATCACTTCTTGAGATGGACAAGTTTCGAGGAACGGCTCCCGAATGAGGACGATCACATCCTCTTAATCTCCTTTGTTTATCAGTGCCAAAGTTTTCTGATTTCTCATGAACAAAGCGTGAAGGAGGGTTTGTTTGTTATATTATTTTTGAGCCGGGCGCACTCTTTGCCAGTTCCTTCTCGTATTATGGGTTTGCACATTAGACATGCAATCCCGGGGTGAAGCTTGTCCAACTTAAAAAGATCATGAATTAACTACTACTTCCTCATGAACTAAAACAAAGGCACAAAACAGAAATGCTTTTTTTGAATAATTTCGAGATGGTACATGAAAGTCTTCGTTAGGAATGGTAGGTAAATACCATGTATAGGAAGGTATGGTGGACTCATATGGCATAACTGGTTTAAAAGATTTTGGATGCACAAGCAGTCAGTCCGCTTAGTACAGGCGAAGGTTAGCAAAAGACTGGGAGCGACCAACTAAGAGAGCAATGACGGTCATAATCATGCAGAGTGACAAAGCAACATTGAATCAGGCATGGAAGTTATATCGCTACTCAGAAACAAAAGATCATCAAGGCTTGACAGACTTTCTTTACAGTCTTAAATATGCGTGAGCATACGCCAAGTCAATCAAAATAAATTCTTGAAGGAAGATATTACTAAACCATACCACATCATAGGCAAACAAATCATGTTGGTACTCCAATAACACATTGGGAACCCCCCAGCTATTTGAGACTAACCATAAGAAAACATGAACTACTAAGCACCATTATGCACGTAGCATTTTTATCATAGACATATCAACCAATGCAACAGAAGCAAACTCTCTTAATAAGATAAGCATGATAACTAAAGAGAGTTCAAGCAACCAACTAAACAAAAGCTCTTTAAAAAGATAAGCATGAAAACTAAGAGCTAAGCATGATAGTAGCTATCGAAAGACCAAGAACATACACAGCAAAGATAGACATAAAAATTCCATGTTGTGTTCTAGGTTGAAGTGGAGCGTGTTTCTCTCCCACACAAAGAAAGCTGAGTTCCGACTCGTTATGAAAAGCTAAAAAAACTAAAAAGGAAACTAAAAGCAAGACGCTCCAAGCATAGCACATAACACATGAAGTGATAAAAATATAGTGGAACGAAAGACGAACTGATAATGTTGATGGAGAAGGGGATGCACGAGGGCATCCCCAAGCTTAGACGCTTGAGTCTCCTTGAATATTTCTTGGGGGTGCATGGGGGCATCTCCAAGCTTGAGCGTTTGACACTCCTGAATCTTTTTATCATCTTCCCTCGCACACTTGAAAACTCCCTTCATACATAACTCATCATAATCTGATTAGCGAGGTTAGTACCCATAATAATATAATTGTTCCTTGCTGGAAATAAGAATATTCTTGAAGGTCTACTGTTTCTCAAGATTGCCAAAAGGTTTTTGCAAAGAAAAAGCAAGCTCAAGGTTTGCAAAATGAAGGAAAGGCAAAACAGGACAGAATCTGTGAAAAACAGAACAGCAGGTAGTAAATGATTTTTTCGGGGCACTTCTGCAACTCTAATCAAAACACTCAGAACAGACGCCCGAAAGACAATTGTATAGAGCACGCTGTCGAAAAAATTCAGACCAAAAAGATGACCTGGTGATTTTATACGAATTTTTCTATCCAAGGACAGAATCTGTTTCCTGGACAGCACGTCACAACTTTTGAACTTTCTTGCAATCAGAGGCTACACTTGGCACAAAGTTGAAAAGCAAAGATACAATGATGATGCTACTGTAGTAACAACCTCAAGACACAACAAAAGCAAAATAAAATTTTATTCATGTGGGCTGCCTCCCAAAAGCGCTTTCTTTTATGCCTTTAAGCTAGGCATAATGCAAAGAGATCAAGTTTTATCAAGAGTAAAAGAATAGCTAGCCCGTATAACGGACTCAAAAGGTAACTTAATCTTCTTTCGAGGGAAGTGTTCCATCCCTTTCTTGAGAGGAAATTGGAATTTTATATTCCCCTCTTTCATGTCAGTGATAGCACCAACGGTGCGTAGAAACGGACGTCCCAAAATAATTGGACAAGAAGGTTCACATTCAATATCCATAATAGTAAAATCAACGGGAACATAATTGTCATTGACAATGATAAGAACATCGTCGATCCTCCCCAAAGGTTTATTTATGGAAGAATCAACGAGATGAACACCAAAAGAACAAGAATCAAAAGGTTTCAATTTAAGCATATCATATATTCTTTTGGGCATAACGGAGGTACTAGCTCCAACATCACATAAAGCATAGCAAGAGAAGTTATTCAACTTAATTTTAATCATAGGATCCCAACCATCTTCTAGCTTTCTAGGTATGGAGGCTTCTACTCTAAGTTTCTCCTCCCTAGCTTTGATGAGAGCATTAGTGATATGCTCTGTGAAGGCAAGGTTAAGCGTGCTAGTGCGGGGATCTCTAGACATCTTGTGAAGGAAATCAATAACTTCGGTAAGAGTGCAATTATCAGAATCAAGGTCACTACTATCAAGTAAAGTGGTAGTGGTGTCCTTTAGGCTCACTTGTTTGGTAGTTTCTATGGTCATAGCATCACCATTAATAGGTCCATTGGGACCAGGAGTGCATTGGGTGCTAAGAGTTTGGATATCCTCAACAACTCGGATAGTAGCAACAGTGTGGTGGGTAGGAAGGTTCTTAATTCTATCTTCTTCCTCCCTTTCTCTAGCCCATCTCTCTTTAAGTTTAGCCAACATCCTAATGTTTTCATTAATTTGCACTTGAATAGCATTCATAGGAGTGACCTTCCTCTCCTCAAGAGGAGAAGTTCTAATTTTAATCAATTCTACCTCATGGGCTAAATTGTCTACCTTCGAAGAGATATTATCTAGTTTGTTTAGTTTTTCTTCTACACTCTTATTAAAGGCTTTTTGGGTAGTGATGAAATCTTTAAGCATAATCTCTAGTTCAGTAGTGGAGTTCTTGGTGCTAGGATAAGCATTGTTGTTCCCATAGGAATTAGAGGGGAACGGTCTAGGATTGCTACCAAAATTACTCCTATAAGCATTGTTGTTGAAATTGTTTCTAGAGATAAAGTTCACATCTACTTGTTCTTGAGCAATCAAAGAATTTAAAGGAACATCACGAGGATCAACAGAAGATTGCTTCGAAAGTAGAGACATGATCAAGTCAACTTTTTCATTTAGGGAGGAAATCTCCTCGACAGAGTTTACCTTCCTACCTGTTGGAGCGCGTTCGGTGTGCCATTGGGAATAGTTGGTCATCATCTCATCGAGAAGCTTCGTGGCAGCACCAAGTGTAGTTGACATAAAGGTTCCTCCCACGGCCGAATCTAACAAGTTCCGCGAGGTAAAGTTCAAGCCTGCATAAAAAGTTTGGATAACCATCCAAGTAGTCAAACCATGAGTAGGGCAGTTCTTGATAAGACATTTCATACGTTCCCAAGCTTGGGCAACGTGTTCATTATCCAATTGTTTAAAATTCGTTATGTTACTTCTTAGTTGGATAATTTTAGCAGGTGGATAGTATTTTCCAATAAAATCATCTTTGCACGTGTCCCATGAATCTATGCTATTTCTAGGCAAAGAATGAAACCAAATTTTTGCTCCTCCTCTCAAGGAGAAAGGAAAAAGCTTAAGCTTAACAATATTACCATCTATTTCTTGGTACTTTTGCATATCACAAAGTTCAACAAAGTTGTTTAAGTGTAAAGCAGCATCATCTCCACCACCGGAGAATTGATCTTTCATAACTAGGTTCAGTAAAGCAGGTTTAATTTCATAAGAAGGTGCTGAAGTGGCAGGTGTAGTGATAGGCGTGCAGATAAAGTCATCGTTGTTGTGACTAGTGAAGTCACACAACTTGGTGTTCTCGGTGGAACCCATAGCAGCAAGCAAGCAAGATAACTATTTTTGTGATTTTCGATAAAAGATACTAAAGCAAAACTGAAAGGTAAACTAACAAGACTAAAAAGCAAAGGTAAAAGATAGCGTGCAACTCCCCTATCTTGAAGAGTGGAGTCCCCGGCGACGGCGCCAGAAAACTTTGCTTGATGGCTTCTCGCCCCTCGTTGGTTACCCCAAGTGGAAGGTTTGAGATGCAGTGTAGCGGTAGTTTTCCCTTGGCAAAGATACCAAGGATCGATTTCCCCTGAGACTCCTAGTTTCAACAAGAAGGTGTCAACTGCTAACGGCGCCAGATATTAGCAATCAACGTGGACCTGCACACAGATACAAATAACTTTGCTCCCAACGAGTACAGAGAGGTTGTCAATCCCTCCGGCCTTGTCGTTTACAAAGGATCAAACGCAAGTGATAATAGTGATAGGTATTGCTGCAAATAGTACGTAAAAGCGGAAAGTAAATAGCGGATGTGATCAGTGGTGGTAATATGGACCGGGGTCCCATGATGTTCACTAGTGATGTCTCTCTCCCAAAAGACGATAAAATAGCTATGTGAGGTAAACGAATTACAACTGGGCAATTGACAGAATTATGTGCGCAAACCAATGCTAACTATGTTGCAAGAAAGGTAGAGGTTTAAAGCATGGGCGGTACGCCAAGGCAAGTAGACCGAAATCCATCTGCATCTACTACTAATCATCCACCTTGAGATATCTATCCAGAACATCTCGCTGGTATTAAGTTGCGAGTCCCACCCATAGTGTAAACTCAAAGCAACAGACAACTACATTAAAAGAACTTTGCGTAAAGTAAACAATCCTTGCACCCGCGGGCACAAGCACCGTTGTTTTCCCCCTTGTGGCAACAGCACATCCCCTAGACTCATGTTTCTGTCACTCAAGCTAGTCATCGAGGGGCATGAACCCACAATCGAGCATAACGTTCCCTCTTGGAGTCACTACCTACTACTTGGCCAAAGCAATAAATAGCAACGGAGAACATGCAAGAATTACTTACGAACATAAATATAAAAGAGGTAAAGCAAATATATTACTCAAACACAATCTGAACATAATCTCACAATCCATCGGATCCCAGCAAACTCATCATAGCAACAGCATAAGGATTACATATGTGCCTCGATCATGTAGGGCAGCTCACGAGGTCTAATTAGTGAAGCACAAGAAGGGGAGGAGAACATCACATAGCTACTGGTCATGGACCCATCGTCCAAGGGAGACTACTCACAACTCATCCGGGAGGCGTCCATGGTGGTGGATAGGCTCCCGGTGGTGATCCACCCCTCCGGCAGGGTGTCGGGAAGAGTTCTCCTGGTGCTCCCGATCTTGGAAGCGCGGCGGCGGCGGAACAGAGATGAGATCGCGAAAAAGGGTTCCGTCCTCGAGGGTTTCGGGACGGGTGTTAAATATATGAAAAAGGGGGGCATCAGCGGAGGCCTGGGGGGCCCAGGCGCCCCCCCCGGCGCGGCCAGGAGGGGGGCCGCGCCACCAGGGCGCCTGGAGCCCTGGTGGCCCCTCTCCGGCCCTACTTCGGCCGTGTGGAAGCCTCCGGAACGCAGATTTTTTATATAATTTTTCCGGGATTTTTCTGGCAGTTTATGTGACGGGAAAACCTGAAATACAAAAACAGCAGAAAACAGAAACTGGCACTGGGGTGCACTGAGTTAATAGGTTAGTCCAAATATGATCAAAAGTGTATGGAAGTGTATGAATATCATAGCAATATCACCCAAAAGAGGCATGGAGCAAGCAGAAATTATAGATACGTTTTGGACGTATCACCTCACCACTTTACCTCTTCCATCCCATTAAGCTTTGATAGTCTTGTTACCCATGGTTATGGGATTGCTGAGTCCTTGTGGCTCACAGATACTACAACAACAGTTGCAGGTGCAGGTTTCCGATGTCTTGACGTGAGAGCGTTCTCGTTGTGTTGGAGTTCTTTCTTTTTCTTCTTCTTCAGTCTTGGGTTAGGTTCCGGGTCGGCAGCCTGGGATAGCAGATGGATGTCATTGTGCTTTTCTTATTTCCATCCGTAGTCGGATGCTTTGTATTGATGTTGTTGTATTCATGTGACTTGTATGTAATGTTGTATCCCCTATGTATGTATGTAATGGTACGATGTAATGATATCCATCTTGCTAAGCGCCCGAAATGCGGTTGTGCCCCAATCACGTAAGTGTCACGTGATCGGGATAGAATCACATCTTGGGCCTGACAGCTCCGTAGGCGCGGGGCGAGCTGCCGCGGCAAGGGTCTTGCCGGGGCTGCCAGAGCCGGCCCCGGCAAGGGTCTTGCCAGGGCTGCTGAAACCGGCTCCTGGCAAGGACCTTGCCGGGGGAAGCCGCTTTGTCCCTTTGCTCTTTGTGGTCTTGTTCTTGGCGTTGCTCCAATTCCATCGAGCCTCGGTCTTACCTTGGCTCATCTCCCTGGCCATGCTTGGTGTGGTGGTGCCAGTGGCTCAGACTGCCCGTGCACAGTCATAGGGGTACAAAAAGTGTGCCCCTCTTTTTGTACACTGACAGGAGCCCCCGGGCCCGGGCCACACATGAGCACGACGCGTTGTTGGTCCAGGCCCTGAATGGTGCGCGGGCAGGCGGGGCGGTTTTCATCATGGTAAAAATTTCCGCGCACTGCGCCTTCCACGACCCGCGCGCACGGCGCGGGGTGGAGGGGCGTGCATGACGTGGGCGGCATGCGTGGGGCGGTTTCCGCAGGCATGCATCACGTCGCAGTGAATGTGAAAGGAGGCGGCTTCGCGCCTTCCCCGTAAACGGGGGGAGGCATGGAGGCGCGACCCATTTACTGAATGGGGCCGAGGCATGGTCGTCTAGGCGTCCACTCCCCATGATCACGGTGTGGGGAGAGGTCGCTTCACCCGTCCCCTCGGTTCTGCACGTTCGCCACGTGCCTTCCATGCGCTCGATGTGGCGAGCGGTGGAGGCGGGAAAAACGAGACATCGCTGGTTGGGGCGGCGGGTTGGCCCCGGCTCCCTCGCCTTCTGCGTCTTGATTGGCCGGGCGGGGTGATCGAGCCACAACCCCGCCCCTTTATAAAGGGCGGAGGGAAGGGACGGCGCCCCGCACTCTTCCATCTTCTTTCTCCTTCAGCTTCCGTTTCCCTCTTCTATCCGCCATGAAGAGAGGAAATCCCGACTCTTCGATGGTGGCGGCGAGGGTGGCCGCTCGACAACGCGTCCCTCCTTCTCCTGCACCTGTAGTGGCCGAACCAGCCTCGAGGGGAAGAGGGAGGGGGCGAGGCCGTGGGCGAGGCCGGGGCGCTCGGGGAAGAGGAGGACGGGGCGGCCCGCCGGACTCGCCTCCGCCAGCAGCTCCTCCTCCAATGGAAGGTCATATTGGGGATGACCCTTGTGAGTTCTTCGTTAGGATGCGGGGGGAGCCGCGTCGTCGCCTTTGTCTCCCGACTCCATTTGCGCGGGAGATGGAGGTAGATCCGTCGGAGTCGTTGCGGCTGCACATGAGGGGTTGCGGGATCAGTGGCACGCGGGTCCGCGTCGACTTCCCTGCCCCTCATGTGATGTATCTTCGCCAAGGATGGAAGACGTTCGCTCGCATCCACAGCCTGACGGATGGGCTCACCCTCCACTTCAAGTTGATGGAGGATGGCCATCTCTCCGTCATGGTCTTCGGGAACCTCGGGACTCGTGCAAGGTGCTGCATGGAGAGCTCCTCTGATGACGAAGACTCCTCCTCAAACGAGGGTAACGAGGAGGACAGCAGCATCGACGACAAGGGCGGTGGACGACAGGATGACGGGTCCGACTAGGTGTCGGGCGCCGCTCCTGGTGGAACCGGCGACCCCATCATCCGCGTCGCCGGCTCCTTGAACTTCTCGGGGCCGTCTCCTTGGCGGCTGTCGTAGGAAGGCTGCGGAAGAGGAAGAGGAAGAAGGTGGGCGTCAAGGTCGTCATGTCGGAGTACGCGGGCACCGACGCCTTCGACGCATACTGACGTCCTACCGCCTCGTCTTCGAGCTCTGCCTCCGGCGCCGTCATCACCATCCAGCCCTTGGGCGGCCACCGAGATGTCATCTTGGTGTCTTCTGCCACCCGTAGCTCGCCTAGGCGCTGATGACCCTCAACCGTAAGGGATCTGTTGCAGCGTTTTCGATAAGTAAGAGTGTCGAACCCAACGAGGAGCAGAAGGTATTGATAAGCGATTCTGATCAAGAAATTACTGCAAGCACTGAAAGATAACTTTTAGGGGTTTTCTCGATATAAGCAACAGGAATGTAAAGGCAAGTAATGTAAAAGGTACTGAGAGTAACAAGTGGCCCAATCCTTTCTTAGCAAAGGAGAGGCCTAGCAACTGAATTTATAAAGACTAAAGCATTCTTGAGGACACACGGGAGAGGTAGTCATGTGCTTTCGCCATATTCCGTATCGATACTATGTTATGTGTTGATAAGTGTTGGTGGGTGGATCTATGCTAGTGCACTCTCTAGACTAAGATGAATGCACTCTTATGATTAAACACCTTGCAAGCATCCGCAAATACAAGATAGAATTTAAGGCAAAAGCCTAACCATAGCAGTACGATCGAGGATCCATTATTCCCTTATGCAAAAGCGTGTGAACTGGGGTTCAGGTTTCTGTCACTCCGGCAACCCACCATAAGCATTCTTTATACACAATGCATTCTCCTAGGTCCTTAATAAGGCGAAGTGTTGGGTGTTCGACTCACACAACACCACTAGTAGAATGACAACGCAACTTAAGTATCAAACAACACATATTACTTCAACAGCATATGACTACTAACAACAAGACTTTCCCCATGTCCTCAAGAACTAAGGTAACTACTCACAAGACATAAAAGAGATCATGATCAGTGGGGATAAATATGTGATAAACAATCTGGACATAATAATATTTCTCCAACAAAACTCAATAGCATTCACCACAAGGTAGTAATCAACACCGATAGAGTAGAGAGGATAGGTAGTACAAGTTACAACAAGAGTTGCGATGGAAAGATGAGATTTGGATGAAGATGGAGATGGTGCTGGTGTTGGGGATGATGTTGATGATGATCTTGATGATGCCCGTGATGATGGTGATGACGATGGCGACGATCTCCCCTTCCGGGAGGTGATCTCCCCGGCGGAATCTGCCCGCCGGAGATGCCCTTTTCTTCTCTGTAGGTTTCCGCCTCGAAGCGGCGGCGGAACTCCGTAAAAAGTACCGTGCCTAGGGTTTTCGGAGGACGGGGAACATATATGCAAAAGGGGGTGACCAGAGGTGGGCCAGGGGCTCCAGGCGCCCCCCCCCCGGCGCGGCCAGGGGGGCGCGCCCCCAGGCCGCCTGGGCACCCTGTGGCCCCCCTCTGACTCCCCTTTTGCGTGTCTTCGTTATTCTTTCGAAAAATACCTCCCGTCAATTTTCAGGTAATTTGGAGGTGTTCTTCTTCAGCAACTCAGTATCCACTTTTTCCTGCTGAATTCTGCGTCTGCTGTTCCGGCACCGGAAAGTTGCAAACTGTGTAAAATAGACCAAAACAACATAAGAACATCATCATAACGTGAAATATATCAATGAATAAGGATAAATTATAATACAAAATAGTGATGCATTTTGGACGTATCAACACCCCCAAGCTTAGACCTCGCTTGTCCCCAAGCGAATATGAACTCGGTAAACCTGTCCACAAGTTTAGAGAGTGAAGTGTCGATAAATAGAATATGGACAAGAAGCATCATAGTCTCTTCACCAACTCAAATATTCTCAGCAACAATCTTCAACTCATAAGGCTCTTATGAAAGAGTGTCAACACTTATATTCGAAAGTAAGACCAATGGGAACTCATTATATCATGGCAAACATGTCCTTTGGTCAAAGAACAACAAATAATTTTAACTTTTGCTTTTGATGGGATTAATTGAAGCTTTTTGAAATAACAAGTTAATAAGCAAGAAGTGAAAGTGTTAACACGAAGGAAGATATTTGCCTTAGCTGGGCATGACAAACAACTTACTTATCAAATGATAATGTCAACAAGGGTATGATATGACAAATCTTAATGCAGCTTTATATGAATGAATCCCTATCAACATCAAACGTCTGCTCTCTTTGAGAAATAGAGGGAAGTAGAAATAACTGACTCAACTTAAAATTAAAAGATAGGCCCTGCTCTAGGGTAGTAGGGAAAACTCATGTGCTATCCTCAAATCAAACAGAATGAAAACAAGTTTTTGAGAGGTGCATGATTCGTCAACGAATGCTAATAGATAACTCAATTACTTCTTGAACTGGACAAGTTTCGAGGAACGGCTCCCGTATGAGGACGATAACATCCTCTTATTCTCCTTTGTTTATCACTGCCAAAGTTTTCTGATTTCTCATGAACAAAGCGTGAAGGAGGGTTTGTTTGTTATATTATTTTTAAGCCGGGCGCACTCAATGCCAGTTCCTTTTCGTATTATGGGTTTGCACATTATACATGCAATCCCGGGGTGAAGCTTGTCCAACTCAAAAAGGTCATGAATTAGCTACTACTTCCTCATGAGCTAAAGCAGAGGCACAAAATAAAAGATTTTGAACATTTAAGGATAACACATAAATTATATACTTTAGGAGGTGGTAGTGGAGTACCACGAGTAGGTAGGTATGGTGGACTCATATGGAAGGTATTGGCTTAAGGGTATGGACGCACAAGCAGAATTCCGCTTAGTGCAGAGTTAGGCTAGCAAAGGTTTGAAAGAGCAGACAACTTATGATGACTAAGATGCAAAGCAATATAAAGCATGAACATTGAAATAAGCATAACACATCAAGTTGTCTTCCTTGTCAACATAACACTTCAAGCATAATAACATAAAGGTTTTGGCTATGTTGATACTTTAAGAACATCATGCTTGTTGTTATGACCAAAGCTATGTTTGCCAAGATTAAATAAAGTTTCATAGTCATACCTGACATAAGGTCAATACTCCCCATAAGAATCATCATATAAGGTCGATTGCGTGAAGAGAATACCGAGTGCAGCAAAAAGGAACAGATAAACTTCTCATTAATATTCCATCATAAACGACTCCACACACACGGATACAATTCTTCACTGAAGGGGTGATAGACCTCAATGCACACACCTATCTCATATAATAACCTCCCTAGACATGATACGACTCTACTTGACTTTTGAAAGACAAAAGGTAAAAGATAAAGATACCGGGCACTCCCCCAAGCTTGGAACAAGCCAAGGGAATGCCATTACCCACGGAGATCTCACTCATCATCCCTGTTGGCGTTGATCAAGTAGTTCTTGGCGAAGCTCTTCCATGGAAGGGGTTCTCCAGTCTCATATGAGAAGCTCGTCTCCTGGATCCTGCATTCAGCACCCATACCCATGTGTAGAAACCTTAGTTCATACTCACAGTTCTGGTTATGTAGATCATTAATTTGCCCTTGGAGTTCTATGATTCTGTCTTCAGACGCGGCGATTCTTTCCCACATCTCCTTCATCTCCTTCAGAAAGTAGTTCTTCAGCTCGTTGGTGATGTCAAAGTTAGCTTCGACACCACGCTCGGTCATCTTCTTGTACTTGAAGACTTCTTGCTCCACTTCTTCCAGCCTGGCCTGGACGCTCCCCTCCTTGATAGGTCCCTTCAGATCTTCTTGATGAAGGACTCCCTCCTTCATCTGAACAACCTGAGGGTGCTTATTCACCTCAGCGAGGTAAGGGTTGATGACGTTGACGGCGAACGTGTCCTTGGGGGAACTTGGAGAAGCCATGGCACCTAAATTTAGCTGAAAGATTTCCTGGCAGAAACAGATCGAAGAGAAAACACGCGAAATCGCAAGATACGTTGCCGGAACACCCGGGCAAATATATAGGAAAAAATTATGCACAGAAAGGAAGGTAACAGACCAAAGCGGGGTCGGAGACGGGCTCCGGGGTGTCCAGGCGGCCTGCCGGCGCGGCCCAAGGGGGGCGCCAGGGGGGCGCCTGGACTCCCTGGTGGTCGTCTCCGGCTCCACTTCGACTCGGAATTTTACTAATTTTACAAAAACTCGTAATACGGAACTTTTATGATGTTTTACGGTGTTTTCTTACCGTACTACATACCTTTTCTTTATTCTGCTTCTGCTGGCGTCTGAAACAGGGCTGCAACATGTTCTTCGTGGGTTGTTGTGTATATTATATTCACATCAACATCGACAGGGTCTCCTGCTATGTAATGTTTAAGTCTTTGCCCATTCACAACTTGAGGTTTGGTGCCTTCAAAATTATTAATCTTAATTGCACCAGACCGATAAACTTCTTCAATATGAAACGGTCCTTCCCACCTGGAAAGTAGTTTACCTGGAGAAAACCTGAAACGGGATCTAAACAACAAAACTTTATCACCAACATTAAATTCACGTTTCAGAATCTTCCTATCATGCCACCTTTTTACCTTTTCCTTGAACATTTTGGCGCTCTCGTAAGCTTCACTTCTCCATTCATCTAGAGAAGTCAAGTTCATGAGACGCTTCTCACCAGCTAGTTTTGGGTCAGCATTAAGCTCTCTAACAGCCCAGAAAGCTTTGTGCTCTAGCTCTAATGGCAAATGGCAAGCCTTGCCATATACCATCTTATAGGGGGACATGCCCATGGGGTTTTTGTAAGCAGTTCTATATGCCCACAAAGCATCTCCTATTTTATTTGACCAATCCTTCCTATTTCTGTTTACTGTTTTCTGCAAGATCAACTTAATCTCTCTATTGGTAAGCTCAACTTGCCCACTAGTTTGAGGATGATAAGGTGAAGCAATTCTATGATTAACATCGTATTTAGCCAAAGCTTTTCTAAAAGCTCCGTGTGTGAAGTGTGATCCTCCATCGGTCATGAGATACCTTGGTACACCAAACCTAGGAAATATTACATCCTTAAGCATTTTCAAAGATGTTTTGTGATCAGCACTTTCAGTGGGGATTGCTTCAACCCACTTGGTCACATAATCAACAGCTACTAAAATGTGAGTGTACTTGTGCGAAGAAGGAAAAGGACCCATAAAATCAAAACCCCAACAATCAAAAGGTTCAATCACTAGTGAGTAATTCATAGGCATCTCATTCCTTCTACTAATGTTACCAACTCTCTGACATTTATCACAGGCTAAAACATAATTTCTAGCATCTTTAAAGAGAGTAGGCCAATAAAAACCTGATTGAAGAACCTTATGTGCAGTCCTCTCACCGGCATGATGTCCTCCATAGGGACTATCATGACACCGTCGGAGAACGTCCTTCTGCTCATGTTCTGGAATGCATCTTCTCACGATCCCGTCGGGACCTTCTTTGAAAAGATGTGGGTCATCCCAAAAGTAGTGCCTCAAATCATGAAAGAACTTCTTCCTTTGCTGAAATGTTAGACCTGGAGGCAAATACTTCGCAACAATAAAATTAGCATAATCTGCATACCAAGGGTCGGAAAGAGGTTGTATTTTTACAACGGCAAGTTGCTCGTCCGGAAAACTATCGTTAACTGGGATGGGGTCATGCGGTATATCTTCCATTCTTGAAAGATTGTCCGCTACCGGATTGTCTTCCCCTTTCCTATCAACAATCTGTAAATCAAATTCTTGGAGAAGGAGTACCCATCTGATAAGCCTTGGCTTGGCATCCTTCTTTGTCATAAGATATTTAATGGCAGCATGGTCAGTATGAATAATAACTTTGGAATCAACAATATACTGTCTAAACTTATCACAAGCAAAAACTACAGCTAAGAATTCCTTCTCAGTAGTAGCATAATTTCTTTGAGCACTATCAAGGGTTTTACTAGCATAATGTATAACATTCAATTTCTTATCAACCCTTTGTCCTAAAACAGCTCCAACAGCAAAATCACTTGCAACACACATAATTTCAAAAGGTAAATTCCAGTCAGGTGGTTGTACTATAGGAGCAGTTATTAAAGCTTTCTTAAGGATTTCAAAAGCTTCCTTACAATTTTCATCAAACGCAAAAGGAACATCTTTCTGGAGAAGATTAGTGAGGGGTCTCGAGGTTTTAGAAAAGTCTTTAATAAATCTTCTATAAAAACCTGCATGACCGAGAAAACTGTGAATACCTTTGATGTCCCTTGGATAGGGCATCCTCTCAATAGCTTCGATCTTGGCTTTGTCCACTTCAATTCCCCTTTCGGAAATCTTGTGACCAAGAACAATTCCTTCATTAACCATAAAGTGGCACTTCTCCCAGTTGAGTACCAAATTTGTCTCCTCGCATCTCTGCAAAACTTTATTAAGGTTGTGAAGACAATGGTCAAATGAAGTTCCATAGACGGAGAAATCGTCCATGAAGACTTCCATAATATCCCCGCAGAAACCATGAAAGATAGCAGACATACACCTTTGAAAAGTAGCAGGGGCATTACATAAACCAAAAGGCATACGTCTGTAAGCATAAGTACCAAAAGGACAAGTGGTCTTCTCTTGATCGGCAGTGTTAACATGAATTTGAGAGAAGCCAGAATAACCATCGAGATAACAAAAGTGGGTATTTTTGGATAACCTTTCAAGCATTTGGTCGATGAACGGCAATGGGTAGTGATCCTTCCTGGTTGCCTTTTTCAACTTCCTGTAATCAATACACATTCTATATCCAATAATAATTCTCTGAGGTATTAGTTCATTTTTATCATTAGGAACCACAGTTGTACCTCCTTTCTTAGGAACACAATATACCGGACTTACCCACTTACTGTCAGCTATAGGGTAGATAATACCTGCGGCTAGAAGCTTGAGAATCTCAGTTCTCACGACATCCATCATCTTCGGGTTCAACCGTCGTTGATGATCAACAACTGGTTTAGCGTCGGGCTCAAGGTTGATAGTATGTTGACAGATAGATGGACTAATCCCCTTAAGGTCATCAAGGGTGTAGCCAATTGCGCCTCGGTGTTTACGAAGTACTTCCAATAATCGCTCTTCTTCATATCCTGAAAGGTTAGAATTGATAATAACTGTCGGTGTACTAAGATAGGGGTACCTTAGTACCCCAACTTGTGCACGGGAAGTAGCAGCTTCCCGCGGCAGGGTTTACCACGTGCTTGCCGAAAACCTTCCCGGTCCATATAAAGCCATTCAAAAACAAAGTATACAAGACAGAAGATCAAGACCCCGGCAAGTGGAGCTTGCCGGGAAGGCCGTCCCAGGCTCAAGACTATAACATTAACACAAGACCCTGGCAAGAGGAGCTTGCCAGGAAGACCAGAAGACTGCACCTTAGAAGATACACTTCGGCGCATCATGCGCCCCGGCAGGGCCCGAGGAGCGACAAGCTTCAGGGCCCGGCAAGGTCAAGGCCCCGGCAAGGTGCTTGCCGGGGGGGAACTCACGCTGTGTGCCCACGCTCCATCTCATCTGCCCACGCGTCGCCCTGGGGCCCTTCCAGGGACGCGTGGCCGATGGCTGTGCTGCCTGGGGGACACGGTGGCAAGCCACGGTGACGAGGCTACCGTCGTGGCGAACGGAGACGCACGGGCGGGCGCTTTTGGGGTCGACGGCGACGGGCATTTAATGCTCTTGTCCCCCACTGTCAAGTTAGGTGACGACCACTGTTCATCCACTGTTCACGCACTATTCCCGCACTGTTACAACTACCACCACAATTACGTTTTTACCCTCCTCTACGTTGACACCTGTCGGTGACCCCTTGTGTTATAAAAGGAGGCCATGCACAACGTAGAAAGGGTTCGGAACCTAGATAGCTCTCTTGCTCGGTGTAGCTAGTTCTTCAAGCTCCCGAGCCCAGTAACTCAATACAATCCAAGCAGGAGTAGGGTTTTACGCGTCCGTCGCGGCCCGAACCTGGGTAAACTGCCCGCGTGTGCTCTTCGATCTGCTCTTTGTGCTCCCTCCGCTCCCTTACCGCAACGTACAAGGGGCTCCGGTCCCATAGGTGCTCGTGGTGGACAGTTTCCCCCGACATCTTTGGCGCGCCAGGGAGGGGGCGTCGAGGTTGTGCGAACCTGATCCGGCGCTCACGCGGGCGCATTCTTCATCAACCTCTTCAGCTTCACCAACTTCATCAGCAACAACAACATGGCCCCGAAGAAGAAAGCTTCGGAGGTCGGAGGCCCGTCTGCGTCTGTTCCACCGCCACCAGAACCAACGGTGGGTGGAGGAGACGCCGGCGGAAGGGTGGTCGCCGGCGAGGAAACTCACGGCGCCACCAAATCCAAGGACAAGACGGACAACCGAGCCTCGGTGTCCGTAGATGCGCCACGTCCATCTCAGCAGACGACAACCCAGCAGCGCCGTGGTACAGGAGGTACCATCCGCTTGCTGGGGCAAGGGCAAACCGGAGGTTCGCGGGATGCTCCAGGCCACCGTCCTGGCACGAGCAAGGCGCGGTCGCCGGGGCGGGAGACTGCTCCTTCTAACCCTGTTAGAAGTCCGAGCATATCCCGCTCCTCGCACCGCTCGCCCCCGCTCCCCTCCTCTCCAGCAGAAGCACTCGCAAGAGCACAACTGCTCCTCGATTTCCCTCCAGCGGCAGACAAAGCCGAAGACTGGAGGGCGACGATACAAAGCCTCATCGCCTTCGCCAACAACGACACGCCGCAGCAGCCGGCGACATCGCGGCCACGGCAAGTCGAGAAGACGAAGGCCGATGGCGACAAGACCGCCGGGGGTGCAACCACCGTGCACTCCCCGCCGCGGAAGCAGAAGACGCCATCCCGCCGGATCAACGTCGATGACGACTCTACGGCGTCGTCGGATCCGCGGGCTCGTCGGGACCAGCGCCAGGTCCTTGACGACCGGCGACAAGAAGACGCTCGGACTACAATCGAGCGCCGCCGAGAAGCCCGGCGACAATCAGATCAGCGCGCTGGGACCGCTGTCGACACGCACGCGCCCGGTGAACCAGGCGACTTGCCGTACGCGGCAGGCTGCCCTGCGTTCACCCGTGAGCTGCGGCGCGTCCAGTGGCCCAGCATGAAAAACTTCAAGCCCGACGTACCCGAGAAGTACGACGGCAAGATGCACCCCTCGGAGTTCCTCAGCATCTACACCATCGCGGTGCAGGCTGCCGGGGGGCGCGACGAGAAGATACTGGCGAACTACTTCCCGCTGGTGCTTAAGCCAAACGTTCGTTCTTGGCTTATGCACTTGCCGGAGGGCTCCATTTCTTCGTGGGTAGATTTGTGCCATCAATTTGTTGGCGCCTTCACGGGCGGCCACAAACCCCACGGCCAGGAGAGTGATCTCCACATCTTGGCCCAGAAGGAAGGAGAACCCCTGCGCAAGTACATTCAATGGTTCAGCCGCGTGCAGCACAATATCCCCGACGTCCACCCCGCCGCGGTTATCAGCGCGTTCCACCAGAACGTGCGTAACCGTCGCATGCGGGAAGAGATGGCCATGACCAAGATACGGGATGTCAGCGAGCTCTATGCTCTGGCTGACAAGTGCGCGCGTGCCGAAGAGGGGAGGAGACTCCCCGGGGAGGATACTGGCGCAGGGGGAAGCGACAGCGAGGATGCCGCCCCGGCAAAGAAGAGCCGGCGGCGGAACAACAGGAGAAAGAAGAGCAAGGAAGTGCTGGTCGTCGAGAAGTCCGGCAAGGAGGCTCCCGCCAAGACAGCACAGGCCGGCAGCTCCGGCAAAGAGCCTGCCCTTGTAGCGGCAGCCGACAAGCAGGATGGCTCCGACAAGCAATATTGTAAGATCCACCGCACCAAGGGTCATGACCTTTCGAACTGCAAGCGCGTCGAGTACCTCGTAGAGCAGCAGAAAGCTGAATACGAGCGGCACGACAAGGAGAAGGCCCAAGGTAGCGGAGGAGAGCCAAGCAAGAAGCGGCCATTTAATGGCCGGGGAGTACGCCGCAGCAAGGCCAAGCAGCGGCAAGGTGATCGACCTCCCCGGGGCCGCGACAAGGACGAGGAAGAAGACGACGACGACGACATGGAGGAATGTGATAACAGCGAGCAGGAGTTCCAGAAGGCCACAGAAGTCCTGTGTGTCGACGGAGGAGCCTCTCTGCATACTTCCCGCCGCCAACTCAAGTAGTGGGTGCGGGAAGTTAACGCAGCAGAGCCGCCCGTTGAGTCACGCAGGCTCCTGAAGTGGTCCAGCACGCCCATCCTTTTTGATCTTGAGGATCACCCTGACCACACCACTGTGGTCGGGTGCTTGCCGATGTTGGTCTCACCAACCATCCGCAACCTCAAGGTCACCAAAATGTTGGTTGACGGCGGGGCCGGCCTGAACTTGATCTCGTCAGCTGTGATCAAGAAACTCCAGATCCCAGATGGCGAGCTCGAAGAGACCGGTTCGTTCCAAGGAATAAACCCGGGATGGAGCAAGCCCAAGGGGAAGATCACTCTGCCAGTGACCTTTGGCGGGGAACTTAACTTCAGGACGGAGAGGATAACCTTTGACGTGGCCGATATCCCATTGCCATACAATGGGATACTTGGACGTCCCGCCCTCGCCAAGTTCATGGCAGCTTCCCACTACGCCTACAATGTACTCAAGATGCCGGGGCCGATAAGCGTCATCTCTGTCCCTGGCGACAAGAAGGACGCGCTTATCTGCGCCGACAAGATATACCGGGACGCAGCAGCCGCAGCGGAGAGCAACGCACTTGCCGCTGAAGCTCCCGGGGGGAAGAAGACCAAGACCAAGCCCGGCAAGAGCTCTGGGGCCCACTCCGGCAAACGCACCTCTTCGGAGTGCTGCGCTGCCGTCGAGGACGTCCCATCGAGCTCCACCGGCAACTGCAAGAAGGGGATGGCCGCTCCACCGGCAACCAAGAAGGTGTCCGCCAAGGAGGACGGCACTGGTGGTACCTTCACCATCAGTGCTACGCTTGACAACAAATAGGAAAGCGCGCTCGTTGCCTTCCTGCGGGCGAATGTCGATGTGTTTGCATGGCAACCATCTGACATCCCCGGCGTTCCCAGGAAGGTAATTGAGCACAAGCTTGCTGTTTGTCCTCATGCGCGGCCCGTCAAGCAGAAGGTCAGGAAGCAAGCTGTGGAGCGCCAAGAATTCATTGCCGAAGAGATCAAGAAGCTAGAAGCAGCAGGCCTGGTTAGAGGCGTGATCCATCCAACGTGGTTAGCAAATCCAGTTGTCGTGCGTAAGGCCAACGGGAAGTGGAGACTGTGTATAGACTTCACCGATGTGAATAAAGCATGTCCCAAGGATCCATTTCCCTTGCCGCGCATTGACCAGATTGTTGACTCCACCGTTGGATGTGAGCTGCTTTCCTTCCTTGATGCCTACTCAGGTTACCACCAGATATTCATGGCCAAGGAAGATGAAGAGAAGACTGCATTTATCACTCCATGCGGCACATATTGCTTCATACGTATGCCATTTGAATTGAAGAATGCAGGCTCAACCTTTGCAAGGGTGGTGCACGCTGCTTTTGAGCCACAGATCCACAGAAATGTAGAAGCTTACATGGATGACATAGTGGTCAAGAGCAAGAGCAAAGATACACTGATCCAAGATTTGGAAGAGACATTTGAGAATTTGCGCAAGATCCAGCTTAAGTTGAACCCCGAGAAGTGCGTCTTCGGAGTCCCCTCCGGCAAGCTTCTCGGGTTCTTTGTGTCCCAGAGGGGGATTGAAGCCAATCCCGACAAGATAAAAGCCATCGAGCAAATCGAAGCCCCGAAGCGCGTCAAGGATGTAAGGAGACTTGCAGGTTGTGTAGCTGCCCTCAGTAGGTTCATTTCAAAGTCTGCAGAGCGCGCCCTACTTTTCTTCAAAATCTTGAAGAAGGCAGGTCCTATGAAATGGACCCCGGAAGCGGAAGCAGCGCTGCAGGACTTCAAAGGATACCTATCCTCCACTCCAATACTTGTCGCACCTAGGCCACAAGAGAAGTTGCTGCTGTACCTAGCAGCAACCAATCAAGTGGTTAGTGCTGCGTTGGTAGCGGAAAGGGAGGTCGACGAGGAGCCTACACCACCGGCAAGCGAATTCAGCGGCAAGCAGGGGGCTGCTCCGACAAGCTCTGGCCCCGACATGGACAACTCTGCGCAGGAACAAGGAGAAGTGCGAAGGAAGATGGTGCAGCGCCCGGTGTATTTTGTGAGTTCCCTCTTGCAGGGGGCTAGATCAATATACTCCGGGTGCAGAAGTTGCTTTTCGGCCTCCTCATGGCCTCGAGAAAGCTGCGCCATTACTTCCAAGCACATGAGATAACAGTGGTCACTCGCTTTCCGTTGAAGAGGATATTGCAGAATCCAGAAGCAACAGGCTGGATCGTTGAGTGGGCACTGGAGCTGCCAAGCTTTGGTCTCAAGTTTGAGAGTACTTCAACTATCCAGAGCCGAGCTTTGGCAGAATTCATAGCTGAATGGACCCCAACACCCGACGAAGAAGTTCCAGAGACAAGTGTTCCCGTACAAGAAGCGACAAGTGAATGGGTAATGTACTTTGATGGTGCCTTCTCGCTGCAAGGCGCCGATGCCGGCGTGGTACTCATAGCGCCCACCGGAGAGCACCTCAAATATGTTATCCAGATGCACTTTCCCAGGGAGCAAGCGACAAACAATACTGCTGAGTATGAAGGCTTGCTTGCCGGCCTCAGGATTGCGGCCGAACTTGGGATCAAGAAGTTGATTGTGCGGGGAGATTCTCAGTTGGTGGTCCGACAAGTTAACAAGAGTTACCAGAGCCCTTTGATGGAAGCTTATGTAGATGAAGTGAGGAAGCTTGAAGAGCACTTTGAGGGTTTGCAAATGGAGCACGTCCCGAGGGCTCAGAATGATATTGCAGATGGACTTTCAAAACGTGCTGCGATGAAGTTACCTGTGGAACCAGGGACCTTCCTGCTCAAGCTAACTCAGCCATCCGTTACAACATCAATTGGGCAAAACAAGAAGAGAAAGTTGGTCTCCGGCGACTACTTGCCGGCGGATCTTCCAGAAGCCGCCGCCAAGGTCCCCAAGATCAAGAACCAGAACACTGAGGAACAGTTTGCTCCTGTAGATCCAAGGGTCTGTACAGTTGAAGCAAGCGTTCCCGACAAGCCTCGCCCCGGCGACCTTGCCGGGGAGCCATCAGCTCCGGCGGAACCAGAGGTTCTTGCCGTAGAAGCTGAGGTTCCCGCAGCAGCCCTTATGCCTTTAGTCCTTGCCGTTGAGCCTCGGGCTCCGGCGTGGGCACAGCAGATCGTCCGTTTTCTGCAAACTGGAGAACTTCCCGACGACCCAGAAGAGATGGAGAAGATAACAAGTCAATCAAGTATGTACCAGTTCGTTGACAACGAACTGTACAGAAGAAGACTCAATGGTGTCAGGTTAAAGTGCATTTCCAGAGAAGTTTGATAGAAGCTGTTGGCAGAGATACATGGAGGCATATGTGGTCATCACATTGGCGCAAGGGCACTTGCCGGGAAGGCGTTCCGGCAAGGGTTCTTTTGGTAAGAAGCCCTGCAAGATGCAACTGCACAAGTAACCAAGTGTGAAGCGTGCCAGTTCCATGCTAAGCAAATTCATCAGCCAGCTCAAGCTCTCCAGACGATCCCTTTGTCCTGGCCCTTCTCGGTCTGGGGGCTCGATATCCTCGGCCCCTTCCCCCGTGCTGTCGGGGGCTTTGAGTACTTGTACGTTGCAATCGACAAGTTCACAAAGTGGCCAGAAGTGGAACCGGTGAGAAAGGTGACAGCACAGTCAGCGGTCAGGTTCTTCAGGTCAATTGTTTGCCGTTTCGGAATCCCTAACAGGATCATCACCGACAACGGCACGCAGTTCACTAGTCGCACCTTCATGCAATACGTCCAAGACCTTGGCGCCAAGGTCTGTTTCGCTTCTGTTGCTCACCCGAGGAGCAATGGTCAAGCGGAGAGGGCCAATGCTGAAGTGCTGCGCGGACTCAAGACAAGAACCTTCGACAGGCTGCGCAAGTGCGGAAGAAACTGGATAGAGGAGCTACCGGCGGCTCTTTGGTCAATCGGGACGACACCAAGTCGAGCCACCGGACAGACACCCTTTGCTCTTGTCTATGGAGCAGAGGCAGTTCTCCCCACGGAACTCGTATACGGATCTCCTCGAGTGCTCGCTTATGATGAGCTCGAGCAAGAGCAACTGCGACAAGATGATGCACTGCTCCTTGAGGAGGAACGTCTCCAGGCTGCTGTACGAGCTGCTCGATACCAGCAAGCCTTGCGCCGCTATCATAGCCGCAAGGTCAGGGCCAGGAGTCTCGAGGAAGGCGACCTTGTTCTTCGGCGTGTTCAGTCCGCCAAGAATTCCAACAAGTTGACGCCGATGTGGGAAGGCCCTTATCGGGTGAGACAAGTCACAAGGCCCGGCGCTGTCCGCCTTGAGACCGAAGAAGGCTTACCGGTGAGCAACTCCTGGAACATAGAGCATCTTCGCAAGTTTCACCCCTAAGGCGCGGTTGTCGTGATCCGCTCCGGCAACCACCTTTTGTACGAGTCTTGCCGCTGTTGCATGTAATCCTTTGTACAAAGCCGGGCGCAGATCCCGTGCATCAGTAAAGCTTTTGTGTTTTGCACTTTTTGCCTCTTCCATGCTTTTCTTCATTGTTTGCATGCATTATTTGGCATTTTGTGCAACGCACATCCCCGGTAAGCACTAGCAAACCATAAGGCTATATACTTGTTTTCCCTCTTCTTTTTTCTTTCCCTCTTAAGCAGAAGGAACGTTCCTCGCGCACAAGTTTGCCGGGGGGGAAGGAGACGGAAGATGAGCCAAGTGTTGTTCAAGAAAGAGAAGCCTTGTCGGGGAAGCAAGCAATATATGAAAGCTAAGTTACCAGAATTTGAGCAGTTCAAAATTTTAAATTCTAGTTATCTTCCTTGAACAACCACACTTTGTATGGTAAACCTGTGCGCGGAGGAACCTACCCGTGGCTAGCCGCACCCTTACTTTGTTTTCGAGTACGCTCAACGACTTAAGTGAGCTGCGACAAGTGTCGCGCCCTTGCTTCGTTTTCGAGTTCGCTCAGCAAGCTAAGTGTGTTGCGACTAGCCGCGGCAAGGTTGCTTGCCGGTGAGTCCTTTGCCAGCAGGCTGCTAAGAGTCCAGCACTCAGCGCTCGCGGCAAGGGTCCCTTGCCGGCAAGTCCCCTAGAAGCGTAGGGTTGCAAGCATACAAAGTAAAGGACCAAAGCAAGGGAGATAACATTGCATCAATTGCTCAGAAATAAGATAATATATTACAGAGATAACTTGTTGCAATGACTAATAGATTCATGTTCATGGCACACTTTGCAGCAGCAAAGGAAATAGAAAGAGGCTTAATCTACGCGATCGCCCTCACGCCTGGAGATCTTGTTCACCTTGGCGATGATGTGGGCGACCTGCGCCTTCAGCGCCTCCTGATCTGCGTCGGCCGGCAAGCTGCGGAGGACGTTAACAAGATTAATACCGGGGTTGCGGTAGACAATCTTGGTCAAGACGCGCTCCAAGGTACCCGCGCAGAGCTGGCGCGACTCCTCGGCCAGCTGCGCGGGGAGCTTCTCCTACAAACGTGCGAGCGCTGGCGCGATCCCTCTGAAGAAAAGACTTAGCTTGGCGCTGTGGGGAAGATTCGGGTCCGGAGAGTACACGAGGTGCTCCACCCTCAGCGCCATTAGCTCCTTGTCGATGTTGGCAGCAGAAGTGACCAGCTCCTCCGTCCATTGCTCCACCGCCTGGTTGAAGATGTTCGCGGAGGTGGCGGCGCTCTCCACCAGCTCCCGCTCTTTGCGAAGCTCCTCCTTCAGCTTGGTCTCGCGGTCCCGGGCGGCGTCAAGTGAATCTCTCAGAGTGGAGACCTTCAACTCCAAGTCAGCGATCGAATCCTTGGCGGCAGTAAGCTCGTCGCCCTTCTTGGAGAGGCGTACCTGAAGTTCTGAATTGGTATGGGCGTCTTTCTCGCGCTCTATGTTGAGCGCGGTGACCCTGTCCTCGCTCGCCTTCAGGTACTACTCCAGTTGCTGCACTTTGAGCTCCAGTTCCCTCTTGGCGGTTTCCGCGGCGATTGCGGCTTCCTTCGCCTCCTTCATAGCTTGCTCCCGGGCGGTGAGCTCGTCGTCATGGGCGTCGAGCTCAACCTTCCGCTGGTTGAGCGCTCCTTCTCGCCGGGACAGCTCTTCACCGACTAGTCGCTGCTGCTCCTCGGCCTCAGCTTTCTCCAGGAGGAACTCTTGGTGCTCTCCGGCAAGCCTCTCGCGCTCCTCCGCCAAGTCGCGGAGGGCCGCCTGGTTGGCGGCGCGGAGCTCCGCGGCGCGCTTCTCCAAGTCTGCTGCAGCCTTGGCGGTGAGGGCTTCTCGGGAGTCCAGCTTCGCCTGCCTGGCCCGGTAAAGGGCCAGGAGCCGGCGAAGCAGCTTCTCCTCCTCGGGCTCGTCGCTTCCGCCGGTCGCTTCAACGATCTTCAATCCCGCGGAGGCGAGGACCTCTCCATCAAAGGTCTCTCCCTCCACGGGGGCTCGCGACGAAGACCCCCACGGCACTTGTATGAAGAGGCCATTGGGGGCCTCAAGATAGAAGCCTGGCTGCTCCTTAGCGGCGGAGGGGTCGGCGGCCGGTGCAGCGCTCGACGCTCCTGCTGCCTCCGGGCCGGCAGTGTGGTCGCCGTCCCCCTCCCCGGCTGCGGCGTCTGCGGTTGGAGCAGTCTCCTCAGCGGCGGGCTCGTCGGCCCCTGCCACGTCCTCAACGACTGTGTCATTGCCGGCGTCGCCTTGCGTGCCCCCCTCCTCGCCGGTGGCCTCGGTCTCCATCCGGTCCGGCGCAGGAGGATCTAGAAGAAGAAGAAAAGAAACAATCAAGCAAATATCCAAAAATACAAGTTCAAGAAGGTAAAGCTACAAAATTTACCTTTGCGGACTCTTCAACGACTGGCTCCCTCGCCGGGGAGTCCTCGCTTGGCGGTGGAGCGGTGGCCCCTGCTGGCGGAGGGCCGCCCGCGCCCTCCCTTGGCGGGGTGGTCGCCCTCGTCGGGCTGCTCGCCCTTGGCGGGGAGCCCGTCCTTGGCGGGGTGCCCGTCCTCGTCGGAGCATTCTCCCTCGCCGGGGAGTTCGCCCTTGGCGGGGAGGGTGGAATCTGCAGCTCCTCGGGAGTGACCTCCGGTTGCTCCAGTGGCTGCGGCTCCATTTCTGCACAAGACAAACAAAACACGCAAGGCAACAAGATATCAATACAAAGCAAAAACCTCAAGCGCGCCCGACAAGTAGGAAGCTCAAGACCAGACTTACGCTGGGGGCTGCGCTGGGGGCTGCTCCTCGGAGCAGCGGTTGGATCCGGCAAGCTCGTCGCCGGCGTGTCCCCTGTCGCCGCGACGGGTGAGTCGTCGTCGACCTCGACCACAGGGATCTTGGCCCGCTTCGCCATCCGCTGGGCCAGGGGCCTGAAATTAAAGCAAGGGCAAGATCAGAATCATGAAGAAAGAATCAAGACAGAATCGAAGAAGTTGCAAATTACAAACACTTACTCCTCTTCCTCGTCGTCGTCGCTGAGGGCGGAGAAATCGAACTCCACCTGAGGCGCTCCCGCGCGAGGAGCAGGAGGAGAAGGCTCCCTCGGGCGCTTGGCGGTCTCCGGGGCTGGGGGCTGCGAAAACCCAGCCTCCGTTGGCGCCGAGGCCCGGGGAGCGGGCGGAGCAGCCGCTCCGCTCTGGGAGGATCCCCCTTCGCTTGGCGTTGATGCGCAGGGCGCCTCCGTCGCGGCTGGCACACGGGGCGCGTCCGCCGCGGCTGGTGCGCTGGGCGCCTCCGTCGCGGCTTGGCTCGCTCTGGTGGCTCGCGCCGCCCGGCGAGCAGGCTGCTGTCGGGGTGCCTCCGTCCTCGCCGCTGTAGGCGCCTTGCGGAGGCGTTTCCCCGGCGCTTGCTTGGGACTTGCCGGAGGTGGGGAGTTCTCCGACGACGAGGAGGCGTCGTCGTCGGGTCCTAGAGATCCGCCGGTGTCTTCATCGGCCTCGACGTCTTCCTCCTCCTCCCCAACGGGCCCGCTGGGTCCGGCATCCTGCCCTGCGGCTCCGCTCCCTCCGGCGCCTCTGCTCCCTTCGGCAACCTCGCCTCTTGCGGCGGCCTCGCTCACGATCCCGGGAATCCCGGCATACCTCAGGAAAGGAACCCCGGCAAGCTCGTCGGACGGAAGCTTGAGCAGTCTGCGGATCTCTGCCTCCTCTGCTTGGGACGACGCATCCGCAGCTTCTGCCTCGTCGATGGTGAATCCGAAGTCCCCTGCTGCTGCAGCTGCGGCGGCCTCTTCCATCCGGGAAGCAATATAGGCTATGTCCCGCTCTGTGGTGGCCCGGGTGAGACCCTTGTTCTCCTCGGTGTTCTTCGGCACCTCGACCAAGTTATCGAAGAAACTCATAATTGCATCCGGCGAAGGCACTAACCAGGTGGGGTCAACGCCTTGAGAGTCACACGCGGGCATCATTGCGCGCAAGGCGTCCCGGGCAGTGCTGTTGCACAGCGGAACCACTCCCCGGGGAGATCTAAACCACTCCGGATGGGCCGGGTCGTGCTTGAAAAGCTCCCGGACCATCCCCTTCAGCTCCAACACCGTGAAGTTGAAGTTCAATCCTGGGCGCAGCCTCATGATATCCGCCGCATTGCCGAACTCCCATGCTGGCCTTTTCCTCTCCTGTAAAGGAGCAATGCGACGGCGGAGGAAATTTGCCCCTACCTCTCCGATGGTCAGTTTAGCTACCCGGAGACGAAGTATCCTGATGAGGGCGATGTTGAGCTTGCCGTCATCCGGGGCCAACTCGCTCCAGTCCCTGCCGCGCACTATGGCTGTTGTGCGCGGCGCAGTGAAAGGCTCCGGATGGTCCTCCACTATCCAACACCAATCTGCGCGCCACTCCTCCCACTTGCCGCGGAGTTCTCCTTTCAGATATGAGTCCTTCTTGTTCAAGCGGAAGATCCAGGAGATACCCCCGTAGAGGGGAGCGCCGGCCTCTACTCTAGGCATGAAGAAATGGCGAAAGAGCGCTACGTTTGGATAGATCCCTATGTAGTTTTCGCACAGATGTGCGAAAACCGCCATCGTAAGGATGGCGTTGGGGGTGAAGTCTAGGAGGTGGAGGTTGTACGTGTTCATGATGTCACAGAAAAACTCCGAGAATGGAGGGCACAAGCCACAGTGAAAGAAGACAGCGAAGAAGAAGTACCCGCCGGGAAACAGATCTTTGGCGACGGCGGGGTAGACTCTGGTCCGGGGATGAGCCTTGGTCTCCTTGGCCCAGAAGAGATAGTACTTGTTCCAGAGCTCCCTCGCGCCGAGCCTCGGCGCAAAAACCACGTTCCTCTTCCGCAGGAGGGCAAGCTTCGCCGCCTGCTCGGATTTCTCCCTCTTGGCCTTCTCCGCCTTCGCCTTCTCGGTCTTCGGAGCCATGGCGGAGGTGGCGGGGGAAGGGGCGAGAAGCTCAACGGCGCTGCGGATGCGGAAGACGGCGGAGGAGGAGTGGAGGCAGAGGGCAGCGGGGGATTTCTGGAGGTTGAAGGCGCAATGAAAGCGAAGGAGGGAAACTGCCCCTGCTTCCTCTGCTTTTAAGGGGGAAGTGGGGGACGCTCCGCATTTCCCATTAAAGAACGTGGCCACGATCTCTCCCACGACGCCGCAATCGACGCGTGCCATTAGGGAGGGGCGCGGCGGATGCGGAAGGGAATCTACGGCTCGCCGTGGGCCGCGCGTGCCCGTGCACTGTTTTTGGCCTAGCCCAACAGCGCTCGGCACCGTGTGTGGCCCAGGCCCGGGGGCTCCTGTCGGTGTACTAAGATAGGGGTACCTCAGTACCCCAACTTGTGCACGGGCAGTAGCAGCTTCCCGCGGCAGGGTTTACCACGTGCTTGCCGAAAACCTTCCCGGTCCATATAAAGCCATTCAAAAACAAAGTATACAAGACAGAAGATCAAGACCCCGGCAAGTGGAGCTTGCCGGGAAGGCCGTCCCAGGCTCAAGACTATAACATTAACACAAGACCGTGGCAAGAGGAGCTTGCCAGGAAGACCAGAAGACTGCACCTTAGAAGATACACTTCGGCGCATCATGCGCCCCGGCAGGGCCCGAGGAGCGACAAGCTTCAGGGCCCGGCAAGGTCAAGGCCCCGGCAAGGTGCTTGCCGGGGGGGAACTCACGCTGTGTGCCCACGCTCCAGCTCATCTGCCCACGCGTTGCCCTGGGGCCCTTCCAGGGACGCGTGGCGGATGGCTGTGCTGCCTGGGGGACACGGTGGCGAGCCACGGTGACGAGGCTACCGCCGTGGCGAACGGAGACGCACAGGCGGGCGCTTTTGGGGTCGACGGTGATGGGCATTTAATGCTCTTGTCCCCCACTGTCAAGTTAGGTGACGACCACTGTTCATCCACTGTTCACGCACTATTCCCGCACTGTTACAACTACCACCACAATTACGTTTTTACCCTCCTCTACGTTGACACCTGTCGGTGACCCCTTGTGCTATAAAAGGAGGCCCATGCACAACGTAGAAAGGGTTCGGAACCTAGATAGCTCTCTTGCTCGGTGTAGCTAGTTCTTCAAGCTCCCGAGCCCAGAAACTCAATACAATCCAAGCAGGAGTAGGGTTTTACGCGTTCGTCGCGGCCCGAACCTGGGTAAACTGCCCGCGTGTGCTCTTCGATCCGCTCTTTGTGCTCCCTCCGCTCCCTTACCGCAACGTACAAGGGGCTCCGGTCCCATAGGTGCTCGTGGTGGACAGTTTCCCCCGATAATAATAGGATATACTTTCTTTTCATCTAAATAAGCATACTTGAGCGTATCGGGAAGAGGTTTAAGATCGAACATCGGGTCTTCTTTCGGTTTTGATAAAATTCCCAAAGGTTCAACCGGAAGGTTGTGCTTCAGGATAGCAGGCTGCCTCAAGAATATTTCATCTAGTTCATTTCTTTCCTGCATATGCAAATCATTCTCGTGGTCCTCCATGTATTGCTGCAAGGGATCATCAGGGGGAATAGCAATAGAGGCAATAGTTTCAATAATTTTATCATCACTAGGTAAATCAGTACCACGAGGCTGCTTAGAGAACTTAGAAAAGTTAAATTCATATGGCTCACCATCGAATTCAACAGAAACTTTACCTTTCTTGCAATCTATTATAGCTCCACAAGTTCTAAGAAAAGGTCTACCAAAAATGATTGGACAAAAATTGTCCCTGGCTGAACCAAGTACCAGAAAGTCGGTAGGGTATTTTACCTTTCCACATAGGACTTCAACGTCCCTCACAATTCCGATAGGAGAGATAGTTGATCTATTTGCAAGATGAATAGTAACATCAACTTCTTCAAGTTCACAAGGGGAAATCTCACCGATGATTTCTTCATAGAGTGAATAAGGAATAGCACTTGCACTCGATCCCAAGTCGCGTAGCCCATAATAATTGTGATCTCCTATTTTAACAGATACCACCGGAGTACCTGAAATTGGGCCTTTGTTCTTGGCTGTGACAAGGTTAGTGGAAACAGCACAAAAAGTTATATTGGAATCCAAAACATCATCAGTAGCAAGGTCTTTAATCAATGCAACTTGAGGATCGATCCTGATCTGGTCCTCAGGTTCATCAACTTTTCTCTCACTTTTATTTATTATGCCTGTCACAAGAGAGTGTTCCTTTATCCTTGTGGGAAAAGGAGGCTGTTCATATATAATTGCAGGTAAAATAGGCTCAGCAACATAAATATCAATAGGTGGTTCTTTAAAAGGTGCATGATGCTGGTCTCTAATCTTTTTAAAAGCATCAACGTGAGAGGCAAAATTCTTACATAAATCGATCACTAGATGGGAATCAAGACCAATCTTAGAGCAAAAAGTATTAAAGTAATCAGTTTCCACATAGCTCTCAATATAGTCATGTTCATAATTTATAGCGGGTTCAATACCTTTATCAATTTCCCAATCTTCAGTATTCCTTTGGATTCTTTCAAGGAGATCCCACCTTTCTTCAACGCTCTTCTTCTGAAATACCCCACTAGAGGAGGCATCCAGCATCTCCTTATCCTGACGAGAAAGCCTGGCATAAAAATTTGTAAGTATAATTTCCTTGGGAAGCTTATGAATTGGGCATTTGAGCATTAGAGACTTCAGTCTCCCCCAAGCTTGAGCAATGCTTTCTCCGTCATGAGACCTAAAGTTATATATACAATTCCTGTCTCGATGAATTTCATGAAGAGGATAAAACTTAGTATAGAAAAGAGACATAAGCTCCTGCCAGTCCAGCAAATGTGAGTTATCGAGAAGCCCATACCAATCTGAAGCTTTATCTATAAGGGATACGGCAAACAATTTCCTCATGACAAACTCCCTCGATACACCTGCAAGCTTAAATAATGAACATAGTCGTGACAAATATAGCAAGTGCTCACCGGGATGTCTGTCTCCTGCATAACGATTAGCCAAAACAATATTGATAATGCCAACTGGTATTTTGTAAGGCACAATTTCAGTAGGGGGAGGATCAACCACCACAGGTGTGGGGTGTCTTCCCGCAAGCAACGCTCCAATAATAGGGTTATCCATAGGGACAAAGAACAGCAATAGCAAAAAATAAAAACAGAATTATAAAAAGACTTTCTTACCAGTTCCACTTTACCAATAGCGCTACGCTCCCCGGCAACGGCGCCAGAAAACGGTACTTGATGACCCTCAACCGTAAGGGATCTGTTGCAGCGTTTTCGATAAGTAAGAGTGTCGAACCCAACGAGGAGCAGAAGGTATTGATAAGCGATTCTGAGCAAGAAATTACTGCAAGCACTGAAAGATAACTTTTAGGGGTTTTCTCAATATAAGCAACAGGAATGTAAAGGCAAGTAATGTAAAAGGTACTGAGAGTAACAAGTGGCCCAATCCTTTCTTAGCAAAGGAGAGGCCTAGCAACTGAACTTATAAAGACTAAAGCGTTCTTGAGGACACACGGGAGAGGTAGTCATGTGCTTTCGCCATATTCCGTATCGATACTATGTTATGTGTTGATAAGTGTTGGTGGGTGGATCTATGCTAGTGCACTCTCTAGACTAAGATGAATGCACTCTTATGATTAAACACCTTGCAAGCATCCGCAAATACAAGATAGAATTTAAGGCAAAAGCCTAACCATAGCAGTACGATCGAGGATCCATTATTCCCTTATGCAAAAGCATGCGAACTGGGGTTCAGGTTTCTGTCACTCCGGCAACCCACCATAAGCATTCTTTATACACAATGCATTCTCCTAGGTCCTTAATAAGGCGAAGTGTTGGGTGTTCGACTCACACAACACCACTAGTAGAATGACAACGCAACTTAAGTATCAAACAACACATATTACTTCAACAGCATATGACTACTAACAACAAGACTTTCCCCATGTCCTCAAGAACTAAGGTAACTACTCACAAGACATAAAAGAGATCATGATCAGTGGGGATAAATATGTGATAAACAATCTGGACATAATAATATTTCTCCAACAAAACTCAATAGCATTCACCACAAGGTAGTAATCAACACCGATAGAGTAGAGAGGATAGGTAGTACAAGTTACAACAAGAGTTGCGATGGAAAGATGAGATTTGGATGAAGATGGAGATGGTGCTGGTGTTGGGGATGATGTTGATGATGATCTTGATGATGCCCGTGATGATGGTGATGACGATGGCGACGATCTCCCCTTCCGGGAAGTGATCTCCCCGGCGGAATCTGCCCGCCGGAGATGCCCTTTTCTTCTCTGTAGGTTTCCGCCTCGAAGCGGCGGCAGAGCTCCGTAAAAAGTCTCGTGCCTAGGGTTTTCGGAGGACGGGGAACATATATGCAAAAGGGGGCGACCAGAGGTGGGCCAGGGGCTCCAGGCGCCCCCCCCGGTGCGGCCAGGGGGGGCGCGCCCCCAGGCCGCCTGGGCACCCTATGGCCCCCCTCTGACTCCCCTTTTGCGTGTCTTCGTTATTCTTCCGAAAAATACCTCCCGTCAATTTTCAGGTAATTTGGAGGTGTTCTTCTTCAGCAACTCAGTATCCACTTTTTCCTGCTGAATTCTGCGTCTGCTGTTCCGGCACCGGAAAGTTGCAAACTGTGTAAAATAGACCAAAACAACATAAGAACATCATCATAACGTGAAATATATCAATGAATAAGGATAAATTATAATACAAAATAGTGATGCATTTTGGACGTATCAGGCGCCCCTTTTGCTCTTCTCGCCTCCTTGACCTACCTCCTGAGGAGAGGGACAAGAAAGGCATTACGGGCATCTTATCTCTTTTTAGTTTGTAAGCCTTCGGGCATCTATTAACTTTAAAACTTGTAATCTCCTTGTTCATGTTTTTCATTCCCTATGGACTGTATCTGAACGGAATGTTTTTAATGAAAAAGGAATGTTTGCCGGGTCATTTGTTCGCAGGTAGAACCCACATCAGGGAATAAATCCTTGATATCTCTAAGATAAACATTTTCTTGCCCGGCAACATGCCTTGCCGTCTTCCTACTTCGCTTGACCTTTCTCACGCCCTTGGCGGAGGCAGGGATGAAGTGGTTTTACGCTCCTCGTCTCACCTTTCTGCCGCCGCAACTACGACCAAACTTAGTCCCAGGGACGAGCCCTAGGGCCTAGAATTATGGGAGCACGGTAGCTTAAGGAAAAGAGCGAGGTTTCACATACCTCGGTCCATAACGGAATGCATGATAAGGGACGTAGAACTTATCTGAAGCCGGAACCCCCGGCAACCCCGGTTCTCCGTGGGCGAATCTTTGCTCTTGTAGCCCCCGACAATCTTGGTTTGCCGTGGGCGAATCTTTGCTCTTGTAGCTCCCGGCAACACTAGCTTGCCGAGTCCCTGATGCTGATATGTTCCTCTTTTTTCTCCCCAAGTGGCCTCGGCAAGGATGTCCGTGCTTCCTGTGAACCAAAGGAGATAGAGGAAAGACAAAGAGATGCAAACTCGACCTCTAAGCTAGGGTTAGCCGCCGCTAAGCACTATCAACCCTAACCGAGGACGAGAGTCGACTCAGCATGCATGCTATAACTTAGGGCGCCAGCGCTTCATTTATTTATGCTCGGGGTCTGCGCCTGGCTTTGTACAAAGGGTTACATGCCGTGCCGGCAAGGCTTGTACAAAAGGGTGGATTGCCGGGGGGCCCGGCAAGCCGCGCCTTATGGGTAAAACTTGCGAAGATGCTCAATGTTCCAGGAATTCCTCACCGGAACGGCATCCTCGGTCTCCAGGCGGACTGTGCCAGGCCTGGTGACTCGTATTACCCGATAAGGGCCTTCCCACTTCGGCGTCAACTTGTTCGTATTCCTGGCCGATTGAACGAGCCGGAGAACAAGGTCTCCTTCCTCAAAGCTTCGGGCACGGACCTTGCGGCTATGCTAGTGGCACAAGGCTTGCTGGTAGCGTGCTGCTCTCGCAGCCGCCCGAAGACGAACTTCCTCAAGGAGCATTGCGTTGTCTTGCCGCAGTTGCTCTTGCTCAAGCTCGTCATAAGCGAGCACTCGAGGTGACCCGTATATGAGTTCAGTGGGGAGAACTGCTTCTGCCCCGTATATCAGGGCAAAGGGCGTCTGGCCGGTGGCTCGATTTGGCGGCATTCTGATCGACCAAAGAACCGCCGGCAATTCATCAATCCAGCGCCTCCCGCTCTTGGGTAGCCTGTCAAAGGTCTTTATCCTTAATCCTCGCAGCACTTCAGCATTTGCCCTCTCAGCTTGACCATTGCTTTGGGGGTGAGCAACGGAAGCGAAACAGACTTTACTGCCGAGGTCTTGGGTATATTGCATGAAGGTGCGGCTTGTAAACTATGTGCCGTTGTCTGTGATGATCATGTTGGGTACACCAAAACGGCACACTAGTCCCTTGAAGAACTTGACGGCTGACTGAGCTGTGACCTTCCTTACTGCCTCCACCTCTGGCCACTTTGTGAACTTGTCGATTGCAACGCACAAGTACTCAAAGCCCCCGACGGCGCGGGGAAAAGGGCCCAGAATGTCGAGCCCCCAGACCGAGAAGGGCCAGGAGAGAGGAATGGTTTGAAGGGCTTGAGCTAGTTGATGAAGTTTCTTTGAATGGAACTGGCACGCTTCACACCTAGTGACCAGTGCCGTCGCATCCTGGAGGGCAGTGGGCCAGAAGAAGCCTTGCCGGAATGCCTTGCCGGCAAGGGCTCTCAGCCCTATGTGGGATCCACATATGAACCATGTATCTCTGCCAACAGCTGCAGTCCTTCCTCTCGAGGAATGCACTTCAATTTCACACCGTTCGATCTCCTTCTGTACAAGACGTCATCGACGAACTGGTACATAGCAGACCGACGGGCTAATTTCTCCGCTTCTTCCTGTTCCTCAGGAAGTTCCCCAGTCTGGAGGAATCGGACGGTATGCTGCGCCCACGCTGGAGCCTGGGGCTCGACGGCGAGGACCAAAAGCATTTCCTCCGCCAAGGGAGCGGCCGTCTCAATGGCAAAAGCTTGACGCTCCGCCGGAGTTAGCCTTCCTGTGGCGGGCTCAGTGTCTCCGGCAACATCCTTGCCGGCGGCTCTGGGGAGCTCGGCGGAAAAGTACTTGTCGGGCGCTGATTTCCTCCTCTTGTTCTGCTCTGTTGATGGATCAATGGATGGCTGAGAAAGCTGAAGCACAAAGGTACCTGGTTCCACATGTAGCTTGAGGGCAGCGCGCTTTGATAGGTAATCGGCGATGTCGTTCTCCACTCGGGGAACGTGCTCCGCCTGTATACCATCAAAGCGCTCTTCCAACTTTCTCACTTCATCGACGTAGGCCTTCATCAACGGGCTCTGGTAATCCTTGTTGACTTGTTTGATGACAAGCTGCGAGTCGCCCCTGACAATGAGCTTCTTGATTCTGAGGTCTGCCGCGATCCTAAGACCAGCAAGCAGCCCCTCGTACTCAGCAGTGTTGTTCGTTGATACCTCCCTGGGGAAGTGTATCTGGACCATGTACTTCAGGTGCTCTCTAGTGGGCGCGACCAGCAGTATGCCAGCCCCGGCGCCCTGCAAGGAGAAAGCTCCATCAAAGTACATGATCCAGTTGCAACTCGCCTCTTTGTCGGGGAGAGCAGTTTCCTGGACTTCTTCATCAGGTGTTGCGGTCCATTCTGCGACGAACTCTGCCAGGACTTGGCTCTAAATCGTCGAGGTACTTTCAAACTTGAGGCCAAAGCTAGACAGCTCCAGTGCCCACCCTACAATCCTTCCCGTTGCATCTGGATTGTGCAATATCCGTTGTAGAGGGAGGCGAGTGACGACAGTGATCTCGTGCGCCTGGAAGTAGTGACGCAACTTCCTCGAGGCCATGAGAAGGCCGAAGAGCAATTTCTGCACACCGGAGTACCTTGGCCCCCTGCAAGAGGGAGCTAATAAAGTAGACTCGGTGTAGCATCATTTTCTTCTTTGGCTGCACTCCAATCGGCCGTGTCGTCTGTGCACTAGTGGCATCAGGCTATGTTGCTTCTATCACCTCATCATCAATTTCTCTCTACGCCACTAGCGTGGAGCTGACCACCTGGTTTGTTGCCGCTAAGTATAGAAGCAACGGTTCTTGTGGTCTCGGTGCAACTAGTATTGGCGCGGAGGAAAGATACCTCTTCAGATCTGGCAATGTTGCTTCAGCTTCCGGCGTCCACTCCATTGGGCCCGTCTTTTTCAAAATCTTGAGAAAGGGAAGGGCGCGCTCGGCAGACTTGTAAATGAATCTGCTCATTGCGGCGACGCAGCCAGCAAGCCGACGCACGTCCTTGACCCGTTTGGGTGCTTCAATCTGCTCGATAGCTTTGATCTTGTCCGGATTGGCTTCTATCCCACGCTATGACACAAAGAACCCGAGGAGCTTGCCGGACGGGATGCCGAAGACGCACTTCTCAGGGTTTAGCTTGAGGTTGATCTTGCGTAGGTTGACAAATGTTTCTTGTAAATCCGGTATAAGGGTTGCCCTGTTCTTGGTTTTGACCACTATATCATCCATATAAGCTTCCATATTTCTATGGAACTGGGGTTCAAAACCAATCTGGACTGCCCTTGCAAACATCGAGCCAGCACTCTTCAACCCGAAAGGCATTCGTACGAAACAGTACGTACCACATGGGGTGATGAATGTTGTCTTCTCTTCGTCCTCTCTCGCCATGAAGATCTGGTGGTAGCCGGAGTAGGCATCGAGGAACGACAGCAGGTCACACCCAGCCGTGGAGTCAACAATCTGGTCAATGCACAGCAACGGGAAGGGGTCCTTGGGACAAGCTTTATTGATATCTATGTAATCAATACACAGCCTCCACTTCCCATTTGCCTTGCGCACTACCACTGGATTGGCGGGCGCACTGCTTGAGAAGAGCGCGCTGTTGGCGCCGGCGTGGGAGTTCTGGAGGTCCTTGCGTCGCCTTCGGGTGATGCGGCAGTGACCTTGGAAGGCCCCGCGCCACCCGTGGAGGGCCGGGCTCCGTCTTCGGAACTGGCGGTGTGTGGCTCGTTACCAGGCGCATAAACATCGCCACCCCCAAACTCCGGCTACTGGGACGGCGTTGGTGTTCGCGAGCAGCGCCTCGGGTCCTTTCCGCGACCGGTTCGCTGCTCGCCCATGTTGGGACGGGCTGTCCGGCTTCCGACTGGCCAACCGCCACCGTTGTCTTCTTCTTGGCCGCCATGGTGATGAAGAAGCGTCGAACTGACTGCTAAAGCCGATTCTCACAACTGTGCGCACCCCCTGCCTGGTGCGCCAAAGATGTCGGTGTATTTGGATCGACACCTATAGGATCACAAGAATCCCTACTACGGTTGCAGGGCGCGGGGTTGAGAGAAGAGCGGGTCTAACAGTCGGGCCACTGTTCCTTTACCCAGGTTTGGGCCGCAAGGATGCGTAAAACCCTACTCCTACTTTGGTGGATTATACGTTTCTGTTCTTCAGCTAGTGAAGAACTCCAAAAGAGTCATGAGGAGTTCAAAAGAGCTGAATCCTTCTCCTGGTCGCCTCGGGCCTCCTTTTATAGGAAAAGGGGTTGCCACAGTGGCACACAGGAGGTGGAAAGGATATAGTGATGCGAGGTTATCTCTCGCATTACAGGACAAGGCACATTAAATGCGCCTTGCTTAGGTGTCCTCGCTTTATCGGGGGGGAGGGGGAGACGTCCGTCTTGTCCGTCGCCGCTTCTCCTCGTGTTGACACGAGCCCTGGCCAGCAGTGCCTGAGGTGCCATGTAGGCAGGCAGGCAGCTGAGGTGGCGCAACGGCGGGTCTCCATGAAGATCTGCAGGTTGCCACGTAGAAGCATGTCCAGCTGGTTGGGTCGGCAGCCGCGCGGGGCGGTGGAAACTCAGTTGGTGCGGGCCTGATGGTGGCCCTGCGTGTGTCCTCGGCAAGGGCCTTGCCGCGGCGCCTGCTGTCATCCCCGACAAGGTGCTTGTCGGAGGCCTTGTGGTCCTCCTTGGCTGGGATCCCGCCAAGGGTCATCATCTTCTTAGCTTGTATCTGACCTTGGATGTCTTCACAAAGATCTGCATGCCACCACGGGGATATCTCCCGAATCCTCGCCCCATGGGGGCGGTGGACTCAAAGGTGATCCGCTCCGTAGGCGCGGGGCGAGCTGCCGCGGCAAGGGTCTTGCCGGGGCTGCCAGAGCCGGCCCCGGCAAGGGTCTTGCCAGGGCTACTGAAACCGGCTCCCAACAAGGACCTTGCCGGGGGAAGCCGCTTTGTCCCTTTGCTCTTTGTGGTCCATTTCTTGGCGTTGCTCCAATTCCATCGAGCCTCGGTCTTACCTTGGCTCATCTCCCTGGCCATGCTTGGTGTGGTGGTGCCCGTGGCTCAGACTGCCCGTGCACAGTCATAGGGGTAGAAAAACAGTGCCCCTCTTTTTGTACACCGACAATCTATATCTATACCCCCATAAGCAAGATGACATGATGTAGAGGAATAAACTCAAGCAATGTGATGTAAACACCATCTTTTTATCCTCGATGGCAACAATACAATACGTGCCTTGTTGCCCCTACTGTCACTGGGAAAGGACACCGCAAGATTGAACCCAAAGCCAAGCACTTCTCACATTGTAAGAACTATAGATCTAGTAGGCCAAACCAAACCAATAATTCGAAGAGACTTGCAAGGATATTATGAGCACACATAAAAAGTTCAGAGAAGAACCAAATATCTTTCATAGATAACCTTGATCATAAACTCACAATTCATCGGATCTCGACAAACACACGGCAAAAAGAGATTACATCGAATAGATCTATTGAGATCCAAAGAGAGAGAAGAATGTTATAAAAAAATAAACAGGGACTGAGCATTTTGATATAAAAAAATAAACAGGGACTGAGCATTTTGTTTTATATATATATATATATATATTAAATTTTATATTTTTTATATAGTGTGCGGACAACTTTAACTTTGAAAGATGGTCGTTGGATGGGGCCAATCCGATGGTGCAGAGCTAGCAAATTTGAGCACTACTGGCCGTTGGATATCATCTAGATTCCACCAGATTTTGCCACATGTACAATCTAGAAGACTCTATGGTTGAACTTAAGCATAATGCACAAACCTCAAAACACAAGCATTTTTTCTTTGTTCTAGAATCTTCCGTATCAGGATTGCCCAAATGTTTTTCTACATGATTTGTTTTTACTTTATGCCTTAAAACGCACAATTCCATGAATCTTAAAATAGATTAGCTTTCTTACAAAAACTAGATGATTTTGAATGAAATGAACTATAAGAATTAAACGAACATCTACATCATGCATATATGACTCAAATCTTACATGCTATAATGTGGTATTTATTCATAATTTGGTTGCCAAATCTCATGCGTGCAATGCACGTGTACCTTACTAGTCTAAATGGTGTCTGTGTGTGTGTTGTGCGTGTTAAACACATTGTACGTAGTACATCATACTAGTCTAAATTGTCTTTTTTTGGTACACGTTAAGCTTGTTCTCCCGAAATTTCAAGCCGCGCCTTGTTATGCCGAAATTTCAAGCTAGCGTCTCTGTCTATCGTGCTGCGAAACTCCAGCCTCTTCAACCCGCGCCTTGTTAGCCCGAAATATTTAAGATATATCTTTGTCTCATTGTGCTCCGACAACTCCCTCCATCTCAACCCGCACCTTGTTATTCCAAAATTTCAACGCGCGCGAAAAATCTCACCTCCTGTGAAATCCCGACACGCGAAATGCCTGTGATACCCCTGAACCAAAAGAACCGCCTCAAATCGATGGGGGTACTTTCGTAACTTACCCCACATTTCGGACAAGCGCGTCCCTAAGCCATGGTTCCCCACTCCCATCCCATCCGCCCACCCATTCGTACCCCGAGGTCGGCAAAACCCATGAAGCCCCACACCCTCCTCCGTCCGCCACCCAGTCGGAGCCTCTTCCCCGACGACGTCATCCAGAGCAACACCTCGACGTCCCTAATCCACCGTACCGGATGAGGATCCGTCGTCGATCTGGTCGTCCCGCCGGTTCAGCCACCCCGTCGTCCACCTCCAAGGAGCTGCCCTGACATTCCCCTCGTCCTTTGCGCCACCTCCATTCCCACATCGCTGTCTTCACCTGCACCACCGGAAGAGCATCATCATCACTGTTTCCTCAGAAGAAGCTGCAGCCTAATCGACGCCACCAAAGAGGTTGTACTTTAATCGCCGCATTTTCTTCTTGATTCGATCTCACGGTGCTGCCGGCGCTCGGTCCCGAGCCGAAACGGCGCGGCTCCATCCACGGAGGCGTCGCCGGCCACTTCCTCCACGGTGTCGCTCCCTCTGCGGTGACGCCCACATCAGTAGGAGATGCTGCTGCTTTAGCTCTCGCTCGCGATGTGCTACTTCTTGAGCTTGCGTTGTATTCCCTCGAAGAGGAAAGGGAGATGCAGCACCGTAGCGTAAGTATTTCCCCCAGTTTTTGAGAACCAAGGTATCAATCCAGTAGGAGAGCACGCGCGAGTCCCTCGCACCTGCACAAACAAATAAGAACTTAGCAGCCAACGCGATAAGGGGTTGTCAATCCCTTTACGGTTACTTACGAGAGTGAGATCTGATAGAGATGATAGTTTATATTTTTGGTATTTTTGTTTATAAGAACAAAAAGTAAAAGCGATAAAATTAAAGTAGATGTAGATTGTTATGATGAAAATACACCCGGGGGCCATAGTGTTCTCTAGTGGCTTCTCTCATGATAGAGATATTCTACGTGGGTAAACAAATTACTGTCGAGCAATTGATAGAAAAGTGAATAATTATGAGACTATCTAGGCATGATCATTGTATATAGGCATCACGTCCGAGACAAGTAGACCGAAACGATTCTGCATCTACTACTATTACTCCACACATCGACCGCTATCCAGCATACATCTAGTGTATTGAGTTCATAAGAACAGAGTAACGCCTTAAGCAAGATGACATGATGTAGAGGGATAAACTCAAGCAATATGATATAAACCCCATCTTTTTATCCTTGATGGTGCTAGGCTTCTCGCCCCTCGTTGGTTACCCAAGTGGAAGGTGTGAGATGTAGTGTTGCGGAAGTTTTTCCCTTAGCAAAGATACCAAGGATCGAATCCCCAGAGACTCCTAGGTTCAACAAGAAGGTGTCAACTGCTACGACGCCAGATATTAGCAATCAACGTGGACCAGCACACAGATACAAATAACTTTGCTCCCAATGAGTACAGAGAGGTTGTCAATCCCTCCGGCCTTGTAGTTCACAAAGTATTAAACGCAAGTGATAGTAGTGATAGATATAATTGCAATAGTAAATAAAAGCGAAAAGTAAATAGCGGATGTGATCAATGATGATAATATGGACCGGAGTCTCATGATGTTCACTAGTGATGTCTCTCTCCCAAAAGACGATAAAACAGCTATGTGAGGTAAACGAATTACAGCTGGGCAATTGACAGGACCATGTGCGCAAACCAATGTTGACTACATTGCAAGAAAGGTTGAGGTTCAAAGCATGGGCGGTACGCCAAAGTAAGTAGACCGAAATCCATCAATATCTACTACTAATCATCCACCTTGAGATATCTGTCCAGAACATCTCGCTGGTATTAAGTTGCGAGTCCCACCCATAGTGTAAACTCAATGCAACAGACAACTGCATTAAAAGAACTTTGCGTAAAGTAAACAATCCTTGCACCCGCGGGCACAAGCACCATTGTTTTCCCCCTTGTGGCAACTGCACATCCCCTAGACTCATGTTTCTGTCACTCAAGCTAGTCATCGAGGGGCATGAACCCACAATCAAGCATAACGTTCCCTCTTGGAGTCACTACCTATTACTTGGCCAAAGCAATAAATAACAACGGAGAACATGCAAGAATTACTTACGAACAACAATATAAAAGAGGTAGATCAAATATATTACTCAAGCACAATCTGAACATAATCTCATAATCCATCGGATCCCAGCAAACTCATCATAGCAACAGCATAAGGATTACATATGTGCCTCGATCATGTAGGGCAGGTCACGAGGACTAATTAGTGAAGCACAAGAACGGGAGGAGAACATCACATAGCTACTGGTCATGGACTCATGGTCCAAGGGAGACTACTCACAACTCATCCGGGAGGCGTCCATGGTGGTGGAGAGGCTCCCGGTGGTGATCCTCCCCTCCGGCAGGGTGCCGGGAAGAGTTCTCCTGGTGCTCCCGATCTTGGAAGCGGCGGCGGCGGCGGAACAGAGATGGGATCGCGAAAAGAGTTCCTCCCTCAAGGGTTTCGGGAGACGCTTTAAATATATGCCAAAGGGGGGCATCGGAGGAGCCTCGGGGGGCCCAGGCGCCCCCCCCCGGCGCGGCCCAGGGGGGGCGCGCCGCCAGGGCGCCTGGAGCCCTGGTGCCCCCCCCGGGCTGTTCTTCGAGCGCATGGTAGTTTCTGGAACGTTGATTTTTTATATAATTTTTCTGGATTTTTCCTGGCTGTTCTCGTAACGTGAAAAGCTGAAATACAAAAAAAGCCGAAAACAGAAACTGGCACTGGGGTGCACTGAGTTAATTGGTTAGTCCAAATATGATCAAAAGTGTATGGAAGGGTATAAATAGAATAGCAATATCACCCAAAAGAGGCATGGAGCAAGCAGAAATTATAGATACGTTTTGGACGTATCAACATCCCCAAGCTTAATTCCTGCTCGTCCTCGAGTAGGTAAATGATAACAAGAATAATTTCTGTGGTGACATGCTATTAACCATATAGGACTTTTTCATAGTCATATGACAAAAGCTTACTGAGACAACGAATCTATAGTAATTAAGTTGTCTCATGAGAAAATCACAAAGGACTGAAAGTTTTACAATATGATACTGAAACATCAAATAGATTTGCAATGAACATGATGTGCAAATATGATAAAGTGATATCTAGCTTGCCCCCTTTAGTGAAGCAAAACATAAATGCGGGGGCACCTCCAAGGTTTAAGTGATGACTAGATACAATGATTTCAGAATAAATGATATCACAATCATGCAAAAGACAATGCTACTTTGGGACAATGTACATTACACTCAGAATGACAATCATGCTCTCAGTAGTTGGTGCTTTTAAAAGAAGGTGGAGACTCTCGAACTGTGGCTTTTGTTGGCAAGGTTGAAAACCCGTAGTCGGAAACAAAGACAAAACATGTACCAGAGCTCTTGGCTTTAAAACAGAGGTAATAATTTATTTTAGATCATGCATGTTTCGTCAACGAATGCTAGCAGACAACTCAATCACTTTTCGAGATGGACAAGTTTCGAGGAACGGCTCCCGAATGAGGACGATCACATCCTCTTAATCTCCTTTGTTTATCACTGCCAAAGTTTTCTGATTTCTCATGAACAAAGCGTGAAGGAGGGTTTGTTTGTTATATTATCTTTTTGAGCCGGGCGCACTCAATGCCAGTTCCTTCTCGTATTATGGGTTTGCACATTAGACATGCAATCCCGGGGTGAAGCTTGTCCAACTTAAAAAGGTCATGAATTAACCACTACTTCCTCATGAACTTACAACAGAGGCACAAAATAAGAATGCTTTTTGAATAATTTCGAGATGGCACATGCAAGTCTCCGTTAGGAATGGCAGGTAAATACCATGTAGGAAGGTATGGTGGACTCATATGGCATAACTGGATTAAAGGATGTGGATGCACAAGCAGTCAGTCCGCTTAGTACAGGCGAAGGTTAGCAAAAGACTGGGAGCGACCAACTAAGAGAGCAATGACGGTCATAATCATGCAGAGCGACAAAGCAACATTGAATCAGGCATGGTAGTTATATTGCTACTCAGAAACAAAAGATCATCAAGGCTTGACAGACTTTCTTTACAGTCTTAAATATGCGTGAGCATACGCCAAGTCAATCAAAATAAATTCTCGAAGGAAGATATTACTAAACCATACCACATCATAGGCAAACAAATCATGTTGGTATTCCAATAACACATTGGGAACCCCCCAGTTATTCGAGACTAACCATAAGAAACATGAACTACTAAGCGCCATCATGCACGTAGCATCTTTATCATAGACATATCAACCAATGCAACAGAAGCAAACTCTCTTAATAAGGTGAGCATGGTAATTAAAGAGAGTTCAAGCAACCAACTAAACAAAAGCTCTTTCAAAAGATAAGCATGAAAGCTAAGAGCTGAACATGATAGTAGCTATTAAAAGACAAAGAACACACACAACAAGGATAGACATGAAAATTCTATGTTATGTTCTAGGTAGAAGTGGAGCGTGTTTCTCTCCCACATAAAGAAAGCTGAGTTCCGACTCGTTATGAAAAAGTAAAGAAAACTAAAAGCAAGACGCTCCAAGCATAGCTCATAACACATGAAGTGATTAAAATATACTGGAACGAAAGACAAACTGATAATGTTGATGGAGAAGGGGATGCACGGGGGCATCCCCAAGCTTAGACGCTTGAGTCTCCTTGAATATTTCTTGGGGGCGCATGGGGGCATCCCCAAGCTTGAGCGCTTGACACTCCGGAATCTTTTTATCATCTTCCCTCGCACACTTGAAAACTCCCTTCATACATAACTCATCATAATCTGATTAGCGAGGTTAGTACCCATAATAAAATAATTATACCTTGCTGGAAATAAAGATATTCTTGAAGGTCTACTGTTTCTCAAGATTGCCAAAAGGTTTTTGCAAAGAAAAAGCAAGCTCTTGGTTTGCAAAATGAAGGAAAGGCAAAACATGACAGAATCTGTGAAAAACAGAACAGCGGGTACTAATTGATTTGTTCGGGGCACTTCTGCAACTCTAATTAAAAAATTCAGAACAGATGCACGAAAGAAAATTATATAGAGCACGCTGTCGAAAAAATTCAGACCAAAAAGATGATCTGGTGATTTTATACGAATTTTTCTATCCAAGGACAGAATCTGTTTCCTGGACAGCACCTCACAACTTTTGAACTTTCTAGCAATCAGAGGCTACACTTGGCACAAAATTGAAAAGTAAAGATACAATGATGATGCTACAGTAGTAACAACATCAAGACACAACAAAAGCAAAATAAATTTATTCATGTGGGCTGCCTCCCAAAAGCGCTTTCTTTTATGCCTTTAAGCTAGGCATAATGCATATAGATCAAGTTTTATCAAGAGTAAAAGAATAGCTAGCCCGTACAACGGACTCAAAAGGTAACTTGATCTTCTTTCGAGGGAAGTGTTCCATCCCTTTCTTGAGAGGAAACCGAAATTTTATATTCCCCTCTTTCATGTCAATGATAGCACCAACGGTGCGTAAAAAGGGACGTCCCAAAATAATTGGACAAGAAGGCTCACATTCAATATCCATAATAGTAAAATCAACGGGAACATAATTATCATTGACAACGATAAGAACATCGTCGATCCTCCCCAAAGGTTTCTTTATGGAAGAATCAACGAGACGAACACCAAAAGAACAAGAATCAAAAGGTTTCAATTTAAGCATATCATATATTCTTTTGGGCATAACAGAGGTACTAGCTCCAACATCACATAATGCATAGCAAGAGAAGTCATTCAATTTAATTTTTATCATAGGATCCCAACCATCTTCTAGCTTTCTAGGTATGGAGGCTTCTACTCTAAGTTTCTCCTCCCTAGATTTGATGAGAGCATTAGTGATATGCTCTGTGAAGGCAAGGTTAAGCGTGCTAGTGCGGGGGTCCCTAGACATCTTGTGAAGGAAATCAATAACTTCGGTAAGAGTGCAATTATCAAAATCAAGGTCACTAGCATCAAGTAAAGTAGTAGTGGTGTCCTTTAGGTTCACATGTTTGGTAGTTTCTATAGTCATAGCATCACCATTAATAGGTTCAATGGGACCAGGAGTACATTGGGTGCTAAGAGTTTGGATATCCTCAACAACTTGGATAGTAGCAACAGTGTGGTGGGTAGGAAGGCTCTTAATTCTATCCTCTTCCTCCCTTTCTCTAGCTTATCTTTTTTTAAGTTTAGCCATCATCCTAATATTTTCATTAATTTGCACTTGAGTAGCATTAATAGGAGTGACCTTCCTCTCCTCAAGAGGAGAAGTTTTAATTTTAAGCAATTCTATCTCATTGGCTAAATGGTCTACCTTCAAAGAGAGATCATCTAGTTTATGTAGTTTTTCTTCTACACTCTTATTAAAGGCTTTTTGGGTAGTGATGAAATCTTTAAGCATAATATCTAGTTCAGTATTGGAGTTCTTGGTGCTAGGATAAGCATTGTTGTTCCCATAAGAATTAGAGGGGAACGGTCTAGGATTGCTACCAAAATTACTCCTATAAGCATTGTTGTTAAAATTGTTTCTAGAGATAAAGTTCACATCTACTTGTTCTTGAGCAATCAAAGAATTTAAAGGAACATAACGAGGATCAACAGAGGATTGCTTCGAAAGTAGAGACATGATCAAGTCAACTTTTTCATTAAGGGAGGAAATTTCCTCGACAAAGTTTACCTTCCTACCTGTTGGAGCGCGTTCGGTGTGCCATTGGGAATAGTTTGTCATCATCTCATCGAGAAGCTTCGTGGCAGCACCAAGTGTAGTTGACATAAAGGTTCCTCCCGCGGCCGAATCTAACAAGTTCCGCGAGGTAAAGTTCAAGCCTGCATAAAAAGTTTGGATAACCATCCAAGTAGTCAAACCATGAGTAGGGCAGTTCTTGATAAGAGATTTCATACGTTCCCAAGCTTGGGCAACGTGTTCATTATCCAATTGTTTAAAATTCATTATGTTACTTCTCAGTTGGATAATTTTAGCAGGTGGATAGTATTTTCCAATAAAAGCATCTTTGCACTTGTCCCATGAATCTATGCTATTTCTAGGCAAAGGCTGAAACCAAATTTTAGCTCCTCCTCTCAAGGAGAAAGGAAAAAGCTTAAGCTTAACAATATTACCATCTATTTCTTGGTACTTTTGCATATCACAAAGTTCAACAAAGTTGTTCAAGTGTAAAGCAGCATCATCTCCAGCACCGGAGAATTGATCTTTCATAACTAGATTCAGTAAAGCAGGTTTAATTTCATATGAAGGTGCTGAAGTGGCAGGTGTAGTGATAGGTGTGCTGATAAAGTCATCGTTGTTGTGACTAGTGAAGTCACACAACTTGGTGTTCTCGGTGGAACCCATAGTATCAAGCAAGCAAGATAACTATTTTTGTGATTTTCGATAAAAGATAATAAAGCAAAAACTGAAAGGTAAACTAACAAGACTAAAAGCAAAGGTAAAAGATAGCATGCAACTCCCCTATCTTGAAGAGTGGAGTCCCCGGCAACGGCGCCAGAAAAACTCTTGCTAGGCTTCTCGCCCCTCGTTGGTTACCCCAAGTGGAAGGTGTGAGATCTAGTGTTGCGGAAGTTTTTCCCTTGGCAAAGATACCAAGGATCGAATCCCCAGAGACTCCTAGGTTCAACAAGAAGGTGTCAACTGCTACGGCGCCAGATATTAGCAATCAACGTGGACCTACACACAGATACAAATAACTTTGCTCCCAACGAGTACAAATAGGTTGTCAATCCCTCCGGCCTTGTAGTTCACAAAGGATTAAACGCAAGTGATAGTAGTGATAGATATAATTGCAATAGTAAATAAAAGAGAAAAGTAAATAGCGGATGTGATCAATGATGATAATATGGACCGGAGTCTCATGATGTTCACTAGTGATGTCTCTCTCCCAAAAGACGATAAAACAGCTATGTGAGGTAAACGAATTACAGCTTGGCAATTGACAGGACCATGTGCGCAAACCAATGCTGACTACATTGCAAGAAAGGTTGAGGTTCAAAGCATGGGCGGTACGCCAAAGTAAGTAGACCGAAATCCATCAATATCTACTACTAATCATCCACCTTGAGATATCTATCCAGAACATCTCGCTGGTATTAAGTTGCGAGTCCCACCCATAGTGTAAACTCAATGCAACAGACAACTGCATTAAGAGAACTTTGCGTAAAGTAAACAATCCTTGCACCCGCGGGCACAAGCACCGTTGTTTTCCCCCTTGTGGCAACAGCACATCCCCTAGACTCATGTTTCTGTCACTCAAGCTAGTCATCAAGGGGCATGAACCCACAATCAAGCATAACGTTCCCTCTTGGAGTCACTACCTATTACTTGGCCAAAGCAATAAATAACAACGGAGAACATGCAAGAATTACTTACGAACATAAATATAAAAGAGGTAGATCAAATATATTACTCAAGCACAATCTGAACATAATCTCATAATCCATCGGATCCCAGCAAACTCATCATAGCAACAGCATAAGGATTACATATGTGCCTCGATCATGTAGGGCAGGTCACGAGGACTAATTAGTGAAGCACAAGAACGGGAGGAGAACATCACATAGCTACTGGTCATGGACTCATGGTCCAAGGAAGACTACTCACAACTCATCCGGGAGGCGTCCATGGTGGTGGAGAGGCTCCCGGTGGTGATCCTCCCCTCCGGCAGGGTGCCGGGAAGAGTTCTCCTGGTGCTCCCGATCTTGGAAGCGGCGGCGGCGGCGGAACAGAGATGGGATCGCGAAAAGAGTTCCTCCCTCAAGGGTTTCGGGAGACGCTTTAAATATATGCCAAAGGTGGGCATCGGAGGAGCCTTAGGGGGCCCAGGCGCCCCCCCGGCGCGGCCCGGGGGGGGGGGGGGCGCCGCCAGGGCGCCTGGAGCCCTGGTGCCCCCCCTCCCTCCCCCGGCTGTCCTTCGGGCGCACGGTAGTTTCTGGAACGCTGATTTTTTATATAATTTTTCTGGATTTTTCCTGGCAGTTCTCGTAACGTGAAAACCTGAAATACAAAAACAGCCGAAAACAGAAACTGGCACTGGGGTGCACCGAGTTAATAGGTTAGTCCAAATATGATCAAAAGTGTATGGAAGTGTATAAATATCATAGCAATATCACCCAAAAGAGGCATGGAGCAAGCAGAAATTATAGATACGTTTTGGACATATCAGATGGCAACAATACAATACGTGCCTTGCTGCCCCTACTGTCACTGGGAAAGGACACCACAAGATTCAACCCAAAGCCAAGCACTTCTCCCATTGCAAGAACTATAGATCTAGTAGGCCAAACCAAACCAATAATTCGAAGAGACTTGCAAGGATATTATGAGCACACATAAAAAGTTTAGAGAAGAACCAAATATTTCTCATAGATAATCTTGATCATAAACTCACAATTCATTGGATCTCGACAAGCACACCGCAAAAATAGATTACATCGAATAGATCTCCTCGAAGACCGAGGAAAACTTTGTATTGAGATCCAGAGAGAGAGGAAGCCATCTAGATACTAGCTATGGACCCGAAGGTCTGTGGTAAACTACTCACAACTCATGGTGAGGGCGATGATGATGATGATGAAGAACTCCGTGATGGATCCCCCTCCGGTGGAGCTCCGGAACAGGCTCCAAGATGGGATCTCACGGGAACAGAAGGTTACGGCGGTGGAATTAGGGTTTTCTCTCTATTGCTAATGGTTTCGGGGTACGTAGACTTATATAGGAGGACTGAGGACACCGGGGGAGTCACGGGGGCCCCAGGAGGCAGGGCCATGGCCCCCACCCTCGTGGGCCCCTCGTGGCTCTTCTGACGTGGTTCTCAAGTTCTCCGAACGTGATTTTCTCCAAAAAATATCTCTTGCGGAGGTTTCATTCCGTCTGGACTCCGTTTGATATTCTTTTTTTGCAAAACCCTAAAACAGGCAAAAAAACAACAATCTGGACTAGGCCTTTGGGTTATTAGGTTAGTCCCAAAAATGATATAAAAGTGTAAGATAAAGCCGATTAAACATCCAGGACTTCATAAATCATAGCATGGAACAATAAAAAATTATAGATACGTTGGAGACATATCAAGCATCCCCAAGCTTAATTCCTGCTCGTCCTCGAGTAGGTAAATGATAAAGAAAGAATTTTTGATGTGGAATGCTAACCAACATAGTTCTTCAATGTAATTCTCTTAATTGTGGCATGAATGTTCAGATCTGAAAGATTCAAGATAAAAGTCTATATTGACATAAGAAGTAATAATACTCAAGCATACTAACAAAGCAATCACGTCTTCTCAAAATACTATGGCTAAAGAAATTTATCCCTACAAAATCATAGAGTCTGGCTATGCTCCCTCTTCATCACACAAAATATTCATAGCATGCACAACCCCGATTTCGGCCAAGCACTTATTTTCATACTCTATCTTTTCAAACCTTTCAACTTTCACGCAATACATGAGCGTGAGCCATGGACATAGCACTATGGGTGGAATAGAGGTGGTTGTGGAGAAGACAAAAAGGAGGAAGATAGTCTCACATCAACTAGGCGTATCAACGGACTATGGAGATGCCCATCAATAGATATCAATGTGTGTGAGTAGGGATTGCCATGCAACGGATGCACTAGAGCTAAATATGTATGAAAGCTCAACAAAAGAAACTAGTGTGTGTGCATCCAACTTGCTTGCTCACGAAGACCTAGGGCATTTGAGGAAGCCCGTCGTTGGAATATACAAGCCAAGTTCTATAACAAAAATTCCCACTAGTATATGAAAGTGACTAAACATGAAACTCTCTACAATGAAGAACATGGTGCTACTTTGAAGCACAAGTGTGGAAAAAGATAGTAGCAATTGTCCCTTTTTTTCTTTTTTGGGGCCTTTCTTTTTTCTTCGGCCTTTCTTTTTTTCTTTTTTTCGGAGCGGCTTTATTGATTTAGCCTTTCCTCCCATGGGACAGTGCTCTAATAATGATGATCATCACACTTTCATTACAACTCGATATTACAACTCGATACTACAACAATGTATGACTCTATATGAATGCCTCCGGCGGTGTACAGGTATGTGCAATGAAACAAGAGTGACATGTATGAAAAGTTATGTATGGTGGCTTTGCCACAAATACAATGTCAACTACATGATCATGCATGGCAATATGACAATATGAAGCGTGTCATATGTACGGAACGGTGGAAAGTTGCATGGTAATATATATCTGAATGGCTATGGGAATGCCATGATAGGTAGGTATGGTGGCTGTTTTGAGGAATAATATGGTGGCTGTTTTGAGGAAAGATATATAGTGGGTTTACGGTACCGGCGAAAGTTGTGCGGTACAAGAGAAGCTAGCAATGGTGGAAGGGTGAGAGTGCGTATAATCCATGGACTCAACATTAGTCATAAGAACTCACATACTTATTGCAAAAATCTACGAGTCATCAAAACAAAGCAATCAACGCATGCTCCTAAGGGGGAGGTTGGTAGGAGTTAACCATCGCGCGCCCCCGACCTCCACACAAAGGTTGACACTTTACAAATACATCATGCTCTAACTTCGTCACATAGCGGTTCACCATACGTGCATGATACTGGAATCACTAACCTTAACACAAGCATTTCTCAATTTCACAATAACTCCACTAGCATGACTCTAATATCACTACCTCATATCTCAAAACAATTATCAAGCATCCAACATCTCATTCTATTCAATGCACTTAGTGTGATTTTTTTACTACATTGACATTGGTTGTCTATCATGTGAAGACGAGTTTTATTAGCCTAAACACATTACCATGCTGTTTTAATAGACTCTAAAATAGATATAAGTGAAGCATGAGAGTTCAACAATTTCTACCAAATATAACCACCATCGTGCTCTAAAAGATATAAGTGAAGCACTAGAGCAAAAACTGTTCAACTCGAAAGATATAAGTGAAGCACATAGAGTGTTCTAACAATTCCTAGGCCATATTTAACTCTCTCAAATAGGTGTGTCCAGCAAGGATGATTGTGGCAATCTAACAAACAAAGACTCAAATTATACAACACGCTCCAAGCAAAACACATATCATGTGGTGAATAAAAATATAGCTCCAAGTATAGTTACCGATGGATGAAGACGAAAGAGGGGATAACTTCCCGGGGCATCCCCAAGCTTAGTATTTTGATTGTCCTTGAATTTTACTTGGGGTGCCATGGTCATCCCCAAGCTTAGGCCCTTGCTACTCTTTGTTCCATAGTCCATCAAAGCAATACTCAAAACATGAAAACTTCACAACACAAAACTTAGACAAAAATTCTCGTGAGCTCCGTTAGTATAAGAAAGCAAACCACCACTCAAAGGTATAGCAATGAATTAATTATTTGTTTATATTGGTGTTAACCCTACTGTATTCCAACTTCTCTATGTTTCATACTTGCCAATACTACTCATAGATGCATCAGAATAAGCGAACAACACACGAAAAACAGAATCTGTCAAAAACAGAACAGTCTGTAGTAATCTGCAGGTTTCGCATACTTCTGTAACTCGAAAAAAATCAAACTAAATTGGTAAAAGTGAGTAATTTTTCTATTAATAATCTGCAAAAAGAATCAACTAAATAGCACGCTCCAGTAAAATCTGATGACCATTCTAGCGAGCGCTAACAATTCTGTTTTTCACAGCAAGATCAAATAAACTTCACACAAGTCTTCCCAAAGGTTCTACTTGGCACAAACACTAAAAAAAGCACAAAACCACATATAAACAGCAGCTAGATGCAATATTTATTCCCTAACAGCAGCAAAAACATAAAATATAAAATTGGGTTGCCTTCCAACAAGCTCTTCCTTTATAGCCATTAAGATAGGCTTGAGAATTCAATGATGCTCACATGAAAGTAAGAATTGAAGCACAAAGAGAGCATCATAAGGCATGTGAAAATCACATCTAAGTCTAACATAATTCCTATGCATAGGCATTTTATACGCAAACAAATTATCAAGGCAATCAATTTCTAGCATATGCAAGGAAGAAGAAAGAAACAATAGCAATCTCAACATAACGAGAGGTAATTTAGTAACATGAAGATTTCTATGACCATATTTTCCTCTCTCATAATAATTGCATGTAGGATCATAAGAAAATTCAACAATATAGCTATCACATAACATATTCTCAACACGATCCACATGCATGCGAAGTTGACACTCTTCCAAAATAGTGGGATCAACATTAACTAAAGTCATGACCTTTCCAAACCCACTTTTATCAAAAAATTCGTAAGATTTATCAATATCTAAAGTAGTAGGATCAAAAATTGACACTCTTTCAAATCCACTTTCAATATTATGGCAAACATTATTATCAATCTCATATTCATGATGGGGTTTAAATAAATTTTCAAGATCGTAAGAATCATCACCCCAATCGGGATCATTGCAACAAGTAGTGGGCATAGCAAAATAAGCATCCCCAAGCTTAGGGTTTTGCATGTCATTAACATAATTTACATTAATAGAATTTACAATAACATCATTGCAATAATGCTTTTTATTTAACAAGCTATCATTAATCACTTTCTCTTTAAACAATTCCTCACAATTTTCAGATTCATAAATTTCAAGCAAAACCCCATAAAGATAATCTAGTGCACGCACCTCACTAGCAATTGGTTCAACATAATTGGATCTCTTAAAGAGATTCGCAAGTGGATGAGGATCCATAATTCATCAAGCGAAGATGCAAGCTAATAGAGGGCACATAGCAACACAAGCAAACAAGAGGCAAGCAAACGATAAACACACAGCGGAAGAAGGGAAAATAAAACGGCAAGGGTGAAGTGGGGGAGAGGAAAACGAGAGGCAAATAAATGTAATGTGAAGGCTAAAGGTTTGTGATAGGTACTTGGTATATGAATTTTGCGTAAGCCTCCCCGGCAACGGCGCCAGAAATTCTTCTAGCTACTTCTTGAGCTTGCGTTTTATTCCCTCGAAGAGGAAAGGGAGATGCAGTACAGTAGCGTAAGTATTTCCCTCAGTTTTTAAGAACCAAGGTATCAATCAAGTAGGAGACCACGCGCGAGTACCTCGTACCTGCACAAACAAATAAGAACTTCGCAGCCAACGCGATAAAGGGTTGTCAATCCCTTTACGGTTACTTACAAGAGTGAGATCTGATAGAGATGATAGTTTATATTTTCGGTATTTTTTTATAAGAACAGAAAGTAAAAGCGATAAAAGTGAAGTAGATGTAGATTGATATGTTGAGAATACACCTGGGGGCCATAGTGCTCTCTAGTGGCTTCTCTCATGATAGCGATATTCTACGACGGGTAAACAAATTACTGTCGAGCAATTGATAGAAAAGCGAATAATTATGAGACTATCTAGGCATGATCATTGTATATAGGCATCACGTCCGAGAGAAGTAGACCGAAACGATTCTGCATCTACTACTATTACTCCACACATCGACCGCTATCCAGCATGCATCTAGTGTATTGAGTTCATAAGAACAGAGTAACGCCTTAAGCAAGATGACATGATGTAGAGGGATAAACTCAGGTAATATGATATAAACCCCATCTTTTTATCCTCGATGGAAACAATACAATACGTGCCTTGCTGGCCCTACTATCACTGGGAAAGGACACCGCAAGATTGAACCCAAAGCCAAGCACTTCTCCCATTGCAATAACTATAGATCTAGTAGGCCAAACCAAACCAATAATTCGAAGAGACTTGCGAGGATATTATGAGCACACATAAAAAGTTTAGAGAAGAACCAAATATTTCTCATAGATAATCTTGATCATAAACTCACAATTCATCGGATCTCGACAAACACACCGCAAAAAGAGATTACATCGAATAGATCTCCTCAAAGACCGAGGAGAACTTTGTATTGAGATCCAGAGAGAGAGAGAGGAAGCCATCTAGATACTAGTTATGGACCCGAAGGTCTGTGGTAAACTACTCACAACTCATGGTGAGGGCGATGATGATGAAGAAGAAGAACTCCGTGATGGATCCCCCTCCGGTGGAGCTCCGGAACAGGCTCCAAGATGGGATCTCACGGGAACAAAAGGTTACGGCGGTGAAATCAGGGTTTTCTCTCTATTGCTGATGGTTTCGGGGTACGTAGACTTATATTGGAGGATGGAGGACACTGGGGGAGTCACGGGGCCCCACGAGGCAGGGGGCACACCCTAGGAAGGGGGGCGCGCCCCCACCCTCATGGGCCCCTCGTGGCTCTTCTGACGTGGTTCTCAAGTTCTCCGAGCGTGATTTTCTCCAAAAATATCTCTTGCGAAGATTTCATTCCGTTTGGACTCCGTTTGATATTCTTTTTCTGCAAAACCCTGAAAGAGGCAAAAAAACTGCAATCTCGATTGGGCCTTTGGGTTAGTAGGTTAGTCCCAAAAATGATATAAAAGTCTAAGATAAAGCCCATTAAACATCCAAGATTTCATAAATAATAGCATGGAACAATCAAAAATTATAGATACGTTTGAGACGTATCACACTGTTGCTCTCCTCTTGCTCTCGGTCCCATGCCTGGTCTGCTCTTGCTCTTGCTCTTGCTCGCGCTGCTGCTCTCGCTCTTGGTCTTGCTTGCGACGCTGCTCCCATTTAGCTACACTTCAGTCGACTGAATCGACTTTTGGGTCAGTCGATTTTTAGGGGGTGGGGGGCTTGCCGGAGTTAAGGAAGAACCAGCCGCAGCGGGGAGGGGGGCTCGCCGGAGAGGTACCCCATGTAACACCCCAAAAAATTAACCATGTTTTATTAATTAAAATTTTGCCAGGAAATTTAAATTTTCACTTGCTAGATTCCCTTTTTGATTTCAGGACCTTTCTTTCCCTTTTATGTTGGAGTTTTTGCCTCAAGATAAGACTTTCCATTTATTGTTAGACTCTCTTGCTCTCTTAGTGAAACTTTTCTGTTATCAATAAAAATTTAATTATATAATTTTCTCCCTAATCTCCTTCACTCTAAAAAAATGGTTTCCCTTAAGAAAAGGCCCCAATTGAACTACAACCCTTTGATAGGTTTATCTAAAATTCCAACCAAAATTTGGAGATGTCATGTGATGTTGTTAGATCACTTTATTGCAGGAATATAGTTCATTCATTTAATATTTTGAGCTCCACACCAAGATTTCAAATCTGGTCCAGTGGGCAAGTTTGTACTGCAACCCCATTAAATATTTCTTTAATGCCTCCACCAAAATTTTGGGATGTTCATAGGAGTATGTTATTCAACTTTATGCAAAAACCCATTTAGGTCCTTTGGAAAATTTGAGTGAAACAACCTCATTTCAAGTCTGGTCCAGTTTGGTATTTTGCACTGCAACCCTATTTTAAATTCCTCTAGTGACCTCAGGATTTTCCCTACTTGTAGTAAAACCTACCAAACCCTTAAGTCCAGGAGAGTGGACCCATTGGGATATTTTTAGTTCATGAAACAATGCCCTTCACTTTCTGTCCAGAACTGAAGATTTGCAAAACTTGCTCTGGCAAGTTTCTGGTTTTGCTCAACTAGCTTTTCCATCATCACCTTCACCTAAAGAGACTATGATCTGAAGATTTTGGCCACCAGAAGAGATGCCCACATGCCCATGGCATTCTGTCGAGCACCTGGTGTGCATGGCCAGTTTTGGCATGATTTTTGCTTTGCACTGTGATCTTGGCCCTCAGTGCATAGTGTCATGTCCACTAATCTCCCTTAAGCCCCTAAACCAGACCTGCTAAATTCTAGCTTCATCCAAACTCTGTAGCAAGCATTGGTATTTTGTCGAGCGGCTCACATGTGTGCTCTGGGCGCGCCCAGAGCGCACGTTTTGCACGCGCGCGCACCGACCGCCGCGTCCCTCTGCCGACGCCCCACGCCTGTTCTGGCCGCTCCCCTCGCACCGACAACACGCCACCTTATCCATTCGCCGCAGAGACAGCTCTGGAGCTCCACACGGCCGTCGTCAGGTCGGCCGCGGCAGCTAGCGGGCAGCCCCAGCAGCTCCTGCCATGGACAGAGCCGCCCAGGCCACCAGCACTCGCCACCTGCCCCCTAGAACAGCTCCAGTTCGTCATCGACCTCGTCCCCTAGCGTACGCCGCCGCCACGTCGCCCTAAGCTACAGAACGTCGGTCGCCGGCGTCCTTATCCACGGACGCCGCGAAACCGCCATCGCCCGCCTATTTAAGGATGCCCCGAGCCCCTTCGCACTCTCAGACAACCCCTAGGCACCCCACAGAGCGCCCCCATAGCAACCAAACGCCCGAGGAGGTTTTCTTCTCCAACTCCCGCAAGTACAGCCGCCGCCAACCTCTAGTCCAATACGTCGCAGCCCGAGCCCCTTCCATCCAGCCAGCGCCACCGTCCAACTCCCTATGATCCTGCGGAGCCACCCAACGTCTCAAACTAGCTCGGGAACCACCGTAGGGCGAAACCCCAAATCCACCCAAGGCCGCCGTCCGCCGCGAAGCTCGTCGCCGGTGATTCCCTCCGTCCCCACCGGCCACTCGACCACCGGGAGGACCGCCCCAGTCTGGCGGATCCATCCCTGCACTCAGACGCCCTCGAGAAGCCGCCGTTCGCCGGCGTTGATCGCCGGAGCCCCGCCTCTGTTCGGCCAGAGGAAGAAGGAGGCGAGGGGCGACTGGTCAAACCTGACCAGCGGGCCCCCTGGGCCTTCTATCAGCGAACCAGCGCCAGCCCACGCGTGCATAAGTGGAGGCGCAAAAAACCAGAGTACGTCTCCCCTACTCCGAAGGCGTATTCCTATCGAAGCGTTTTCCTATTTCTGTTTTTATTCTAAAAACAGAATGCAATATCTTTTTAAATATTAATCCAAATGACTTGATTCTTTTTCTGTTGTTTCCCAAATATTGTCTAGTTTCTTTTCATATTTATTTCAAAATTTCCCAAGCAACTTTTTTGTGCTGCTTTGAGTCTATGTATTGATTTCGTATTATTTCAATTAGGATTTTTGAAGAGGGAGAAACTTCCAAAAAGTATTGGAATGCATTTCTCCTCCCCTCTACTTGAAGGCAAGCCCTTTTGAACTCTGAAGTAACGCATATGATTGTTGTTAACATGTTTGCATCGATATGAAAGCATTCATTTTTATTTCATATGTGGTGATATGATCATACCCATGAGGGCATGAGGCAAAGCCCTTGTTGGGAATAAGTTGTTTGAATGACGGTGATCCCCTCTGTATGCCTTTCATGCCTAACGGAAGGAAGTCATGAAAGTCGCGGTCTTGTGTAGACGCGAGCTTGTCACTAGCTCCCCGTCGGGACGGTTGAATCCGGTACGGCTTGGTAAGGCATGACGGATGGTATTTCCGACTGTTGTTGCAAAATATATCGGTTATGACTAATCATACAAGTAATGTTGAAACCTCCTAAGTCGACCATAGATCGAGTCTTGTTCCAGTAACCCCCATACTTGCTTGTGCTACCACTTGTCCCTGCCACACGTAGGGTACGATTCAGTAAGTGTTAACCCCTGTCCTAGCACACACCGTACAGAGAGGCCAGGGTGGAAGATACCGGTTGCAACCGGTAGGCATGCCACCTGGTCCGGGGGCATGGGTGTTTCCGGTTGGGACCGAGAGGGGGCACCCCTTAGAGCGCGTGATAGAAATCTGATCCCATGCTACGCCCCACTCAGAGTTTGCTTAACAAGTGTCGTGGTGATTCCAGACACTAGTAAGTTAAGCTGGTGTGTGCAAGTCAGGCGGGTTTTCGACCAAAAGACCGTAGACGGAATTATTTCAAATGGACTAAAGGAATCCGTCACACGTGGGTAAAGAGTACACCCTCTGCAGAGATATAAAATCTATTCGAATAGTCGTGTCCATGGTTAAGGACTATAGTCTGGGATGGGTCGAGTGTCGGTCTTCGGAGGAAAAACTACTAAACCAGAACATTGAGTATGATCTGTGATATATATTTAATATTGTGGACTAACCATTTGTTTTATTTGGACTAATGAGTATCCCTGGGACGGTTCTACCTCCCGGATATTCATTGTTATCTACTCTTTTATAAGCCCTTTCCGTGGTGTCGCTCAGACGCCCGACTGTGGCATGCTTGTTATTTATTTTCCTTATAAGCCCTTTCTGTGGTGTCGTTCAGACGCCCGACTGTGGCATGCTTGTTATTTATTTTCCTTGTAAGCCCTTTCTATGGTGTCACTCAGACGCCCGACTGTGGCATGCCTGCTATTTATTTTCCTTATAAGCCCTTTATGTGGTGTCGCTCAGACGCCCGACTGTGGCATGAACGCTATTTATTTTATTATCACTCTCTGACTGCATATGCCTTTTTATACGAATGACCTGCTTGCATTATGGACTGTCATATCATTATCATCATAGTGATCATCATTAAATCTCGAGCATGATTACATCTCACCCATGTTCATAATGTTTGCGAGTACATTCAGAGTACTCACTGGCTTGTCCCTCGCTATTGTCTTGGCCAGATTCCTTGCATGGGAAGGAGCGATGCGATGACAGCCCCGGAATCTACGTAAATGGAGATAGCAGCCTCGCGAAGATAGGAGTTAACCTGGTCAGCTGTTCCTGTGGGAAATGGAGTCCCATAGTCACCGATGAACCACAAACCGCTTCCGCCATCAGCCACTAGAAACCCTGTGTTGTACTCATGGGCCAGAATGGTCAAGTACTACATATCTTGTATTTTGCTTGGAGTTTCTATAACAAGTTGGTGCCTCATCAGCTAACAGTAATCCTGGGGCTGATGAGCACAAGGTCCGCTTTTGGGAAATTAATATCCCGAAAATCCGGTCCTGACACCCCCACTATCTATCTTAGGGTTCAAGGTGGGGGCGGTGGTCGCAAGTGATACGTCTCAAACGTATCTACTTTTCCAAACACTTTTGATATTGTTTTGACCTCATTCTTGCATGATTTGAACTAAACTAACCCGGACTGACGCTGTTTTCAGCAGAGCTGCCTGTATGGCTTTATTGTGTGCAGGAAAACGGATTTTAAGCATCTCAGAAAAATCCACAAAAAATCACAGAAAATCCACGCACCCGAAGGAACCAGGAGCCAGAAGTGGGGCCAGAGGGGGGCCAGGGGGTGCCCAGGCGCCCTGTGGGCCCCCCCCCCTGGGCCGCGCCGGGGGGTCGCCTGGGTGGGGCCCACACCCCCTGGTGCCCTACTTTGCCTCGTATTTTTACTCACGACGCAAAAACCCCAGATCAGAAGTTCTTTCGCAGTTTTCCGTCGCGGAGCCGCCGCCACCCTCTGTTCTTCCTCGGGAGGGCTAATCTGGAGGCTGAATTAGCCTCCGGAGAGGGGAGATCATCGCCATCATCATCATCACCACCACTCCATCATCCCTCCATGACTTCTCCCTCCATGTGTGAGTAATTCCCCTGCTGTAGGCGAAGGGGATGGTAGGGATTGGATGAGTTAGATCATGTAATAGTTTGTCAGATCGTTGGGGGCATGTTGCCTATCATCTACTATGGTGTTTATCATCTTTGCTTCAACTTGTTATTCTTAATGCTTGACACTTAGGGCCCGAGTGCCAAGATCTCAGATCTGAACCATATGTGTTTGCATGAATATATTTGTGTTCGTGATCCTATCTATGAGTTGTTTGCACCTATTACGGTTCGGAACCGGCGATCCCAAAAGTGACAGCTTGGGACACCAAAGGGGATGGTCCGTAGTTTGAGGATTACATGTATCCATTGAGTTCATTGCTTTGTTCCGGTGCTCTTTGATAGGAGCACCTTAATCTCCATAAGTTCCTTTTGGCCCCGTTCGTAGCGGGATGGTAGGACAAAAGATGTTGTGCAAGTTCTTATTGCAAGCACGTACAACTACCTACGAGATACATGCCTAATGTTTGATATTTGCCTAGATGATCATTACTTTTCCGTGTGCCCTGCCCCAAGTTAGAATCTATCTCATCCATGCAGCGCCCAACCATCCATCTCCCTAGCCTACAGTGTTTTAAACCCTGCTTGTCACTAGTTGCTACTTTTGCCATTTACCTTCACTATTTACTTTTTGCCGTTTACTTTTACTATCATTATTATCACTATCATATCACTGTTACCACTTATCTTTTGTTGCAAGTAAGTATATTTCAGGTGCAGTTGAATTGACAACTCAACTGTGAAAGCTTATAAATACTCTTTGGCTCCCCGTGTGTCGAATCAATAAATTGGGTTATTCTTACCCGCGAAGACTATCTCGATCCCTTACGGTTGAGGGTTATCAAGTATCGTTTTCTGGCGCCGTTGCCGGGGAGCATAGCAATATTTACAAGTCTACTTGAGGTATCCTACCTGCTGCACTTTATCCACTATGGGTAAGAAAGGAGACCCCAAGGTTCTGATCTTACTATCCACTACAAGAAGAGGTACTGCTCTGAGCACTAGTGCTACACTTGATTCACCTTATGTTATGAGTAAGTTTGCCTCACCACCACCACATGATGCTCCTACTGAATCTGTTACTATGTCTGATACTCTTGATGATGCTTCTACTACTTTTGATGATATTAGTTTGCTTAGTTATGCTCTTGAGAAACAAATTGCTGCTGTTGCTAAAAAGTCTGGAATTGAACTTCCTGTTACTCGCTATCCTATTGGTGAAACTTATGATTATCCTGATTTGAGTAAACTCAAAGAGAGGCTCCTTGATGATGATTACTATATGCTTGATGAAGATTTATGCAGGGAACTGACAGAGTTTTCTGGCTCTGACCCTGAAGTTATTAAGAAACTATTTGAAAACACTCTTTGAAGAACAAAACCGTTCCTGATCCTGAATTTGCTACATCTCCTATATGCATTGATGATCCTGATTATGATTTCTTTGTTGATCTTTCACTTATACCTATGGTTGAAGCTGACCCCTTTTATGGCAGAGAAAATGATGATGCTATTGCACACCTAACTAAACTCGGTGAGTTAGGTGGCCTGTTTACCACAAATGAGAAGATATGATACTTTTATATCACCAAGCTTCTTCCTTTCTCCTTGAAGGAAGGTGCTAAAGCATGGTATGATTCGCTTCCATGCGGTTCCATTAAAAGTCCTCAAGACTTAGCTCACTCTTTTGTTGATAAGTATTTTCCTGCTCACATGCAACATGCTGCTTTACAAAGAATTTATAACTTTAAACAGTTGCAGGATGAGTCCCTCCCTAAAGCTTGGGGGAGGTACTGCGGACTGATTCGGGCTAGACCAGGACATGAAATCCCTAAGAATGAATTAATCGATATATTCTATGTTGGTCTAACTGATGAATCCAGGTCCTATTTGGACAGTTGTGCTGGTTGTGTTTTCAGGAAAAGAACACCGGACGATGCGGAAGATTTGATGGGCAGGATTGCCAAAAACCATGAAGATTGGTCCGTCCCTGAACCACCTCCACCACCAAAGAAGAGGGGCATATTTGTTCTAAGCCCCGAAGATATGCGAGAAGCAAAGAAGTCTATTAAAGAGAAAGGTATTAAAGCTGAAGACGTGAAGAATCTACCCCCTATTGAGAAGCTGTGTGAGCCTACCACTCACCCTCCTATGGTAGAGGTACACTCTCTTTTAGATTTCAACGCAAGTGACATCCCTCATGGTAAGCCTCCTGATCAATGTTTAGATGAGTTTGATAATTTTATTATGAAACAAAATCATTTTAATGAGAGGATAGAAAGTCAATTGCATGATAATTCACTTGCTATCAAAAGACTGCTTGATGTTTTAGATAGAACAGTTAATGATGTTCAATGTCTTGTGAAGCATTTTCAAATGGTTCAAACTCAGCTTGACCAAATTTCTAAAGTGCAAAGAGATTTGCTTGCTAACAATGCCAAACAAGATAATTTGCAGGCTTTCGGGATTAAGACGCGAGGAGGAACTAGTACTCAAGATCCTCTCTATCCAGAGGGACATCCGAATAGAATCGAGCAGGATTCTCAAATGCAGGAAGAAGAAATTGTTGGCTCTCCAAAGAAAAAGAAGAAACATAAGGAGACTGACAATTCTAATGATCCTATTGCAGATGAAGAGCCAACTATTGATCCTAACACCGTATCTATCTCCGATGCTGAGACTGAAGACGGTGCTGAACCTGAAGGTAATAATAATGAGAAGAATGATCCGCCTGAAGTTCGAGAAGAAGAAGCACCTGACAAACGTAAGAGGTACACTAAAGAAGACTTCATCGCAAGAAAACATGGGAAGGAAAGAGAACCATGGGTACAGAAACCCATGCCCTTTCCAGGTAAGTCCATCAAATCTAAAGAAGAAGAGCATTATAATAAGTTTTGTGAGTGGATTAAACCTCTTTCTCTTCAAATCCCTTTGACTGATGCTATTAAGTTACTTCCTTATTCAAAATATATGAAAGATATTGTCACTAATAAAAGAAAAGTTCCTAATGATGCAATATCTACTATGCTTGCTAACTACTCTTTCAGTGGCAAGATTCCTAAGAAGCTCGGTGATCCAGGTATACCCACCATTCCTTGCTCCATAAATAATAATTATGTCAAAACTGCTTTATGTGATCTTGGAGCAGGAGTGAGTGTTATGCCTCTCTCTCTTTACGAGAGGCTTTGTTTAGAGAAACTAATCCCTACAGATATCTCCCTTCAGATTGCTGACAAGTCAACCGTTGTTCCGATAGGTATTTGTGAGGATGTTCCCGTAGAAGTTGCTAATTGTTTAATTCTTACTGATTTTGTTGTGCTTGACATGCCCGAGGATGGGAGCATGTCCATTATTCTTGGTAGACCTTTCCTTAACACCACAGGTGCTATTATTGATTGCAATAAAGGGAAGGTTACCTTCCATGTGAATGATAAAGAACACACGGTATATTTTCCGAAGAAGATCGACAGGAGGCATGCCCTCAACTCTATAGAGAATATCGAGACCGTGAAAATTGGAGAATGGGACAGTCCACTACATGTGCCTCACAAATACAAAACTATCATGGTAGGGACAATGTCCATCAAGGTAAAGGTTCAGCGATTACTTCGTGAGAGGTGAGACTTTTTGCTCTATATATCGCCTGTTTGATTGGTAAGACTTGATCAACCTTATTAGCAAATATGTTTTATATGGATAAAAAGTTGAGCTTGTTATATTTTCATTTGTTTTTAGTTTTTGTCCTACTTGTTGTACCAAGTATTTATGTTTTGAAGCTTCACAATACTACTCACTACTTCAAGTTTTCAGAGAGTTCCGCAGCTTTTTGAACTTCGAAAAAAATTCAACAGTGAAGTTTTCAGAAAAATTCCAGAAAAATTTAAATAAAAATTTCCACGTCGGGAGAGACCCAGAAAGTCCTGGGGCCAGCCAGCGGGACCCACCAGTGGCCCAGGCGGCCAGCTGGCACGGCCCAGCCCCTGGCCGCGCCCACAGGGTGCCTGGGGCCCACAGGGCCCCCCTCCAGGTATGTCTTCTTCCTCCCTCTCTCTTTTTCTCCAAAAACCCGAGTTCTGCACTTGTTCTTGTGTTCTTGCTGTTCTTGGAGGCGATTCTTTGATCTCTCTCTACAGCCCATCATTTGAGCTAAAATTTTGAGCAAATACTCCCTGGTATGTGACTCCTCCACCCCTCCAATTAGATTTTTGATTGGTGGCTTCATTTGTGAGTATTTAGTAGTTCTTGGTGCTGTATAGATGAGCTTGCATGCATATGTAGAAAGTTATTTTTCAAGTTTTGATGCAAGTTTATGCCTTGGGCAAGTGAGTTGAGTAGTTTGCCTTAGCTCACTTTGTTTTAATCCTCATTTTTGTAAATTGCAAAAAAAAAATCAGAAATGAGTTTGTTAGGAAGGGCAAAAGGGTGGCTTGAGAAGAGGAGGCACCCCACACCCTGATGATAATCCTTTTACTTATTTAAGATTTGATCTTGCTGCTATGAAAAGGCATAAGTTTGTCACCATGGGTTCTGAGCTTGATAATCTTGTTTATATCTTGCGTTTCGGAATTACCGCGGAACGCGAGATCCGTCTACCTGCACCTCTTTTGTTTGATTTTTCTCACAGGAACGGATGGTCCTTTGATGTTGTCCAGTTCGATGAGTTCATGGTCCAGCATCAGTTTCATAACCCCATGGAGGGGGTTGTGCTCGACGAGGAGAAGCACGGTGAGTTACCACATTTTCAGGAAGAGACCGCCACCGAGATTGGTGAAGGTTCTTCCTCTGTTTGGCGCTCGGAACCTTCCTCGTGGGAGACTCCGAGGAGTTCGGTGTACGCGCCAGCATCCTTCTACGACCCTTGGACTCACCACCATACCCCTGGAGCAGGAGGCTCCTGGGGGCAGTAGCTGCTACCAACTTAGGCCAAAAGCCTAAGCTTGGGGGAGTACGTGCCCTTCTTACTTTTCCATTGTATTATCCGTTTTATTCACTTTGATCTTTTCGAAGTTTTTGCCCGTTCTTCTTTATTTCTCTCTTTGCAAAAACAACAAAAAGATTTTCTCTTTCTTTTGCTTTTATTCAACCTTTGAAAAATCCAAAAAGATTTCCTTTCTCTCTTTAGTTTGCTTTGTTTTCAGAGTTCAGCTCGAGTCCGTGATGGCATTTAATTATATTTCCTACGTTCGATCGTGCAAGTGACAAGCAGTAATGACGAAGATCGACTCAAGGGAAGCAACAAGGAAGACCGGTATGAACTCTTTTTGTTTCTACTTTTGTACATATGCTTGTACTTATGATCTAGAGACCAGCTTGTAGCGACATAGTGTTATGTTTACAATGCTCTTTCGGTGGTTCATGCTTTCCTTGTGGCTAGTCTCGAATAACTAGAGTATATAATGTGTTATTGAAATGATCTACATGCATTGCACTGTTCATAGTCTGGTATACTAAGGTGGTATTTCCCTTTAGAGAATTTTTGGATTGATTTGGCACATGCTTACACATGTTTAAGACTAAAAAGTCTACTCTGCCTTGATGATCTTTGAGTTTCAGAATAGTTATATCACTTTCATGCCCGACTCAATGTTGCTTTGTCGCTCTGCATGATTATGACCGTTATTGCTCTCTAGTTGGTCGCTTCCCAGTCTTTTGCTAAACTTCCACCTGTACTAAGCGGACTGACTGCTTGTGCATCCAAAATCCTTAAAACCAGTTATGCCATATGAGTCCACTATACCTTCCTATACATGGTATTTACCTGCCATTCCTAACGAAGACTTTCGTGTACCATCTCGAAATTAATCAAAAGCATTTCTCTTTTTGTGCCTATATTTTAGCTCATGAGGAAGTAGTAGTTAATTCATAATCTTTTTAAGTTGGACAAGTTTCACCCCTGGATTGGATGTATAATGTGCAAACCCCTAATACGAAAAGGAACTGGCATTGAGTGCGCCCGGCTCAAAAACATAATATAACAAACAAACCCTCCTTCACGCTTTGTTCATGAGGAATCAGAAAACTTTGGCAGTGATAAACAAAGGAGATTAAGAGGATGTGATCGTCCTCATGCGGGAGCCGTTCCTCGAAACTTGTCCAGCTCAAGAAGTGATTGAGTTATCTACTAGCATTCGTTGACGAAATATGCACCTCTCAAAACGTTTTTATCTCTGTTTTTAAAACCAAGAGCTCTGGTACATGTTTAGTTTTTGTTTCCGACCACGGGTTTTCAACCTTGCCAATAAAAGCCACGGTTCGAGAGTCTCACCTTCTTTCGTCAAAGCACCAACTATGAGAGCATAATTGTCATTCTGAGTGTAACGTGCATTGTCCCAAAGTATTACATTGTCTTCTGCATACTTGCGATATGATTTATTCTGAAATTCTTAGTTCTAGTCTATTTTAAAAACTCTAGAGGAGTCTCTGCATTTATGTTTTGCTTCACTCATGGAGGCTAGAGAGATACCACCCTAATATGCTCAAGCTATGTGCAATGTAATCTTGTCTTGATTTTCAGTAATATATTATTTACTTTTAAGTATTTGTGACTGGTCACTTGAAAGAATGATTGCTCCTTGCATTGTCCTCATAAGTACTGTTTCAATACTTGCTAAACTCTTTTTGTAGTACATGCTTATATACATCTAATGAAGCAAAAGAGTTTGTCAAAGTTTTCTTTGTCGCGTCCAGTTCGTTGTACTGAATTGCTTGAGGACAAGCAATATGCTAAGCTTGGGGGAGTTGATACGTCTCAAACGTATCTACTTTTCCAAACACTTTTGATATTGTTTTGACCTCATTCTTGCATGATTTGAACTAAACTAACCCGGACTGACGCTGTTTTCAGCAGAGCTGCCTGTATGGTTTTATTGTGTGCAGGAAAACGGATTTTTAAGCATCTCGGAAAAATCCACGAAAAATCACAGAAAATCCACGCACCCGAAGGAACCAGGAGCCAGAAGTGGGGCCAGAGGGGGGCCAGGGGGTGCCCAGGCGCCCTGTGGGCGCCCCCCCCCCTGGGCCGCGCCGGGGTGTCGCCTGGGTGGGGCCCACACCCACTGGTGCCCTACTTTGCCTCGTATTTTTACTCACGACGCAAAATCCCCAGATCAGAAGTTCTTTCGCAGTTTTCCGTTGCGGAGCCGCCGCCACCCTCTGTTCTTCCTCAGGAGGGCTAATCCGAAGGCTGAATTGGCCTCCGGAGAGGGGAGATCGTCGCCATCGTCATCATCATCACCACTCCATCATCCCTCCATGACTTCTCCCTCCATGTGTGAGTAATTCCCCTGCTGTAGGCGAAGGGGATGGTAGGGACTGGATGAGTTAGATCATGTAATAGTTTGTCAGATCGTTGGGGGCATGTTGCCTATCATCTACTATGGTGTTTATCATCTTTGCTTCAACTTGTTATTCTTAATGCTTGACACTTAGGGCCCGAGTGCCAAGATCTCAGATCTGAACCATATGTGTTTGCATGAATATATTTGTGTTCGTGATCCTATCTATGAGTTGTTTGCACCTATTACGGTTCGGAACCGGCGATCCCAAAAGTGACAGCTTGGGACACCAAAGGGGATGGTCCGTAGTTTGAGGATTACATGTATCCGTTGAGTTCATTGCTTTGTTCCGGTGCTCTTTGACAGGAGCACCTTAATCTCCATAAGTTCCTTTTGGCCCCGTTCGTAGCGGGATGGTAGGACAAAAGATGTTGTGCAAGTTCTTATTGCAAGCACGTACAACTACCTACGGGATACATGCCTAATGTTTGATATTTGCCTAGATGATCATTACTTTTCCGTGTGCCGTGCCCCAAGTTAGAATCTATCTCATCCATGCAGCGCCCAACCATCCATCTCCCTAGCCTACAATGTTTTAAACCCTGCTTGTCACTAGTTGCTACTTTTGCCATTTACCTTCACTATTTACTTTTTGCCGTTTACTTTTACTATCACTATTATCACTATCATATCACTATTACCACTTATCTTTTGTTGCAAGTAAGTATATTCAGGTGAGGTTGAATTGACAACTCAACTGTCAAAGCTTATAAATACTCTTTGGCTCCCCGTGTGTCGAATCAATAAATTGGGTTATTCTTACCCGTGAAGACTATCTCGATCCCTTACGGTTGAGGGTTATCAGCACGCGGTGGTGGGGCGGAGGCGTGGGGATCGCCGGAGAAAAATCTCGGCACGGGGGGCCTACAGGGATGGCCGAGGCGACGGCGGACCGGCGGTGGGGAGTGTTTTCCAGGCGAGCGGGGCGGCGCACCGCCGGCCGCGGGCGGTGGGGGCGGCTTTTTGGCCGGTGGTGGCTCGCGGCTCAGGGGGTAGAGGTTGAAGATGAAGTGCAGGCCCTTGATTTCGTATCCAACGGCTGCAAAATCGACTGACCAGAGATGTAAATGTCAGTCGACTAACGTGTAGGCTCATCTCTAGTGCGCTTAGTTTCGACAGTAAAATTCAGTTTCGAAAGCAAAATTCAGTTTCGACAGTTAAGTTTAGTTTCGACAGTAAAATTCAGTTTCAACAACAAAATTCAGTTTCGACAGTTAAGTTCAGTTTCGACAGTTAAGTTCAGTTTCAATAGTTAAATTCAGTTTCGAGAGCAAAATTCAGTTTCGACAATTAAGTTTAGTTTCGACAGTAAAATTCAATTTCGACAGCAAAATTCAGTTTCGACGGTTAAGTTCAGTTTCGACAGTTAAATTCAGTTTTGACAACAAAATTCAGTTTCGACAGTTAAGTTCAGTTTCGATAGTTAAATTCAGTTTCGACAGTTAAGTTCAGAGATGAGCGGCTGATGTATACATCTAGCACTTTGTGGTTATGTATTTTACGTCATCTATTGGAGATGCTATTAGAATTCCACTCAGGTTAACGTTGTCTCTCTTGTCCTGCTTCAGCCTCGGTGTCGTACAACTCACCGGAACTGCTCCAACAACAAAACCCTCCATCACAGTGGAGTAGTACCTCGGGCTCCATCTCCAGACGCCTAAGATCTTCTTCCCCTCCTCCGACAGCCAAGTCAGCCAGATCATCCTCACCGGCCAACCCAATCACGCTGAGATCGACATGGCTTCGACAAAAAGGTTGTACACTTCTTGTGGTTTGACTTAATCTCACCATGTTTCTTTGCATCCTGTGATCTTCCAATTCTTGTGAACCAAACACCTAGATTGGCAGAAATCCTGTGTTTTTAAATTCTCTGTTGTGCATGTGCATGTGCATTCCTATCCAATTCCTGTCTATTTCCTATCCCTACGTTGTTAGAATCCTCAAATTCAAAGAAGCCCTTACACACTTACTTCGGTTACAGATATGTGTCAAAGAAAACCTTGTGTGGTTTATCCTGCTCCTGCGGTGCTGTGTTCCACCCTAGCTCAGTTGCTTCAATGACGGAAGGGTTCACCACAGCAGGGATCTGCTCTCCAGACTGTCTTTCGCCGCCTCAGATCTTCTTCCCCGCCGCCGGCAGCCACGACAACTGCATTACCATCATCAACTGAGCAGATGACCTTGAGGACTACACGGGTCCGCAAGAGAGGTCGCACTCTTCTGTGTGTGCTTACATTATGCATCGCTTAATATAACTAGTAAGCTTGCACGTGCAATGCACGTATAACCTTAAGCTGAAATTTTATTATTCATCATAGTTAGGACATGTATTTAAATGAATCAAATAAGTCTTCCCTTCAATCTGACCATTGCACACATATTGCCTATTAGAAAAATTCAGAAAAATTAATGCTACATATAATTGAGCATACATAGCTGGTCTATTGACATATAATTCATCATATATAAGACGTTTTAGGTCACTACTTTAGGACTCACATCTTATATTTGTCCACAGAAGGGGTATATTTTTACCAAAATCTTCTAACCTATAGTGCAACAACATACGCATTTGTTTCTAATTCTACAATTAATAGGACTACTCTTGCATGCCAACCTTCACTTTGTTGGTCGCTCACCGTCCGTGGCTTTGCCTTCAGCACACGCTGACTAAGGGAACGAGGAAGGCGTTGATATGTTGACGGTACAGAAGCGCATGTCTGCAATAAGACCTGCATAACTTAAAAGCATCTGATACTCATTAGGACTTCACTATTATAAGAGAGAGCATTAGGAGTACATACACTCTGGTTGGTCAATATTCTCGTGCAGCTGCAAAAGAAAAATGATGAATCTATTAGAGGACATATAAACCGAGGAATGGATTAATAGTCTTGCAGAGTGAAAATATTTTAAAGTGAAAAATAAATAAAACAAAACATAAATCACTTACTAATGTTATGCTTTTCAATCCAAAATCTTGTGTATTTTGTGTACAGGGTACAATGTCAGTTCAGAAGTTCAGAAGAATTACATTAGTATAATATTGAAGCAGTAAATCACTTTTTATCACTATAACCAGAAAAGATCATAGCAGGTTGAAGAATCTTGCATTTGCTTCCTAGTTGATATCAGAAATCAGAGGTAACCTGGGCCTAATCTATGAAATTAACAAATTGTTTATAAACAGGATGCATCACTGTACAGAGCAGCCAAAGCCAACTGTAAAAAATGGACCAGACTATCCAATCAGATCACGCAAGAAATTGGTCGAAACTCTGGAGTTTGAGTACCGTATGGAAATTAATCAACAAATCTATGAAAATGACAGTGATATACTGGAGTAGCACATTAATTGAAGATTAACCATATTATTTTAGTTTAAGCCTACCTGTCCAGGAGTATAGAGAAGAGGTGCATCAACCAATATCATATCATTGTCTCAACATGAGTATTCGCAGTTCGATTCAAATCCTACAATACAGACATCTGATGCATAAGAGGGCAGAAATTTCTACGGTAGTGTAAGGTGTTTTCTAGTGCTCCTGCAATCAGCATTACTCAACCCTGTTTGTAGCTAAGTCAGGCCTGGACCTGATTCGCACGCATAAAGGTATGCATTGCCTACTCCTGTCCGTCAACTTACAGCAATAGCAGCTACATACGCCTATCACACTCGGTGTACATCACATTTGATTGCCGACGGATAATGCATCCCAGATCGATGTAGGTGCAGCTACACACGCACCAGGATTTGCATCGGAACATAAGCAGGGCAGGAATTTGCATCAAATTGCAGAATGTGCAAACACCTCCTGGTTTGCACGCGCATCCCTAATCCCTAAAAGTCAGAAATTTGCAAATGAAATTTGTAAGGAAGAATACCAGTGGGTAATCCAAATTGACCTCCGCCGTCGCCGTCTGGCCTCCCCGTTGGGTGTGTGCGGCCTCCGTCGTCGCCGTCCTCCCTCGGATGTGACCGTCCTCCGCCGTCCGGCCTCACCGTATCGACCTTCGCCGCCGTCCGGCCTCCCCGTTGGTTGCGTGCGGCCTCCGCCGTCCAGCCTCCCCATCGGACGCACGCGGCCTCCGCCGTCCGGCCTCCACGTCGGGTGCGGCCTCCGCCGTTCGGCCTCGGGTGCATGCGGCCTCCCCGTCGGGTGAGTCGGGGCGGCCTCCGCCGTCTGGTCTCTGGTGCGTACGTGCGCGGTGCGCCTCCCCGTTCGTGCGTAGTGGTGCGGTTACAGGGGTGAGGCGGGGTTGAGCGAAGCGGTGCGGGGTTGTTTCGTTAGCGCCATTAATTTTGTTAACAGAGATTTTAGACCATTAGATAGTATATCAGACGGCTAATATGTTTAGTTGGATCTGCCTTCTCGTGCTTTTATAGGTGTAGTATATAGATGAGCTTTGTACGCTTGAGGCATAACATAGTAAAACTGAGTTATATCAAGCTATTATCTAAAAAACAAAATACACATATGTGCAGAGAACATACCTTTACTATTGATGATTCGCTATGGGTGGTATCGTGCACACATGCTATGAGATCTCTGCAACCACTGTAACCTTCACCAAAATGTCAGAATTAATAATAATAAAGATAGTGGATACAGGAGAAACTATGAAGGAAAATATGCTACTCTCTCCATTCCAAAAAACCTGCCGAGCAGGTTTTAGTTCAAACTTGAACTGAAACTAAAACCAGGACAAGTATTTTGTAACGGAGGAAGTATTAATCACGGACATCACTAAACCCCATGTAAGACTTGTGGGTTGCCTCTCAATTTTATGATCTGCTATGTAATTCTTTACATTGTGGCATGATGCCTGAGCTAAACATTCCTTCAGTATTGTACCTGCTTCCTCCAACTCCCTGGGTGAAGTACGACCAACAGATGTACTTACTTCAGCATAACTAAGAATTATGATAGCTGACTATGTTGGTTTAACATGGTCACTAATGTCTTGATAATCTGCAATACAAGAAAGAGTAGTATCGTTATGTTTCATAGTAGTAAGCACAATCCATCAGATTGGAGTCCCAAGTACGAACAAGGGCTATATAACATTTCCTTGAATTTTGGCCTATCGTTGCCAATCTGTATAAGATACAGTACTGTAAAAAGTCAAAGAAACAAGGTCTTGAGGATTTCACGCGCCACCGCCGCTCGTGATGCGCTAGCCAGCCATGGGCCGTTCCACCACGCCACTTCGCAGGCTCGCTTGCCGACTGCAACGATGTCCAGGAGGGCCATGCACCGCCCAGCCGAGGCGACTACCGCCGGCTGCTGCGGGTGTGCCGTCGCTTCCATCGCCGCGTGCAGGCTGTGCCGCTGCAGGTTGTGCGTCGAGCCAGAGCATGCTTGGCGGACGTTTGCGGGAAGCTGGAGCGGGACGCACAAGGCCTCGGTCACATCGTACTGCCGCTGCTAGCAAATGTAGCCATCAGGATCAAATTTGCTCAGGATGCACTTAGATATGTGCTGACCTACAGTTAAATGAACTACTTCCACCGTCAGTTAGATCAGGAAAGCACAATCAGACCTCAAATGAATAGATTACAACCAACTACTCAAATAGATAGTACTCGTAGATGACAGGATTGTACGCCAGGTTACTCAAATAGACAGATTTGTAAGATATGACTCCCTTGGCCAAGAACTGTACTAAGTACGCTTAGTCCGACTGTGTGGTTTTGCTAATCAATACAGCAACCAAGTTACTTCAGCAGGGTGTAGGAAAAATACAGTAATGCAATCAAGGAACTAATAGTTTGTGGCAATTCTCCTTCTCCAATCTCTTTCTTGAAGACTCCGCGGACATCGTCGTATGAGGAGACTCGACACCCACATTGTTTCCACATACACCTGTGGTAGTACAAGCAAACAAGCGATCTTACAAAAAAACAAACAGATAAATGAACCAAGAACGAATTCAGGTGTATCCACACAGAGTTGGGAATTTCGTTCTGTACCAGCTGTGCGATGTGCTGGCCGAGCTTGACGTATATGCAGCCGTTGTGGAAGCAAAGCTCCTGTAGGCGGTTGGCGGGGAGGCCGCCCTGGGAGCACCCACTTCTTAGGAAGGAAGGAGACCGGTGCGACCAGAGAGGCGAGGGACGCGGGCGCCGCCGGCAGCTGGATCGCGCGGGGTCCTGGTTTTCGGCGTCGTCCTGGAACCTCTTCTTGGGCGGCGGCTTGGGCTTGGTGGGCTCTACTCACGGCCGCGTGTCAGCCCCAGGAAAGCGGAGGGTGTCGGGGGCGTCAAGGGGCCGTGCGGCGGGCGGGCGAGGGGTCGAGCGCCGGTGGGGTCAAGCACGGCGGCGAGGGCAGACGGGGGGCGGCGGGGTTAGGCGCGAGGGCGGCGAGGTCGCGCGGGGCGCGGGCGCGACGACGAGGTTGCGCGGGGCGGCAGGGCAAGCGCGCGTCGTCGGTTGGGCAAAGAATAGGGGCGTGGGCGTGGGCGTGCGGGATTGATTTTTTTTTCTCAAAGAGATCGCTAGGCAGGGGATCGAGCAAGGGTTTCGTTAACGATCGTTTTCGTTAACAACGATTTTAGACCTTTAGATCGATGATTAGACGGCTAATATTTCGAGTTGGATCTGCCTTCTCTTTCTTTTATAGGGGTAGTAGATGACATGCTACTTTATCGTCGTGTTCACCTATTAGACTCCGACTCAGGTCCAAACTTATGCTGAAACTTGAGTTTTTAAATGGTTGTGGGGTACATATTGGGTGTCTACTATGAGTTTCATGTTGGGTGCAAACAAACATTAAAGGAGCCATTATCTGTATTTTTTAACTAAAGTTATTATCTGCCTGTTATCATTGGTTTTGGGTCTATCCACAGTTTGCTACCTTCACTCCGGATTTGTGCATGCACTCCTTACATAATCTCACTATGTTTTATTACTATGCATGTCAGTTATTGTACACAATGGAACTGAACATCTAGAGCAAAAGAGACGAGCCTTGCGTGGCAATAAAATTTCATGCAGACGTCGCTCCATGGTGGGCACAAAAGCAGCCCCCCTCCATCCATTTCGGATCGTAATCAAGAGGAAGATAACTCCTCAGAGGAGGATTCAGAGACAGATGACCTGTCCTATCCCCCCACCCCCCCGAGGTGCACGCTCTAACTTGGCAGGGTTAGGTTGCTCATATCGTGCGTATGGTATCTTGCATTATTATGTCATTTGCTTAGTTTAGACATGATTTGTGTGAATGCCACCTGTTTAGTGTCTAATTACCATATATGTGACTTATGTAATGCCATCTTTTTGCAAGACTTTATATATGTGAATTATGCAATGCTATCTTGTTGCAAGGCATTATATATTTGAATTATGCAATGCCATGCTATTTAGCCAAGCGTCATATATGTGAATTATATCATGCCATCCTTTTTTTTATTTCTCATTGCTTTTGTCGACAATGTTTGTATATTCAACTGCTCTTCCTATGCATCAGCCATTTGAATTGGTGATGGAGAAATCTAGAGTGAAAACAAGGTCTTTAGAGCAGACAGTGCTACCTAGTGAAGCAGATATCTTGTTGGTTACAGATAGCTCTTCAGAGGAGGATTCAGAGGCAGATGACCAGTACTATTATCCCCCTGGGGTGTATGCTCAAACTTGGCAGGGTTATATTACTCATATCATGCATATGGTGTATTGCAATGCTTAGTTTTTACATCATATACACGATATTGAATGCCATCTCCTTAGTTGACACATCATATATGCGATTGCCCTCTGCTCACTTCCTTAGTATATAAATCATATATTTAAATTATATCATGGCATGATGTTTACATAGACAGCATGTATCTGAATAATGGCATACCAACCCATTTTCTAAAGACATAATATAGTTATGTCATCTCATCCTGTTCACATAGTCATCATATTTTGAATTATGTCATTCTATCCGTGAATTATATCATGCCATCATGTTTCCATCGACGGCATGTTTGTAATTTATGGCATGCCAACCACTTTAATAGACACATCATTTAGTTATATCATGTCATCCTGTTTACATAGTCATCATATTTTGAAGTATGTCATTCTATCCTATTTAGTTAGCCATCATACATGTGAAATTGTGTCATGCTATCCTGTTTAATTAGCCATCATATATGTGAAATTATGTCCTGCTATTCTGTTTGGTTAGACAACATAAATGTGAATTATTTCATGCCCTGCTTTCTTCCCTACTATTCATTGCACCTGTCTATCTTATAATGTCTATACATTCAATTACTTTTCTTGTTTATCAGCCATTTCAATTGGAGGGGGTGATGGCAGTATCTGTGGGAGTAAAAACACGGTCTTCAGACAAGATCATGCTACCTGTCGATGGAGATAGAACCACGGTTGTACTTGCCCAAGAACTAGCCCCACCACACATAACCCAGACTCACACAGATTGTACCCCTACCCAGTTGGATAGAGAACCAGCTACACCCCTTCTAACCCCAACCCCGGTAGATAGTAACCTAGTTCCCGTTGACACAACACCGCCTCCACCACAGAGCACCCAAACCCGAGCAGTTAGTAAGGCAACTACAGTGCCCAAAGCACGAGGACCACCACTCCAAACCCCTAGTCAACGCTTAAATCAGAAGAAGAATTGTTCTCAGGTCAGGTTCCGTAGCTATGGTTCATACTACTTTGCTCTTGCATCACTGTATTTACTCATACCAACTAATTCAAATTTGAAGGATGCAATTCAAACTCCAATGGCGCAACAGGTATGTTTTAAACCTGGTTGTTTAACGTTTTTGCTGTTGTAACTTGCTCTATTTTGATTTCAGTCTCAATTGAATAAACAGTTATGTTCTCATGCCATGCACATTACAAGTGTTGTTATTGCTCTGTAGTTTCCCACACTTATATTCTTACTATGCTGCTTTGTCTTAAATAGATATGATTCGAACTATACCTATCTTGATTTGGCAACATAAACTAGAATGATATAGATCATACAGTGACCATACTACATAGATATATGTTTGTTTCATGCTGTTATCATGTCCACCTTACTACTGAACTAGTTTACCAAAATGAGTTTCATATACTACATTGTAAATCTGTGATGTGTTTGTTTGTTTCTACTTTAGAACGTGGATAAAATATTGGAGAAGAGTACCCCGTTATGCAATGGTAAAGGAAGTAATGCAGATCAGGTTCAAGATAGTGAGACATCCCTGTTGTTCTCCAAGAAAGCTGATAAAAACTATATGGAAGACACTGAGACAACCCCAAAGTCCTGTCTTGATGTAGTGTTCGAGTTACTGGCTACTACTGTTGGCACCAGCTCTTCGAACTCGCTGCCTGAATCAGTTCAGCTTCTTGAGTCTCAACTTCAAGTTGAAAGACATCGATCAGATGTTATGCGACAGGAAGCCGAAGGACTGAGGAAGTCCCTGCAGAATTCAAATGCATACTTTCTAGTGCAACAACAAGTGCTGGAGGATTTAAGCGCCAAACAAGAGAAAGTTAATAAGCTTGCTAAGCATCTTGCCAGCATTATGGGTACCCAGGATATTGTTTCTTGAGCTCTTCTGAAGTGGTTTCAGTTCTGCACTTGTTTTGCTGCGGCGTTTATATGCTGCTTTGTTCCCTATATTTGCACTGGTGGCGAACTTTGATGCCCAGTGGATGTAATATATGTAATAGCCGTGATAGCCTAGCGTAAGTTGCTTGCCTATTTATTTCCTTATTGTCTTGTTTATTTGTTTTCTTGTAGTCAGTGCAGTTATTTTTCCACGGTTTGCTAGTGGCCGCAATAGCCTATTTTTTTAAACTAGGCCACATTAACCATGGGCTACATATTTACTGTAGTTAACATGGGCCTCTTACGGGTCGTAGAAACAATGGGCCTTCTAAGGACCGTAGAAACAACGGGCCTTCTACGGGGCGTAGAAAAAATGGGTCTTCTACGGGTCATAGACACAATGGGCCTTCTACGGGTCGTATGATCGGTTGGCCAAACATGGGCCAATAATAGACCACATTATGGCCGTAAATGGGCTAGAGTTGAAATCGTCCGTTCATGGGCCGACCATAATGGGCTGACCATAATGGGTCGTCGTTAATCGGCCGTATTTGATGACGCTATGAAAACGGGCCAACGTATTAATGGGCCACAAACGGGTCGACTGTAACCACGGGCTGAATTTGGCCCACAAGCAGAAAATGACAGTAACGGGCCTAAAGTAAATGAATGCTAGAAATGAGCCCAAGAATACATGGGCCCTGAGAAGGCCGAAAGATAACATGGGTTGGGAACGGCCCAACGGAATAATGGGCCGTTAATGGGTATAAAGTGAAACACTGTTCAATATGGGCGAGTTTTATCACGGGCTGTTAATGGGCCGAGGGTTACTAATGACCTCATATGGGCAGAAAGACGCCATGGGCCATACATGGACCGGAAGTTAAAATGGGCTGGAATTATATTGGATGGCCCAGATGACACTACTGGGCCTAATTCGGATAGGCCGTAAACGGGCCCTGGGTTAGCGGGCTGTAAATGGGCTATATGCGAACAGGCCATTAACAGGCTTGCCGTGGGCTGGCCCGTCACCTTTTGACCAAGTCAAACGAGCCGGCCTTTTCATAGGAATGTGCCTCTGTTAGGCACCGTTAAATATGGGCCAGTTTTACCACGGGCCGTTAATGGGCCGAGGGTTACTAAGGGCCTCATATGGGCCGAAAGACGTCATGGGCCATACATTGGACGGAAGTTAAAATGGGCTGGAATTATACTGGACGGCCCAGATGACGCTACTGGGCCTAATTCGGATAGGCCGTAAACGGGCCCTAGGTTAGCGGGGTGTAAATGGGCTAAATGCGAACAGGCCGTTAACAGGCTTACCGTGGGCCGGCCCGCCACCTTTTGACCAAGTCAAATGGGCCAGCCTTTTCACAGGAATGGGCCTTTGTTGGGCCGTGCCACGTGTCGACGTATCATAGGCGCTTTGTGTCCAATGAGTGGATGACATCTGTCCCAACGGTGAGCCAACACGTGTTTCCTGCAGCCAATGATGATTTTACATGTGGAAAATCCCCATTGGTCGGGGCTGTTAACGGGTTATCGGATCCAAAACCGGACCCGATAGCTTAACGGCGTTCTGTTACGGTGGATGTCACGTGTCGTTCACCCTTGATGAAAGCACTTCTGTGACGCGTGATTTATCGTCATGGAAGTGGACACTTCCGTGATGATAATTTTGGTAATGTCCATGCATGACAGAAGACGTGACCTACTGTGCCGGCCCACGGCAAGCCTGTTAACGGCATGTCATGGAACACTTCTACAACAGCACAGGTATGACTATCTTGATTCTGTCATAAAATCGTCATGGATGTACATGCATGACAAAATACGTGACCTACTATGACAAACACGTATCATCACGGAAGTGTATTTTTTGTAGTGAAGATGGGAGGGAAAATGTCATCTTATTTTTAAGCACTCATTTGATATGAAGTTATTGACATGCTAAAGGATCGATTGGGAGAAAATTAGAGACGTGAAAAAAATCTAAGATGAGAAAGGAAGGGGGCTATATAGAGAGAGGTTGGACAAAGAAAATGATGAAACGGGAACCTTATGTTCTTTTTAAGTATTACTAGAATGATGCTCATGCGTTGCAATGGGATGTAATTATTCTAGTAAAGAAATGTCACAATTATGTCTGTGATTTACCCTGTATTTCGATCATAAGTGATTTACTTGCCCATAATATGCGATTGTGTAAATAAATTTTCATCAAATCCTACCGTGATTTACCTTATAATTTTTTATGATAAGTGATTTACCTGCCCATAATATGTGATTGTGTGAATAAATCCCGTGATTTACCTTATATATTTTTACCATAAGTGATTTACCTGCCCATAATATGTGGTTTTGTGAATAAATTTTCATTAATTTTTTGCCCGTGTTTTATCTTATATTTTGATCAGAAGTTTTGTAAGTAAACTAAAGTGGAATTGGTTCAGAAGGTAAGTAAATTAAGGTGATTGATTATCACACAGGGAAGGTTGGACGAAGGGGTGGTGGTAAGAAAGGTGAATGGGAACCTTACGTTCTTTTTAAGTAGTGGAGAAGAGATTTCTATCTATTAAATCATTTCACATGCGTTGCAATGGGAGTATAATCATTCTAATTGATTAGGTCATGATTGCACGTCTATTACTGGTGCACTACAACCTTAGCAAGTTTTTTGTGCTTTTGCCATGATTTACCTGCCATCTTATTAGAAAGCACTTATTTGGTAAGAATTAATTGATTTATCAAAGAAAATATTATTTAGGAGAAAGATAAAAGATGGGAGGAAAAATGGCATTTCATTGTTAAGCACTTATTTGGTAAGAATTTATTGACTTACTAAAGGTTCGGTTGGGTGAAAAATCAGAGATGTGAAAAAATCAAAGGGAGAAGGGAAGGGGGCATATATAGAGAGAGGTTGGACGAAGAATGAAACAGGAACCTTACGGGTTTTTTTTGAATTAGCACTAGTAAATTGACCATGCGTTGCCACGGGAGACATTATATGAAATAAAACATGGAAATATATTTAAAATTTTATGTAATCATTTGCAATGAAAAAATATTTAGATTCTCAAAATAAATGGTAAAACATTGCACAATTATTTGATATCACAACTGGTTCGATTTCTCTCGGTAACACAACATACCAAGCTCCAAGTTAAACACAAATAACTCCCCATGACGGAGGTGACCTGACAAAATAAATCCCTCATAATTAAAAACTCTTTAATTATGATTACTGGAAGTATAAGTGCCAAAGTTCTCACATATGATGTCAGGATCTCTCTATAGAGGATGTTCTTCGTGTACATACCAACAGGACCATCAGAGCTCTTGTCTATGCTGCAACTTGAACTCTTCTTTTTGCTATCATATGAGTTCCTTTTCTTACTACCAGCATCCCGGACGGCAAGAATCTTGACGTTCTTTCTAGCGGTGGATCTAGATAGTGCAACATACAATTGCTCATGAAAAAACACTGGCTCGGGCAAGTAAATACCGACATTCTGGATAGTCCGCCCATGTGCCTTATTAACAGTCATGGTGAAGCTGAGCCTAATAGGAAATTGCTTCCTCTCATCATCAGAGGAGCAAGGGGGATAATGGGTAAGAAGATCCTCTTTCCAGCATGTTAGCCCAGCACAATTTCCACATCGATGATATTCCTTTGGAATCCTCGAACCACCAGCCTCGTGTCATTGCAAAATTTGTTCGCGGGGTCAATGTTTTCTGAAAAATATGATAGGGCAGTTAACATTGATCTTCAACACCTGTGGGGAAGCCCGTTAGGGGTCAATGTGTTAAGGAACTCAGGTGGGTAGTATTTATGTGGGTCGCCGACTGCACAATCAAAGCTATGGTACACCATGTCATCTTCGTGCAATCGATTGATCATCACGCAATCATTTCTTGTGGACAAGATAGCCCTGGAGGTGATGTAGTTTGTGTCTGACATGTTAGCACCGAGTCTGGGAAAAACATTGTCTATTAGGGTATCAAGGTCAATGTCCTTTCTAGTTGGTGACACACATATCTCTTCAGGAAGGCGGATGTCACCATCTCCATTGGTCTCATCCTTATCATCACTGACATGCAATAGGTATTTCGCAAACCACAGGTCACTATGTGCCCTCATATTCCGTACCAGCTTTAGGTGGCACATGCAATCCCAAAGGTAAGACCTGCGTAGTGACGAATCAATTATCTGAGCCTTGACCCCTTACGTACAACAGGGAGGACTTGCCTGAAATCTCCACCAAACACAACTATCTTTCCACCGAATGGCACATCTGGTCGGCTCATTATATCGCGCATACTATTGTCCAGTGCCTCAACTACATGTCTCTTTGCCATGGAAGCCTCATCCCAGATAATGAGAGAAGCTGATTGTAGGAGCTTGGTAGTGCCACTCTGTTTAGTGAAGCTACAAAACCCACCATCATCAATACTCTGCGGTATCTTGAACCGCGAATGAGCTGTTCTCCCACCGGGCATTTTGGGAGTCACAACACCAGATGTAGTTGTTACTACAACAATCTTTATCCGCACGTGTACGGTTGCGAGTAGTGCTCTGTACAGAAAATTCTTCCCATTGCCTCCAGCTCCATCCATGAAGAACACACCACCCTTATCACCATCAAAAGCAGACACAATTTCATCGTATGTAGCCCTCTAATCCGCGTTGAGCGAGTCTGGTAGATTTGTGTCCTTAGGGTTAATATTGATGGTGGAATCCTCGAATATCTCCCTTGGCACACCAGTGGCACTGTCATACTCCTCATCGATATCAAAAGGAGGAACTGAATGTATGTCCTTGCCCATTGACTGTAGCATATTCCTGATATCTATCAAAACCATTTGCTCAACCTACACCTTTGGATGGATTGCTGCGGAGGTAGCACTAGTGCACGATGCTGCTGACGAAACACTACGACCAGAGACCCTTTGACGAAACTATGTGCGATGCATTAATCGCAAACGGTGGTGTAAAAAACCCATCAAAAGGTGCAAAACATTTGCGATGACGGATGCATCAAACACGGTTAAGATTTTAGTTCTATCTGTGATGCAGGGCATACGGTACAGTGCAATTAACTGTTTGCAATGAGGGGCAACAAAAGAAATGGGCAACCAGATGAAGGTGTGTGCGATATACATCATATGGTTCACTAGGATGAACTGTTTGTCATTAGGCAACAAAAAATAAACGGTCAGCCAGATCAAGGTGTGTCCTTGCCCATTAACTGTTTGCGTTGAGATAAGAGAACATAAACAGTTCAATATAACAAGATGTGTGTGATACACGGCAAATAGGACTGTAATCAGAAATGTGTGCGAAGACCGATAATAACATAGACGATTGCTGCTAATAAGACGTGTGTATTGTGTGATGGGATTGCATACAGAACAACAACATATATATATATACACACTTATAAGTACATGGTTGCATAACCAAATTAAACATCCACTTGCATAGGTGGCTATTACAACCATGGCATTTGCACACACCAAAGTAAACTATTACATGCATAATTACATAGGTGGCTACTACACACATGACATTTCCACACACCAAAGTAAACTATATATTACATGCATGATTAACTAGCATAAACGATCGTCTGATTATCATCTACTTCTTGTGACACTTACTCTGCTTGTGGCTTGATCCAGGCTCGTCGATTTGGGTAACGAGGCACTTCCTCATGTCAACGATCCGCCTGTGCATCTCGTAGCATGTGTACACGCTCTTGGCCGTGAATGATATAATGTTGCTATAAAATGATTGTAAAACATCCAAGAATGATAATATAACAACATGGAACAAGAAAAAATTATAGATACGTTGGAGACGTATCAACATTCCCAAGCTTAATTCCTACTCGTCCTCGAGTAGGTAAATGATTAAAACAGAATTTTTGATGTGGAACGCTGCCTAACATGTTCATCGCATATTCTTTTCTTTATAGCATGGATATTTGGACTTTTATATGATTCAAAGCAATAGTTTAGTTTTGACATGAAGATTTCAATACTCAAGCCAACAAGCAAACTTGTCTTTCAAAATATTAACGCTAAAGAAAGTTATCCCTAGCCCATCATGCTCAATCATTGATCCATTCATGCAACATGTCCAAATATTAACTATATCCAATGCTCAAGTGTGATAATAGTGTTCCGTAGTTGGTGCTTTATAAGAGAAGATGAGACTCAAATAAAATAAAAATTGCATAAAGTAAATAAATAGGCCCTTCGCAGAGGGAAGTATGAATTTGTAGAGGTGTCAGAGCTCAAAGCTTAAATTGAGAGATAATTTTTTTGAGAGGCATACTTTTCCCGTCAACGAAAACGACTAAGAGTTTCCAATACTTTCCAAGCTAGATACATCGTAGGCGGTTCCCAAACATAAAATAAAGTTTATTCCTTTTTCCACCGTACTTTCACATTCCACGGCTAGTCGTATCCACGGGTACCGTCCATACCAACACTTTCCAAGGAATTAATTAGTTGACAACATAAAGTAAATTTATTTTCCATTTCGGGAGTGTGAATCCCTATTACTTCCACACTCTCGTGCAATGACAAGTGAATAAACACTCATCTTGAGAATAACACATCTAGCATGGAAAAATATTGACCACCCCCTACCGCTTCATGAGCGATGCGGGCACACAAAAGGAAATTCATTTTTTAAATTAGACTTGGCACATACAAATTTAGTTGGAACGGCATGGAAATACCGCATATAGGTAGGTATGGTGGACTCATTTGGTAGAACTCGGGTTTTAGGATTTGGATGCAAAAGTAGTAATTCTACTTAGTACAAGGTGAAGGCTATCAAAAAGATTGAGAAGCGACCAACCAAGGAACCAAAACCATCATAAAAGAACATTAAACATAACTAACACAGAATAATGCAACACAAGTAGGATGTAATTTGATTGCATAACTATTGACTTTCGTTCTTGCATAGGGAATCACAAGCCTTAACACCAATATTCTTACTAAAGCATAATTACTCATCAATATAACTCACATATCACTATCATCATATCTCAAAACTATTACAAAGAATCAAGTTTATCAACTGAAGCATGGGAGCAAATGACAAACTACTCGAAAAAGATATAAGTGAAGATCCAGTGAGTAGTTAAGTGAATAGGTAGCTATGTGAGTACTCTCTCCCTTTTAAAAACTTTAAGATCTAAGTATTTTATTCCAACAGCAAGCAAAAAAAATTCCAATAATAGCACATCTCATGCGAAGAAGCAAAAACTTAGGCTCAACCGATACTAACCGATAATTGTTGATGAAGAAAGGTGGGATGCCTACCGGGGCATCCTCAAGCTTAGATGCTTGAGACTTCTTGAAATATTATCTCAGGATGCCTTGAGGATCCCCAAGCTTGAGCTTTTGTGTCTCCTTGATTCCTTTTATATCATGGTTTCCCAAAATCTTAAAAACTTCATCCACACAAAACTCAACAAGAACTCGTGAGATAAGTTAGTATAAATCAAATGCAAAAAAACCATATCATTCTCTACTGTAGAAAATCACTAAAATTATTATTTAACATTGCATACTAAATTCCTTTGCATATTTAGTAGTCATATCCTCAAATAGAATCATTAAACAAGCAAACATATGCAAACAATGCAAACATAACAGCAATTTGTCTAAACAGAACAGTCTGTAAAGAATGCAAGAAGATTCATACTTCTCTAACTCAAAAAATTATAAACAATTACCACACTGTAGAAATTTTATCATAGAATTCTATGAAAAAAATCAACATTTTATCACATTCTAACTTTTCTGGGGAATTTTTGCAACATCGACAAACTTTCTGTTTTCAAACAGCAACATATAGACTTACAAAATAAACATGGTAAAGGCTATCCTTGACATTTTTTTGAAATAAAATATTCAAAATATTACTCTAAATATCAGCAAGAAAATCTCAACAAAATAAAATGACGCTCCAAGAAAAACCCATATCATGTGACGAATAGAAATATGTCTCCAAGTGAGGATACTGGTAATATTGAAGACGGGAGAGGGGATGCCTTCCGGGGCATCCCCAAGCTTAGTTGCTTGGGTATTCCTTGAATATTACCTTGGTGTGCCTTGGTCATCCCCAATCTTAGGGTCTTGCCACTCCTTATTCACCTCATACCGATATCTCACCTAAAACTTGAAAACTTCAATGACACGAAACTTAACGGAACTTCGTGAGATGGGTTAGTATGATAAAGATCAAATCATTCACTTAGGTATTGTCAAAGACAAGGTTCATAATTGTTTCCACATAATGCCTATGATACTCGATCATTTCCACAATTTATATCACTTAACATAAGTTATGGAAACACTGAAGCAAGCAAACTATGCATTCAAAACAGAATCTGTCAAAAACAAAACAATTTGTAATGATCTGGACAATAACCATACTTCTGCAACTCTAAAAATTCTGAAAATTTAGGAAAACATAGAAAATTTGTATATAAATCACATGTAAAAATTAAGAAAATTAGCATGTTCCAGTAATTTATAAATTTTTCTACAATTGACGCAAAACATTTTGTTTTTCACAGAATCAAGTCAACTATCATCCACACTATCTGTGACGCCCCCGATTTGACCGTACACTAATCATGCACGCAAATGTGTACGACCAAGATCAAGGACTCACTGGAAGATATCACAACACAACTCTAGACACAAATTAAAATAATAGAAGCTTTATATTACAAGCCAGGGGCCTCGAGGGCTTGAATACATAAGCTCGAATACACAAGAGTCAGCGGAAGCAATACTATCTGAGTACAGACATAAGTTAAACAAGTTTGCCTTAAGAAGGCTAGCACAAAACATCAACGATCGAAAAGGCAAGGCCTCCTGCCTGGGACCTCCTAACTACTCCTGGTCGTCAGTTGTCTCCACGTAGTAGTAGGCTCCGTCGGGGTAGTCGCAGTCGTCAAGTGTGGCATCTGGCACCTGGACTCCACCATCTGGTTGCATCAACCAGCAAGAAGAAAGAAGGGGGAAAAGGGGGAGCAAAGCAACCGTGAGTACTCATCCAAAGTACTCGCAAGCAAGGATCTACACTACATATGGATCAGTATCAATGAAAAGGGTAGTATTTGTGGACTAAGCTGCAGAATGCCAGAATAAGAGGGGGAGAAGCTAGCCCTATCGAAGACTAGCATCTTCTGGAAACCACCGTCTTGCAGCAACAGGGGGAGTATAGTAGTATATCATAAGTAATATTTATGTTGTTGTTCCAACGCTCCGGGATCCTTTCTCGACTCCCGAAGCAACATATCCAAACAATGCCTCAGCATCCAGTTCTAGTTGTAGCGATCGGGATACAACTCCAAGTGTCCGTTACCGTAGGACAGGCTATCGATAGATGTTTTCTTCCCTGCAGGGGTGCACCAACTTACCCAACACGCTTGCTTAACTCCGGCCGGACACACCATCAGGTCATGCCCGCCCTCGGCCAAACAATACGTCGCAACCCGACCTAGGCTTAATAGAGAGGTCATGCACGCCGGACTAAACCCTATGCCCCCAGGGGTCATGGGCCAATCGCCCCGGGAACTCCTGCACGTTGCGTACGCGGCCGGTGAGCAGACCTAGCAACCACCTTTAAAAAGGTACGAGCCTAACCAGTCCAACCCAGCGCGCGCCGCTCAGTCGCAATGACGTCAGTTAAGCTTCGGCTGATGCATACGACGCAGAACGCCCATACTATGCCCACGTGATGGTTAGCTCTATCGGGCCAGAGGCCCCTTGGATCAAATATCCAAACCGTTTAGTGTCTTGGGAATGCGCGGTATCGAGCAGAGACTCACGATAATGTGACCCCATCGCCCCGTCTCGAGAACTTGCGGCAAGGGCGAGTGCCCGGCCCCGCCTCGTATTTATCTCGCGGGCACCTTCCAGGTCAACCCGACTACACATCACTCGCAATTAAGCTCGCGCGGGTACCCCTCAGGGTCGACCCGTCTTTAGTAACCAGGTTCTAAAGTCATAGTAACCATAGTAACTGTGTGTCTGACACCAAAGGAAAACCTGAGGAAATCACCCTCGATGGAATCCCACCTGATGTTTATCGTCAAGGTGAATGAAAGAGGAGTCACCCTCGAGGTCCACTCTTGAGGAGTTGCATGACAGTGTCGTTATTGGGAGTGGAGAAAGAGGAATCACCCTCGATGACCACAACCGATGAACTAACCTACAAGGTTAACATCAGAAGTGCTGATGAGGTCTCACCCTCGGCGCTCGATAGTAACCCAGTAGTGTCGAGCAACTAAGGGGAAAGTGATGTGCGGTGCCGGGTCCTGGTCTTCGATCCCGTTGATCGGGTCTTCTGATAAACCAGCGGGGCAGTCGGGACAAGGTAGGGGGTCACTGGTGGATCTCTAACCAGCCTATACTAAGCAGTTTAGTATAAACATGTAAGGTATGAAAGCAGTAACAACAACAGGCTATGCATCGGAATAGGATCATACAGAAAAGCAGTAGCAGTTCTAATGCAAGCATAAGAGAGAAGAGAGTGGGCAATATTGAAATGATCAAGGGGGGTTGGCTTGCCTGGTTGCTCTGGCAAGAAGGAGGGGTCGTTGTCGATGCAGTCAATCACCGAGGTAGCATCAGTCTCGCGGTCTACCGGAGAGAAGAGTGGGGAGAAACAATAAATACAAAGCATACAGATGCAACAGAGAAGCAAGACATGTCAACACGCAGCGCTAGGGTGCTCTAACACGGTGCTACACGATACCGGCGGAGGGGGATAACATCCGGGAAAGTGTTCCCGGCGTTTCGTGATTTCGGTCAGATGAATCGGAGGGGGAAAGTTGCAGGTTCACTATGCTAGGGACATGTGGCGGATGAACGGACCGCGTATTCGGATTAGTCTCGTTGTTCTGAGCGATTTTCATATATAAAACATTTTCATCCGAGTTACAGATTATTTTATACGATTTTCTAAAGTTTAAAGCATTATCTAGAATTTATTTAATTCATTTAAAACAAACATTATCCAGAACAGTAAAAAAGGTGATGTCAGCATGACATCACCATCACGTCAGCAGGTCAATAGGTTGACTAAGTCAAACCTGGCGCGTGGGCCCCGTCTGTCATAGGTACAGACTAACTAACAATTTTAATTAAACTAACCTAGCTCATTAGACTAATTAAGCACGGTTAATTAAGTTAATTAATTAGTTAATTAATTAATTAATTATTAATTTTATCATTATTATTTTTAAAGTCTTTTTTTAACCTTTTTTAAAAAAAGGGGTTGGGGCCAGGATGTCATAGGCCCAGGGGGCCTAGACGAGGCGGGTTATCGGGCGCACGGGTGCGGGCGCTCGCACCCGAGGCCACCTGAGGCGAGGGCGGGAGCGGCCGGCGACGGCAGTTCGGCGCCTGAACGGGAATTGGCCCGCGGGGCTCGCCTGACTGGGGCCACGGGGGCGGCCGACAGGCGCCAGCGTCGGGGCGGGGGGCCACTGCGGGCGGCCGGCAGGGGCGGCCCGAGCGGCACGACGCGCGCGCCAGTGGGCGAGGCAGGCGGAGAAGCGGGACGGGGCGGCTGCGGGGAAGCACGGGCGGCGTCGTAGGGGAACCGCAGAGGCGGCGCTGGGCGGTGGCTGGCCGCGACGCAGGCCCGAGCAGCGGCAGGGCGTGGAAGGGGAGGTGGTCGGCGTGGCACAGGCGGGCGCAGCCAGACGGCGGCGTCGGCCTCGAGCAGGGACAGTGGCTACGGCCCACGGGGCAACGAGAAGAGAGGGGAAATGTGCGGGGCTCACAGTGAAGTTGTCGGTTGCTAGGTGGCTTCTCACCCCTCGTTGGTTACCCCAAGTGGAAGGTTTGAGATGCAGTGTAGCAGAAGTTTTCCCTTGGTATTACCAAGGATCGATTTCCCAGAGACTCCTAGTTTCAACAAGAAGGTGTCAACTGCTAACGGCGCCGGATATTAGCAATCAACGTGGACTTGCACACAGATACAAATAACTTTTCTCCCAACGAGTACACAGAGGTTGTCAATCCCTCCGGCCTTGTAGTTTACAAAGGATCAAACGCAAGTGATAATAGTGATAGGTATAATTGCAATAGTAAGTAAATAGCGGAAAAGTAAATAGCGGATGTGATCAATGATGGTAATATGGACCGGAGTCTCATGATGTTCACTAGTGATGTCTCTCTCCCAAAAGACGATAAAACAGCTATGTGAGGTAAACGAATTACAGCTGGGCAATTGACAGGACCATGTGCGCAAACCAATGCTGACTACATTGCTAGAAAGGTTGAGGTTCAAAGCATGAGCGGTACGCCAAAGTAAATAGACCGAAATCCATCAATATCTACTACTAATTATCCACCTTGAGATATCTATCCAGAACATCTCGCTGGTATTAAGTTGCGAGTCCCACCCATAGTGTAAACTCAATGCAACAGACAACTGCATTAAAAGAACTTTGCGTAAAGTAAACAATCCTTGCACCCGCGGGTACAAGCACCGTTGTTTTCCCCCTTGTGGCAACAGCACATCCCCTAGACTCATGTTTCTGTCACTCAAGCTAGTCATCGAGGGGCATGAACCCACAATCAAGCATAACGTTCCCTCTTGGAGTCACTACCTACTACTTGGCCAAAGCAATAAATAACAACGGAGAACATGCAAGAATTACTTACAAACATAAATATAAAAGAGGTAGATATAATATATTACTCAAACACAATCTGAACATAATCTCATAATCCATCGGATCCCAGCAAACTCATCATAGCAACAGCATAAGGATTACATATGTGCCTCGATCATGTAGGGCAGCTCACGAGGACTAATTAGTGAAGCACAAGAACGGGAGGAGAACATCACATAGCTACTGGTCATGGACTCATGGTCCAAGGGAGACTACTCACAACTCATCCGGGAGGCGTCCATGGTGGTGGAGAGGCTCCCGGTGGTGATCCTCCCCTCCGGCAGGGTGCCGGGAAGAGTTCTCCCTGTGCTCCCGATCTTGGAAGCGGCGGCGGCGGCGGAACAGAGATGGGATCGCGAAAAGAGTTCCTCTCTCGAGGGTTTCGGGAAACGCTTTAAATATATGCCAAAGGGGGGCATCGGAGGAGCCTCGGGGGGCCCAGGCCCCCCCCCCC
>LR738710.1:623921687-623938671 GCA_902687465.1 Secale cereale | reverse complement strand
CCCCCCCGCTGTACTTCGGGCGCACGGTAGGTTCTGGAACGCTGATTTTTTATATAATTTTTATGGATTTTTCCTGGCAGTTCTCGTAACGTGAAAACCTGAAATACAAAAACAGCCGAAAACAGAAACTGGCACTGGGGTGCACTGAGTTAATAGGTTAGTCCAAATATGATCAAAAGTGTATGGAAGTGTATAAATATCATAGCAATATCACCCAAAAGAGGCATGGAGCAAGCAGAAATTATAGATACATTTTGGACGTATCAACATCCCCAAGCTTAATTCCTGCTCGTCCTCGAGTAGGTAAATGATAACAAGAATAATTTCTGTGGTGACATGCTATTAACCATATAGGACTTGTTCATAGTCATATGACAAAAGCTTACTGAGACAATGAATCTGTAGTAATTAAGTTGCCTCATGAGAAAATCACAAAGGACTGAAAGTTTTACAAGATGATACTGAAATATCAAATAGATTTGCAATGAACATGATGTGCAAATATGATAAAGTGATATTTAGCTTGCCCCCTTTAGTGAAGCAAAACATAAATGCAGGGGCACCTTCAAGGTTTAAGTGATGACTAGATACAATGATTTCAAAATAAACGATATCACAATCATGCAAAAGACAATGCTACTTTGGGACAATGCACATTACACTCAGAATGACAATCATGCTCTCAGTAGTTGGTGCTTTTAAAAGAAGGTGGAGACTCAACATAAAAGTAACAGAATGGCCCTTCGTAGAGGGAAGAAGGGATTACTCATGTGCTAGAGCTTTTTATTTTGAAAACATAGAAACAATTTTGTCAACAGTAGTAGTACTTCATATGTGCTATGCATAAGACATCCTATAAGTTGCAAGCCTCATGCATCGAATACCAATAGTGCTCGCACCTTGTCCTAATTAGCTCGGATTTCCATGGATTGTCATTGCATTACATATGTTTCAACCAAGTGTCACAAAGGGGTACCTCTATGTCACCTGTACAAAGGTCCAAGGAGATAGATCGCATTTGATTTCTCGTTTTTGATAGATCTCAACTTGAGGACATCCATACCGGGACAACATAGAAAATAGATAATGGACTCCTCTTAAATGCTTAAGCATATTCTCATAAGAGATTGAGGATTAATGTCCAAGCTAAAACTTCCACCATGATACATGGCTTTGGTTGGCGGCCCAATGTTCTTCTCTAACAATATGCATACTCAAACCATTCAACTCATGGCAAATCACCCTTACTTTAGACAAGACGAGCATGCATAGCAACTCACATGATATTCAACAAAAGTGTAACAGTTGATGGCGTCCCCAGAAACATGGTTACCGCTCAGCAAGCAACTTATAAGAAAATAAGATACATAAGCAACATATTCTTTACCACAATAGTTTTTAAGCTACTTTCCCATGAGCTATATATTGCAGCTGAAGGTTTTAAAGGTAGCACATGTAAATTTACTTGGAGTGGCGGTGAAATACCACATATAGGTAGGTATGGTGGACTCATATGGCATAACTGGTTTAAAAGGATGTGGATGCACAAGCAGTCAGTCCGCTCAGTACAGGTGGAGGTTGGCAAAAGACTAGGAGCGACCAACTAAGAGAGCAATGACGGTCATAATCATGCAGAGCGACAAAGCAACATTGAATCTGGCATGTAAGTTATATCGCTACTCAGAAATAAAAGATCATCAAGGCTTGACAGACTTTCTTTACAGTCTTAAATATGCGTGAGCATACGCCAAGTCAATCAAAATAAATTCTTGAGGGAAGATATTACTAAACCATACCACATCATTGGCAAACAAATCATGTTGTTACTCCAATAACACATTGGGAATCCCCCACTATTTGAGACTAACCATAAGAAAACCTAAACTACTAAGCACCATTATGCACGCAGCATCTTTATCATAGACATATTAACCAATGCAGCGGAAGCAAACTCTCTTAATAAGATAAGCATGATAATTAAAGAGAGTTCAAGCAACCAACTAAACAAAAGCTCTTTAAAAAGATAAGCATGAATACTAAGAGCAGAGTATGATAGTAGCTATTTAAATGACAAAGAACACACACAGCAAAGATAGTCATGAAAATTCTATGTTATGTTCTAGGTAGAAGTGGAGCGTGTTTCTCTCCCACATAAAGAACGCTGAGTTCCGACTCGTTATGAAAAACTAAAAAGGAAACTAAAAGCAAGACGCTCCAAGCATAGCACATAACACATGAAGTGATTAAAATATAGTGGAACGAAAGACGAACTGATAATGTTGATGGAGAAGGGGATGCACGGGGGCATCCCCAAGCTTAGACGCTTGAGTCTCCTTGAATATTTCTTGGGGGTGCATGGGGGCATCCCCAAGCTTGAGCGCTTGACACTCCTGAATCTTTTTATCATCTTCCCTCGCACACTTGAAAACTCCCTTCATACATAACTCATCATAATCTGATTAGCGAGGTTAGTACCCATAATAAAATAATTGTACCTTGCTGGAAATATTGATATTCTTGAAGGTCTACTGTTTCTCAAGATTGCCAAAAGGTTTTTGCAAAGAAAAAGCAAGCTCTAGGTTTGCAAAATGAAGGAAAGGCAAAACAGGACAGAATCTGTGAAAAACAGAACAGCAGGTAGTAATTGATTTGTTCGGGGCACTTCTGAAACTCTAATAAAAAAACTCAGAACGGACGCACGAAAGACAATTATATAGAGCACGCTGTCGAAACAATTCAGACCAAAAAGATGATCTGGTGATTTTATACGAATTTTTCCATCCAAGGACAGAATCTGTTTCGTGGACAGCACCTCACAATTTTTGAACTTTCTAGCAATCAGAGCCTATACTTGGCACAAATATGAAAAGCAAAGATACAATGATGATGCTACAGTAGTAGACAACATCAAGACACAACAAAAGAAAAATAAAAAATTTATTCATTGGGCTGCCTCCCAAAAGCGCTTTCTTTTATGCCTTTAAGCTAGGCATAATGCATAGAGATCAAGTTTTATCAAGAGTAAAAGAATAGCTAGCCCGTACAACGGACTCAAAAGGTAACTTGATCTTCTTTCGAGGGAAGTGTTCCATCCCTTTCTTGAGAGGAAACTGAAATTTAATATTCCCCTCTTTCATGTCAATGATAGCACCAACGGTGCGTAAAAAGGGACGTCCCAAAATAATTGGACAAGAAGGATCACATTCAATATCCATAATAGTAAAATCAACGGGAACATAATTATCATTGACAACGATAAGAACATCGTCGATCCTCCCCAAAGGTTTCTTTATGGAAGAATCAACGAGACGAACACCAAAAGAACAAGAATCAAAAGGTTTCAATTTAAGCATATCATATATTCTTTTGGGCATAACAGAGGTACTAGCTCCAACATCACATAATGCATAGCAAGAGAAGTCATTCAATTTAATTTTTATCATAGGATCCCAACCATCTTCTAGCTTTCTAGGTATGGAGGCTTCTACTCTAAGTTTCTCCTCCCTAGCTTTGATGAGAGCATTAGTGATATGCTCTGTGAAGGCAAGGTTAAGCGTGCTAGTGCGGGGGTCTCTAGACATCTTGTGAAGGAAATCAATAACTTCGGTAAGAGTGCAACTATCAAAATCAAGGTCACTAGCATCAAGTAAAGTGGTAGTGGTGTCCTTTAGGTTCACATGTTTGGTAGTTTCTATAGTCATAGCATCACCATTAATAGGTCCATCGGGACCAGGAGTACATTGGGTGCTAAGAGTTTGGATATCCTCAACAACTTGGATAGTAGCAACAGTGTGGTGGGTAGGAAGGCTCTTAATTCTATCCTCTTCCTCCCTTTCTCTAGCCCATCTCTCTTTAAGTTTAGCCATCATCCTAATATTTTCATTAATTTGCACTTGAATAGCATTCATAGGAGTGACCTTCCTCTCCTCAAGAGGAGAAGTTCTAATTTTAAGAAATTCTACCTCATTGGCTAAATTGTCTACCGTTGAAGAGAGATCACCTAGTTTGTTTAGTTTTTCTTCTACACTATTATTAAAAGCTTTTTGGGTAGTGATGAAATCTTTAAGCATAATCTCTAGTTCAGTAGTGGAGTTCCTGGTGCTAGGATAAGCATTGTTGTTCCCATAAGAGTTAGAGGGGAACGGTCTAGGATTGCTACCAAAATTACTCCTATAAGCATTGTTGTTAAAATTGTTTCTAGAGATAAAGTTCACATCTACTTGTTCTTGAGCAATCAAAGAATTTAAAGGAACATCACGAGGATCAACAGAGGATTGCTTCAAAAGTAGAGACATGATCAAGTCAACTTTTTCATTTAAGGAGGAAATCCCCTCGACAGAGTTTACCTTCCTACCTGTTGGAGCGCGTTCGTTGTGCCATTGGGAATAGTTGGTCATCATCTCATCGAGAAGTTTTGTGGCAGCACCAAGTGTAGTTGACATAAAAGTTCCTCCCGCGGCCGAATCTAACAAGTTCCACGAGGTAAAGTTCAAGCCTGCATAAAAAGTTTGGATAACCATCCAAGTAGTCAAACCGTGAGTAGGGCAGTTCTTGATAAGAGATTTCATACGTTCCCAAGCTTGGGCAACGTGTTCATTATCCAATTGTTTAAAATTCATTATGTTACTTCTCAGTTGGATAATTTTAGCAGGTGGATAGTATTTTCCGATAAAAGCATCTTTGCACTTGTCCCATGAATCTATGCTATTTCTAGGCAAAGACTGAAACCAAATTTTAGCTCCTCCTCTCAAGGAGAAAGGAAAAAGCTTAAGCTTAACAATATTACCATCTATTTCTTGGTACTTTTGCATATCACAAAGTTCAACAAAGTTGTTCAAGTGTAAAGCAGCATCATCTCCAGCACCGGAGAATTGATCTTTCATGACTAAGTTCAGTAAAGCAGGTTTAATTTCATATGAAGGTGCTGAAGTGGCAGGTGTAGTGATAGGTGTGCTGATAAAGTCATAGTTGTTGTGACTAGTGAAGTCGCACAACTTGGTGTTCTCGGTGGAACCCATTGTAGCAAGCAAGCAAGATAACTATTTTTGTGATTTTCGATAAAAGATACTAAAGAAAAACTGAAAAGTAAACTAACAAGACTAAAAGCAAAGGTAAAAGATAGCGTGCAACTCCCCTATCCTGAAGAGTGGAGTCCCCGACAACGGCGCCAGAAATTGCTTTGCTAGGTGGCTTCTCACCCCTCGTTGGTTACCCCAAGTGGAAGGTTTGAGATGCAGTGTAGCAGAAGTTTTCCCTTGGTATTACCAAGGATCGATTTCCCGGAGACTCCCAGTTTCAACAAGAAGGTGTCAACTGCTAACGGCGCCGGATATTAGCAATCAACGTGGACCTGCACACAGATACAAATAACTTTGCTCCCAACGAGTACAGAGAGGTTGTCAATCCCTCCGGCCTTGTAGTTTACAAAGGATCAAACGCAAGTGATAATAGTGATAGGTATAATTGCAATAGTAAGTAAATAGCGGATGTGATCAATGATGGTAATATGGACCGAAGTCTCATGATGTTCACTAGTGATGTCTCTCTCCCAAAAGACAATAAAACAGCTATGTGAGGTAAACAAATTACAGCTGGGCAATTGACAGGACCATGTGCGCAAACCAATGCTGACTACATTGCAAGAAAGGTTGAGGTTCAAAGCATGAGCGGTACGCCAAAGTAAGTAGACCAAAATCCATCAATATCTACTACTAATCATCCACCTTGAGATATCTATCCAGAACATCTCGCTGGTATTAAGTTGCCAGTCCCACCCATAGTGTAAACTCAATGCAACAGACAACTGCATTAAAAGAACTTTGCGTAAAGTAAACAATCCTTGCACCCGCGGGCACAAGCACCATTGTTTTCCCCCTTGTGGCAACAGCACATCCCCTAGACTCATGTTTCTATCACTCAAGCTAGTCATCGAGGGGCATGAACCCACAATCAAGCATAACGTTCCCTCTTGGAGTCACTACCTACTACTTGGCCAAAGCAATAAATAACAACGGAGAACATGCAAGAATTACTTACGAACATAAATATAAAAGAGGTAGATCAAATATATTACTCAAACACAATCTGAACATAATCTCATAATCCATCGGATCCCAGCAAACTCATCATAGCAACAGCATAAGGATTACATATGTGCCTCGATCATGTAGGGCAGCTCACGAGGACTAATTAGTGAAGCACAAGAACGGGAGGAGAACATCACATAGCTACTGGTCATGGACTCATGGTCCAAGGGAGACTACTCACAACTCATCCGGGAGGCGTCCATGGTGGTGGAGAGGCTCCCGGTGGTGATCCTCCCCTCCGGCAGGGTGCCGGGAAGAGTTCTCCTGGTGCTCCCGATCTTGGAAGCGGCGGCGACGGCGGAACAGAGATGGGATCGCGAAAAGAGTTCCTCTCTCGAGGGTTTCGGGAGACGCTTTAGATATATGCCAAAGGGGGGCATCGGAGGAGCCTCGGGGGGCCCAGGCGCCCCCCGGCGCGGCCCAGGGGGGGGCGCCGCCAGGGCGCCTGGAGCCCTGGTGCCCCCCCCCCCCGGCTGTCCTTCGGGCGCACGGTAGGTTCTGGAACGCTGATTTTTTATATAATTTTTCTGGATTTTTCCTGGCAGTTCTCGTAACATGAAAACATGAAATACAAAAACAGCCGAAAACAGAAACTGGCACTGGGGTGCACTGAGTTAATAAGTTAGTCCAAACATGATCAAAAGTGTATGGAAGTGTATAAATATCATAGCAATATCACCCAAAAGAGGCATGGAGCAAGCAGAAATTATAGATACGTTTTGGACGTATCATCGGTCAACTCAGCGTGCTCGGGGAAGCTCGGGTGGTGAAGAATCGACGGCGTGCTGTTGGGTGCCCGAGGAAGAAGAAGAGATTGCCGCGGCCTATGCAGAGGCGGGGAGCTCCGATGTGTCGATGCAGGTGACGAAGCAGTCGATGGCGATCCTCCTAGACACGATCCCGCACGCCGGTGATGATGGTGGCCGCGAGATCGACGAGGGCGCGATGACGATGTCTCGGGTGCGAGCTCTATTACAGAGAGAGCAAGAGGGAACGGGGATCCGGGGGTGTGCTAGGGGAAAGGGGTGGCCTAGGGTTCGGCAGGGGGTCGTGGTGGTCCTCCTTATCCTCTCTTGGGACCGTGGGATGGCTGCCACGGCGGCATCGCCGGCCAGGGAGGCGTGGATGGCCGCCACGACCTCCCCTATTTCCTGTACCGTGGGGAGGGAGAGGAGGTGAGGTGGGTTGGGCCGGCCAGGCTAATGGCCTGGTGGGCCGAGGCCCAGGGGTGGGGAGGAGGCCTACTTTTGATTCGTTTGTTTTTTCTTTTTCTTTAGCTGACATTTAAAACATCCAATGTTTACAATTAAATAAAGCACCAAAAGACTTTGGAAAATTATGGAGCTTGGCCATTTAAATATATTGCAATATTTTGTACTGTCACAAAAGGTTTAGGAGGCATAGGAGTGAAACTAAATTTTCCATAAAAGGAAAAGTGATTAAAAGGACCGAATTGGTACTGTTTTAATTCTCATGGGAAATTAAATATCCCCAAATGATGTTGAATCATTCATGGCAATTAGTTAGGGAATAATTGCAACCCAGCGAACATTTTTAATTTACTGTTTTATAAAACCATAATTTCGCTTGGCATTTGAATTCCGAATTTGAGCTTGGTTGAAAACAAAGTGACGATTAGCAAATTTTATTGTGATAACTTGGCAGCATTAATAGGGGATTACTGTAGCATGACTCTCGGGGTGTTACAAATCTCCTCCACTACAAGAAATCTCGTCCCGAGATTAAGAGGTGGAGTAAGGGGAAAAGAGTTGGTTACGAAATTCTAATGAATCTTCTCGGTCTTAGATGCTCTTCTCGCAGAGGTTGATACCTTTCTTTGATGTCTTTATTCCTATGCATCAATGCATCATGATGAAGTTTTCGTCCTTCTTCGGGAACTACATCGTACTTACGAAAAATCTAAGGGGCAGCTCCACAACGGTAGAATGTTACAGGGGGAAATCATTTGGGGGGGGGGGTATCCCAATAATGAACACATGAGTATCTCTTGATTTGAACAAATGAATCTCATCGTGCGCAAAGTAAGAAGATAGCATAAGAGCCTTCAAGCGGATAGACAATCATCGTTGCCTAAAACAAGGTGTGAAAGGGGTGAAGAGCAATGAGAATGAGTATTACGTCTGATACCAGAATAGATTACCAGGAAGGTGGCTCGCGAATTGCACACAAAGCCAAGCGTGAGGAATAACCTTGGAAACGGGGGGTGTACACGAGAGTCGGGTTTTGATCCTGGGGAACTGTGGGTTATGGGCCCACCATGTGGGTTAACAATATGAAGGGCGGTGACGTCTTGCACGATCATGATAGCAAGGCATGTCAGAGGATAGCTTGGCAGTTATGTTGGCAACACCGTTGGTACCAAGGGCGAGGGAGAAAGGGAATCATTTTCCTGCTCCTTGAAACGAGGCGGACCAATAGGCAAAGTTCTCGTCCATCGGTGGTTACGGAATGTTATCAACAACAGTAACATGGTCTTACTAACCGAGTTGTACACCAAGGTGTTCACTTAAGCAAAAATATTACTGCTTAGATTATATGTAGATCAAAGAAAGGTTAAACAAACAAATGGAAAGGAAAATGTGTTTAAACACAATGAAAAGGAGTATATCATTCCCAAGATTAAGCAGGGCATGATATACGTGTCAGGAAACCAAAGTCCTGACCATATAGATAAAAGGGGTAAGAAGAATAATGATATGTACCCACACAATGATGTTGGATAGTTAAACAAGAAACATTTAGCATTGCGCTTACAATGTTCTTGTGGATCTTCGGAGTACCACAGACTTGCTTCGAGATAGTACCGACATGGTCATTGGGTAAAGATCAGACTTTGAATACACAAAGGATCCATCAGGAACAACTTATTGAATAAGTCTTACATATTCAGTAAGGAAAAGATGAGGATGTGGCCGACGGGCTCAGCAACAATTCATTGAGGGGAAAGGATGGTATTTCCCATCACGATTTCGATTTACCACTTGGAAGAATGCAAATCATTGTTAATGATATCACGACACATTTGTCGAGAGATTACATTAAGATGTAATCAATCGGCGATGAGATCAAGTGAAATGAATGATGGAGCGAATGGCTATTGAAACCACTTAGTACAATACAAACTTGAAATCAAGCTAGTTGTTCAAGGCGAATGATATGCCGAGGAAGATCGGCGTAAGCTTAGCTCATTGCCGAAATTCTGTTCCGGGAAGGACAAGGCAGCACAGTTAAATAGATGTGTGATAATGATATAGCCGATCAGGCTAGATTTGACTTGAAGAATTAATAAACTCATAAGCAATGGAGATTACTTAGAGTTAATGAATCGGAGTGCGAAATTGATTCACTTATCAGTGTCCTTGAGTGTCTAACAACTCAAAACCCGGAGAAAATTGGAGTCAGTGAAAATGTAACACATAATGAAGAACTCATAAGAAGCTATGCAGCTCCGTGATAATCTCGAGATACCAGGGGGGTAATACTCGGCGATGGCTCAAAGTAGATGTTAGGCCGGGGTATTGCTCTGTAGGAGACAAGTGCTTAAACTTGCACGAGAAATGGTATTTAGAAGAGGAGCATGGTTGGAACCACGATTGTAAAAGGCCAGATCCCTGATATAAGATGAACTTATATCAAGGGGATAATTAATTTAAGAGAAGCTTTAATGATAAGATCTACATCGTGTCCATGGGCATGAATAGAAAGTTCAAGGTTGACTCCCACTTCTTCAATGCATAAGCTTTCATTCACTGCTCTATAAAAAAGAATTGATTGCGAAGACTTGCCTGGTAAATTACCAGAGGAGTATGAACCTTGGAAAACTTTCGGGTTCACACAGATTAAGGAAGGCATAAGTTCAACCCATCGGGGCATCTTAGGCACATACTACGGAAACTTGAGGAGCAAATTATACAAGCTCGAAAGCAGAGCATGGTTGAGAAAGCAGATGATATATTTTACCCAAGGCATTATATATCATGGCAGTACTCACAAGGTATTTGAATATGAAGGCTGCTGTCGGATAAAATCCAACAAAGGATCCAGTAGTCTACAAGGGATCTTATGTGAGCATCGGTACTCAACCAGAAGAAGAAAGAATACAGGGGGATCAGATTATAGAAACAACCGACTAATTCAAACTCGGATGCAAAGGAATTACGATTTCCAAACCAAGGGATCAGAAGCAAATGCTCTGATAAAGGATGCATAAGTTGAATAGACTTAGGGGTAGAATCGATGATAAACAGATTGGTCAAGAACCAGCTCATATTTGGAATGACGTGTGAGCTGGAAGAACGAATTCTAGTTTGACTGATGATTGCAAGTATTTGCAACCTATTGAATCAATAAGATCATAAAGTCAATCATAAAGTATTTTAATGAATATTGCTATACATATGGAATTAACCATAATGCAAGCAGGTAAAACTTTCCAGAGCAATAGGTTGCTGAGGATTTTGGAAGATTGAATAGTGTTTCAAAGACCTCTGTGAAATGCATGAACAACTGGGGATGAACGAACCCCCAGTAAATGTGATGAATTATTCATACATGTATTCATGCGGAAAAGGAGTAGCAAAGCAGCAGGAAAAAGGATTCTCGAAGTCAAAGAATACTTTCGGGTATCTTGTAATAACAAGATCAATTGAAATGAAGGTATGGACGACAAGTGTATGCAGCTATCCTTAGGGATTTATCGGTGATATGGAATTGCAATGGCGAAGGGAACAAGGGTCTCGGAAAAACACCGAATATTATCTCCAGAATCTTCTGATGAAGCGGGCGACCATCCAGAATGAAGGGACTCTTCGGGGAAAGTCGTTACGAGAACCTAATGTAGTTAGTAAATTCATTTAACCCGAATAGAAGAGAGATCAGAGTCCCAGAGTAAAGACGAGGAATAAAAGATCCTAATACCACCCAATTGGCGATGTGGGCTCGTAAGCCACACAGCCATGTTAGTAAAATCGTTTTTCAAAGACTAGACTCAACTTCGGCCAAGGAGTTGGAAAGGGGGGGTTCCTACACGCAGTCGGCTCTGATACCAACTTCTGACGCCCCCGATTTGACCGTACACTAATCATGCACGCAAATGTGTACGACCAAGATCAAGGACTCACTGGAAGATATCACAACACAACTCTAGACACAAATTAAAATAATACAAGCTTTATATTACAAGCCAGGGGCCTCGAGGGCTTGAATACATAAGCTCGAATACACAAGAGTCAGCGGAAGCAATACTATCTGAGTACAGACATAAGTTAAACAAGTTTGCCTTAAGAAGGCTAGCACAAAACATCAACGATCGAAAAGGCAAGGCCTCCTGCCTGGGACCTCCTAACTACTCCTGGTCGTCAGTTGTCTCCACGTAGTAGTAGGCTCCGTCGGGGTAGTCGCAGTCGTCAAGTGTGGCATCTGGCACCTGGACTCCACCATCTGGTTGCATCAACCAGCAAGAAGAAAGAAGGGGGAAAGGGGGGAGCAAAGCAACCGTGAGTACTCATCCAAAGTACTCGCAAGCAAGGATCTACACTACATATGCATCAGTATCAATGAAAAGGGTAGTATTTGTGGACTAAGCTACAGAATGCCAGAATAAGAGGGGGAGAAGCTAGCCCTATCGAAGACTAGCATCTTCTGGAAACCACCGTCTTGCAGCAACAGGGGGAGTAGAGTAGTATATCATAAGTCATATTTATGTTGTTGTTCCAACGCTCCGGGATCCTTTCTCGACTCCCGAAGCAACATATCCAAACAATGCCTCAGCATCCAGTTCTAGTTGTAGCGATCGGGATACAACTCCAAGTGTCCGTTACCGTAGCACAGGCTATCGATAGATGTTTTCTTCCCTGCAGGGGTGCACCAACTTACCCAACACGCTTGCTTAACTCCGGCCGGACACACCATCAGGTCATGCCCGCCCTCGGCCAAACAATACGCTGCAACCCGACCTAGGCTTAATAGAGAGGTCATGCATGCCGGACTAAACCCTATGCCCCCAGGGGTCATGGGCCAATCGCCCTGGGAACTCCTGCACGTTGCGTACGCGGCCGGTGAGCAGACCTAGCAACCACCTTTAAAAAGGTACGAGCCTAACCAGTCCAACCCGGCGCGCGCCGCTCAGTCGCAATGACGTCAGTTAAGCTTCGGCTGATGCATACGACGCAGAACGCCCATACTATGCCCACGTGATGGTTAGCGCTATCGGGCCAGAGGCCCCTTGGATCAAATATCCAAACCGTTTAGTGTCTTGGGAACGCGCGGTAACGAGCATAGACTCACGATAATGTGACCCCGTCGCCCCGTCTCGAGAACTTGCGGCAAGGGCGAGTGCCCGGCCCCGCCTCGTATTTATCTCGCGGGCGCCTTCCAGGTCAACCCGACTACACATCACTCGCAATTAAGCTCGCGCGGGTACCCCTCAGGGTCGACCCGTCTTTAGTAACTAGGTTCAGTGTAAAGTCATAGTAACCATAGTAACTGTGTGTCTGACACCAAAGGAAAACCTGAGGAAATCACCCTTGATGGAATCCCACCTGATGTTTATCGTCAAGGTGAACGAAAGAGGAGTCACCCTCGAGGTCCACTCTTGAGGAGTTGCATGACAGTGTCGTTATCGGGAGTGGAGAAAGAGGAATCACCCTCGATGACCACAACCGATGAACTAACCTACAAGGTTAACATCAGAAGTGCTGATGAGGTCTCACCCTCGGCGCTCGATAGTAACCCAGTAGTGTCGAGCAACTAAGGGGAAAGTGATGTGTGGTGCTGGGTCCTGGTCTTCGATCCCGTTGATCGGATCTTCTGATAATCCAGCGGGGCAGTCGGGACAAGGTAGGGGGTCACTGGTGGATCTCTAACCAGCCTATACTAAGCAGTTTAGTATAAACATGTAAGGTATGAAAGCAGTAACAACAACAGGCTATGCATCGGAATAGGATCATACAGAAAAGCAGTAGCAGTTCTAATGCAAGCATAAGAGAGAAGAGAGTGGGCGATATCGAAATGATCAAGGGGGGTTGGCTTGCCTGGTTGCTCTGGCAAGAAGGAGGGGTCGTTGTCGATGCAGTCAATCACCGAGGTAGCATCAGTCTCGCGGTCTACCGGAGAGAAGAGGGGGGAGAAACAATAAATACAAAGCATACAGATGCAACAAAGAAGCAAGACATGTCAACACGCAGCGCTATGGTGCTCTAACGCGGTGCTACACAATACCGGCAGAGGGGGATAACATCCGGGAAAGTATTCCCGGCGTTTCGTGTTTTCGGTCAGATGAATCGGAGGGGGAAAGTTGCAGGTTCACTATGCTAGGGACATGTGGCGGATGAACGGACCGCGTATTCGGATTCGTCTCGTTGTTCTGAGCGATTTTCATATATAAAACATTTTCATCCGAGTTACAGATTATTTTATATGATTTTCTAAAGTTTAAAGCATTATCTAGAATTTATTTAATTCATTTAAAACAAACATTATCCAGAACAGTAAAAAGGTGATGTCAGCATGACATCACCATCACGTCAGCAGGTCAACAGGTTGACTAAGTCAAACCTGGCGCGTGGGCCCCGTCTGTCATAGGTACAGACTAACTAACAGTTTTAATTAAACTAACCTAGCTCATTAGACTAATTAAGCACGGTTAATTAAGTTAATTAATTAGTTAATTAATTGATTAATTATTAATTTTATCATTATTATTTTTAAAGTCTTTTTTTAACCTTTTTTTTTTAAAAAAAGGGGGCTGGGGCCCGGATGTCATAGGCCCAGGGGGCCTAGACGGGGCGGGTTTTCGGGCGCACGGGTGCGGGCGCTCGCACCCGAGGCCACCTAAGGCGAGGGCGGGAGCGGCCGGCGACGGCAGTTCGGCGCCTGAACGGGAATTGGCCCGCGGGGCTCGCCCGACTGGGGCCGCGGGGGCGGCCGGCAGGCGCCAGCGTCGGGGCGGGGGGCCACTGCGGGCGGCCGGCAGGGGCGGCCCGAGCGGCGCGACGCGCGCGCCAGTGGGCGAGGCAGGCGGAGAAAAGCGGGACGGGGCGGCTGCGGGGAAGCACTGGCAGCGCCGTAGGGGAACCGCAGAGGCGGCGCTGGGCGGTGGCTGGCCGCGACGCAGGCCCGAGCAGCGGCAGGGCGTGGAAGGGGAGGTGGTCGGCGTGGCACCGGCGGGCGCAGCCAGACGGCGGCGTCGGCCTCGAGCAGGGACAGTGGCTACGGCCCACGGGGCAACGAGAAGAGAGGGGAAATGTGCGGGGCTCACAGTGAAGTTGTCGGTCGACTCAGCGTGCTCGGGGAAGCTCAGGTGGTGAAGAATCGACGGCGTGCTCTTGGGTGCCCGAGGAAGAAGAAGAGATTGCCGCGGCCTATGCAGAGGCGGGGAGCTCCGATGTGTCGATGCAGGTGACGAAGCAGTCGATGGCGATCCTCCTGGACACGATCCCGCACGCCGGTGATGACGGTGGCCGCGAGATCGACGAGGGCGCGATGACGAGGTCTCGGGTGCGAGCTCTATTATAGAGAGAGCAAGAGGGAAAGGGGATCCGGGGGTGTGCTAGGGGAAAGGGGTGGCCTAGGGTTCGGCAGGGGGTCGTGGTGGTCCTCCTTATCCTCTCTTGGGACCGTGGGATGGCTGCCACGGCGGCATCGCCGGCCAGGGAGGTGTGGATGGCCGCCATGGCCTCCCCTGTTTCCTGTACTGTGGGGAGGGAGAGGAGGTGAGGTGGGTTGGGCCGGCCAGGCTAATGGCCTAGTGGGCCGAGACCTAGGGGTGGGGAGGAGGCCTACTTTTGATTCGTTTGTTTTTTTTCTTTTTCTTTAGCTGACATTTAAAACATCCAATGTTTACAATTAAATAAAGCACCAAAAGACTTTGGAAAATTATGGAGCTTGGCCATTTAAATATATTGCAATATTTTGTACTGTCACAAAAGGTTTAGGAGGCATAGGAGTGAAACTAAATTTTCCATAAAAGGAAAAGTGATTAAAAGGACCGAATTGGTACTGTTTTAATTCTCATGGGAAATTAAATATCCCCAAATGATGTTGAATCATTCAAGGCAATTAGTTAGAGAATAATTGCAACCTAGCGAACATTTTTAATTTACTGTTTTATAAAACCATAATTTCGCTTGGCATTTGAATTCCGAATTTGAGCTTGGTTGAAAACAAAGTGACGATTAGCAGATTTTATTGTGATGACTTGGCAGCATTAATAGGGGATTACTGTAGCATGACTCTCGGGGTGTTACACTATCCCAAAGGTTTTACTTGGCATTTTATTGAAACAAAAGCTATAAAACATGATTACTAAAGTAGCTTAATCATGTGAACACACAAAAACAGTATGGGTAAATGTTGTGTGGTCTCCCAACGAGCGCTTTTCTATAATGCCTTTTTAACTAGGCATGATGATTTCAATGATGCTCAGATAAGAATTGTGATTGAAACATGCAAGAGAGCATCATGAAACATATGGCTAGCACATTTAAGTCTAACCCACTTGATGGGCCTCTAACCTCTCGTTGGTTACCCCAATTGGAAGGTGTGAGATGCAGTGTTGTGGAAGTTTTTCCCTTAGCAAAGATGCCAAGGATCGAATCCCCAGAGACTCCTAGGTTCAACAAGTAGGTGTCAACTGCTAACGGCACCAGATATTAGCAATCAACGTGGACCTGCACACAGATACAAATAACTTTGCTCCCAACGAGTACAGAGAGGTTGTCAATCCCTCCGGCCTTGTAGTTCACAAAGGATTAAACGCAAATGATAGTAGTGATAGATAATGTTTGCAATAGTAAGTAATAGCGAAAAGTAAATAGCGGATGTGATCAATGATGGTAATATGGACCGGAGTCTCATGATGTTCACTACTGATGTCACTCTCCCAAAAGACGATAAAACATCTATGTGAGGTAAACGAATTACAGCTGGGCAATTGACAGGACCACGAACGCAAACCAATGCAGACTACATTGCAAGAAAGGTTGAGGTTCAAAGCATGGGCGGTACGCCAAAGTAAGTAGACCAAAATCCATCAATATCTACTACTAATCATCCACCTTGAGATATCTATCCAGAACATCTCGCTGGTATTAAGTTGCGAGCCCCACCCATAGTGTAAACTCAATTCAACACACAACTGCATTAAAAGAACTTTGCGTAAAGTAAACAATCCTTGCACCCGCGGGCACAAGCACCATTGTTTTCCCCCTTGTGGCAACAGCACATCCCCTAGACTCATGTTTCTGTCACTCAAGCTAGTCATCGAGGGGCATGAACCCACAATCAAGCATAACGTTCCCTCTTGGAGTCACTACGTATTACTTGGCCAAAGCAATAAATAACAATGGAGAACATGCAAGAATTACTTACGAACATAAATATAAAAGAGTTAGATCAAATATATTACTCAATCACAATCTGAACATAATCTCATAATCCATCGGATCCCAGCAAACTCATCATAGCAACAGCATAAGGATTACATATGTGCCTCGATCATGTAGGGCAGCTCACGAGGACTAATTAGTGAAGCACAAGAACGGGAGGAGAACATCACATAGCTACTGGTCATGGACTCATGGTCCAAGGGAGACTACTCACAACTCATCCGGGAGGCGTCCATGGTGGTGGAGAGGCTCCCGATGGTGATCCTCCCCTCCGGCAGGGTGCCGGGAAGAGTTCTCCTGGTGCTCCCGATCTTGGAAGCGGCGGCGGCGGCAGAACAGAGATGAGATCGCGAAAAAGAGTTCCCGTCCTGAGGGTTTCGAAGTACGCTCTAAATATATGCCGAAGGGGGGCACCAGACGGGGCTCGGGGGGCCCAGGCGCCCCCCCGGCGCGGCCCAGGGGGGGCGCGCCGCTAGGGCGCCTGGGGCCCTG
>LR738710.1:623898309-623921612 GCA_902687465.1 Secale cereale | reverse complement strand
CCCCCCCCCCCCCCCCCCGGTTGTACTTCGGGCGCAAGGTAGGTTCTGGAACGCTGATTTTTTTATATAATTTTTCTGGATTTTTCCTGACAGTTCTCGTAATGTGAAAACCTGAAATACAAAAACAGTCGAAAACAGAAACTGGCACTGGGGTGCACTGGATTAGTAGGTTAGTCCAAATATGATCAAAAGTGTATGGAAGTGTATGAATATCATAGCAATATCACCCAAAAGTGGCATGGAGCAAGCAGAAATTATAGATACGTTTTGGATGTATCAACATCCCCAAGCTTAATTCCTGCTCGTCCTCGAGTAGGTAAATGATAACAAGAATAATTTCTGTGGTGACATGCTATTAACCATATAAGATTTTTTATAGTCATATGACAAAAGCTTACTGAGACAATGATTCTATAGTAATTAAGTTGCCTCATGAGAAAATCACAAATGACTGAAAGTTTTACAACATGACATTGAAGCATCAAAAAGATTTGCAATGAACATGATGTGCAAATATGATAAAGTGATATCTACCTTGCCCCCTTTAGTGAAGCAAAACATAAATGCAGGGGCACCTTCAAGGTTTAAGTGATGACTAGATACAATGATTTCAAAATAAACGATATCACAATCATGCAAAAGATAATGCTACTTTGGAACAATGCACATTACACTTAGAATGACAATCATGCTCTCAGTAGTTGGTGCTTGAAGAAAGAAGGTGGAGACTCAACATAAAAGTAAAAGAATGGTTATGTGCTAGAGCTTTTTATTTTGAAAACATGGAAGCAATTTTGTCAACGGTAGTAGTACCTCATATGTGTCATGCATAAGACATCCTATAAGTTGCAAGCCTCATGCATCGAATACCAATAGTGCTCGCACCTTGTCCTAATTAGCTCGGATTTCCATGGGTTATCATTGCATTACATATGTTTCAACCAAGTGTCACAAAGGGGTACCTCTATGCCACCTGTACAAAGGTCCAAGGAGATAAATCGCATTTGATTTCTCGTTTTTGATAGATCTCAACTTGAGGACATCCATACCGGGACAACATAGAAAATAGATGATGGACTCCTCTTTAATGCATAAGCATATTCTCATAAGAGATTGAGGATTAATGTCCAAGCTAAAACTTCCACCATGATACATGGCTTTGGTTGGCGGCCCAATGTTCTTCTCTAACAATATGCATACTCAATCAACCCATGGCAAATCACCCTTACTTCAGACAAGACGAACATGCATAGCAACTCACATGATATTCAACAAAAGTGTGATAGTTGATGGCGTCCCCAGAAACATGGTTACCGCTCAGCAAGCAACTTATAAGAAATAAGATACATAGGCAACATATTCTTTACCATAATAGTTTTTAAGCTACTTTCCCATTAGCTATGTATTGCAAAGTTAGTCTTGCTTAGTACAGGTGGAGGTTAGCAAAAGACTGGGAGCGACCAACTAAGAGAGCAATGACGGTCATAATCATGCAGAGCGACAAAGCAACATTGAATCAGGCATGGTAGTTATATCGCTACTCAGAAATAAAAGATCATCAAGGCTTGACAGACTTTCTTTACAGTCTTAAATATGCGTGAGCATACGCCAAGTCAATCAAAATAAATTCTTGAAGGAAGATATTACTAAACCATACCACATCATCGGCAAACAAATCAAGTTGGTACTCCAATAACACATTGGGAATCCCCCAGCTATTTGAGACTAACCATAAGAAAACCTGAACTACTAAGCGCCATTATGCACGTAGCATCTTTATCATAGACATGTTAACCAATGCAACGGAAGCAAACTCTCTTAATAAGATAAGCATGATAATTAAAGAGAGTTCAAGCAACCAACTAAACAAAAGCTCTTTGAAAAGATAAGCATGAATACTAAGAGCTGAACATGATAGTAGCTATTAAAAGACAAAGAACACACACAGCAAAGATAGACATGAAAATTCTATGTTATATTCTAGGTAGAAGTGGAGCGTGTTTCTCTCCCACATAAAGAAAGCTGAGTTCCGACTCGTTATGAAAAACTAAAAAGAAAACTAAAAGCAAGACGCTCCAAGCATAGCACTTAACACATGAAGTGATAAAAATATAGCGGAACGAAAGACGAACTGATAATGTTGATGGAGAAGGGGATGCACGGGGGGCATCCCCAAGATTAGACGCTTGAGTCTCCTTGAATAATTCTTGGGGGTGCACGGGGGCATCCCCAAGCTTGAGCGCTTGACACTCCTGAATTTTTTTATCATCTTCCCTCGCACACTTGAAAACTCCCTTCATACATAACTCATCATAATCTGATTAGCGAGGTTAGTACCATTAATAAAATAATTATACCTTGCTGGAAATAAAGATATTCTTGAAGTTCTACTGTTTCTCAAGATTGCCAAAAGGTTTTTGCAAAGAAAAAGCAAGCTCTTGGTTTGCAAAATGAAGGAAAGGCAAAACAGGACAGAATCTGTGAAAAACTGAACAGCAGGTAGTAATTGATTTGTTCGGGGCACTTCTGAAACTCAAACCAAAAAACTCAAAACAGACGCACGAAAGACAATTATATGGAGAACGCTGTCGAAAAAATTCAGACCAAAAAGATGATCTGGTGATTTTATACGAATTTTTCTATCCAAGGACAGAATCTGTTTCCTCGACAGCACCTCACAACTTTTGAACTTTCTAGCAATCAGAGGCTATACTTGGCGCAAATATGAAAAGCAAAGATACAATGATGATGCTACAGTACTAAACAACATCAAGACACAACAAAAGCAAAATATAAAAATTTATTCATGTGGGCTGCCTCCCAAAAGCGCTTTCTTCTATGCCTTTAAGCTAGGCATAATGCATATAGATCAGGTTGTATCAATTGAACCATCATCAAGATCATCAAAAAGCTCTTCAATAATACAACTAATCTTAAGAGGACTCTCAAATAAAGGCCTCATAGAGATACTCCTAGGTAGAAGACCAAAAGGATAAAAGTCAAGGGAAGATTCATTTATAAATTTATCAAAGACAGGTGTTTCTTCCAAGGTCTTTACAGTTTCAACCCCTTTGGCAATAGATGGATTACTTTTAGAACGGGGAGCCTTTGGAACGTGAACGAACTTAGGCTCCCTCTTTGCCGGAGTTTCTACCTTTTTGGTTTTGATCGAGGAGAAGGTAGTTCCTAGGGTATCAAATATTTCCTAAATCTTGTCTATCCTAGAAGAGTCCAAGTCATGGAATTTGACGGTCTCCAAAATTTTAAAAAAATTATGCATGGAGCTATCAAGTCTATTCAAATTCCCTTGGATCTTACAATCCAACTCATTTATCTTATTAATGCTTGGCATCTCTAGCTCTATCTTTTCAAGTTTTTTCATAATGTGAGCTAGGGTGATGTCCTCTCGAATGCTAACAACAGGGAGATTCCCAACAAGATTTTCAATAATACTAAGAGACTCCCAAACTGGGGCCTCCACGAAATTCCCATTGATAGCAGTATCTAGAATAAACCTATTCCAAGAAGTAATTCCAACATAAAAATTTCTAAGCAAGATAGTAGTAGGTTGCTTCTTGGTGGCTCTTTTTTGTGAATCATTAATTCTATACCAAGCATCTTTCAAACTTTCCCCACCTCTTTGTTTAAAGGTGAGAACTTCTGCCTCGTCAAAGACAAAAGGACCCGACATAATGACAACTAAAGAACGAGATAACTATTTTTGTGATTTTTGATAAAAGGTACTAAAGCAAAAACTGAAAGGCAAACTAGCAAGACTAAAAAGCAAAGGTAAAAGATAGCATGCAACTCCCCTATCCTGAAGAGTGGAGTCCCCGGCAACGGCGCCAGAAAAACTCCTTGATGGGCCTCTAACCCCTCGTTGGTTACCCCAAGTGGAAGGTGTGAGATGCAGTGTTGTGGAAGTTTTTCCCTTAGCAAAGATGCCAAGGATCGAATCCCCAGAGACTCCTAGGTTCAACAAGTAGGTGTTAACTGCTAACGGCGCCAGATATTAGCAATCAACGTGGACCTGCACACAGATACAAATAACTTTGCTCCCAGCGAGTACAGAGAGGTTGTCAATCCCTCCGGCCTTGTAGTTCACAAAGGATTAAACGCAAATGATAGTAGTGATAGATAATGTTTGCAATAGTAAGTAATAGTGAAAAGTAAATAGCGGATGTGATCAATGATGGTAATATGGACCGGAGTCTCATGATGTTCACTAGTGATGTCTCTCTCCCAAAAGACGATAAAACAGCTATGTGAGGTAAACGAATTACAGCTCGGCAATTGACAGGACCACGAACGCAAACCAATGCTGACTACATTGCAAGAAAGGTTGAGGTTCAAAGCATGGGCGGTACGCCAAAGTAAGTAGACCAAAATCCATCAATATCTACTACTAATCATCCACCTTGAGATATCTATCCAGAACATCTCGCTGGTATTAAGTTGCGAGCCCCACCCATAGTGTAAACTCAATGCAACAGACAACTGCATTAAAAGAACTTTGCGTAAAGTAAACAATCCTTGCACCCGCGGGCACAAGCACCGTTGTTTTCCCCCTTGTGGCAACAACACATCCCCTAGACTCATGTTTCTGTCACTCAAGCTAGTCATCGAGGGGCATGAACCCACAATCAAGCATAACGTTCCCTCTTGGAGTCACTACGTATTACTTGGCCAAAGCAATAAATAACAACGGAGAACATGCAAGAATTACTTACGAACATAAATATAAAAGAGGTAGATCAAATATATTACTCAATCACAATCTGAACATAATCTCATAATCCATCGGATCCCAGCAAACTCATCATAACAACAGCATAAGGATTACATATGTGCCTCGATCATGTAGGGCAGCTCACGAGGACGAATTAGTGAAGCACAAGAACGGGAGGAGAACATCACATAGCTACTGGTCATGGACTCATGGTCCAAGGGAGACTACTCACAACTCATCTGGGAGGCTTCCATGGTGGTGGAGAGGCTCCCGATGGTGATCCTCCCCTCCGGCAGGGTGCCGGGAAGAGTTCTCCTGGTGCTCCCGATCTTGGAAGCGGCGGCGGCGGCGGAACAGAGATGAGATCACGAAAAAGAGTTCCCGTCCCAAGGGTTTCGAATGACGCTCTAAATATATGCCGAAGGGGGGCACCAGACGGGGCTCGGGGGGCCCAGGCGCCCCCCGGCGCGGCCCAGGGGGGGGGGGGCGCCGCCGGGGCGCCTGGGGCCCTGGTGCCCCCCCCCCCCGGCTGTACTTCGGGCGCAAGGTAGGTTCTGGAACGCTGATTTTTTATATAATAATTCTGGATTTTTCCTGATAGTTCTCGTAATGTGAAAACCTGAAATACAAAAACAGCCGAAAACAGAAACTAGCACTGGGGTGCACTGGATTAGTAGGTTAGTCCAAATATGATCAAAAGTGTATGGAAGTGTATGAATATCATAGCAATATCACCCAAAAGTGGCATGGAGCAAGCAGAAATTATAGATACGTTTTGGACGTATCACCACTTCATATGCATAGGTATTTTGTGATAAAACTACTTTTGGGAGCAAGAATCAACGAGCATAGGAAGGCAAAACAAGCAAAACTTGAAGATTTTCAACACATAGAGGGTAAACTTGATATTACTGAAATTTGTAAATTCATATGTCCCTATGTCATAATAATTTTCAGTAGCATCATGAATGAATCCAATAATATAGCTATCACATAAAGCATTCTTTTCATGATGCATAAGCATAGAAATTTTGCTACTCTCCACATAAGCAAATTTATTCTCATGAATAGTGTGGTAGCAAACTCAACAAAATAACTATCATGAGACACTTGATTGGCATGATCAATTTGAGCATTAAAATCATGATGAAAGGTTTCATGGTTATAATTATTCTGAATAGAATACATGTCATCATCATAATCATCAAAAATAAGAGGGATGCTACCACTATAACAAATTTACACATCAAATCTTGGGGGACTAAAAATATCATCTTCATCAAAGATAGCATCCCCAAGCGGCTTTGCATATCATTAGCATCATGGATATTCATAGAATTCATATTAACATCATGGATATGCATATCATTCAAAGATTTTATGCCAAACATTTTATTGAATTCTTCTTCTATCAATTGAGCACAATTTTTCTTTCCATCATTTTCTAGATAGACATGATCAAGACGAATAATATGAGGCAACATCAATTCCATTTTTTTTTCTTTTACGAAAGCAGACTAGTGATAAAACAAGAAACTAAAAGATTCAATTGCAAGATCTAAAGATATACCTTCATGCACTCACCTCCCATGCAACGGCGCCAGAAAAGAGCTTGATGTCTACAACACAACTTGTTCTTGTAGACTCGTGTAGGGCCTCCAAACGCAGAGTTTTGTAGGATAGTAGCAAATTTCCCTCAAGTGGATGACCTAAGGTTTATCAATCCATGAGAGGCATAGGATGAAGATGGTCTCTCTCAAACAACCCTGCAACCAAATAATAAAAAGTATCTTGTGTCCACAACACACCCAATACAATGGCAAATTGTATAGGTGCTCTAGTTCGACGAAAAGATGGTGATAAAAGTGTAATAATGATCGTACAAATATATTTTTATAATCTAAATAAATAAAAAGAGCAAGGTAGCAAGTGATAAACGGAGCACAAACAATATTGCAATGCTTGAAAACATGGCCTAGGGTCCGTACTTTTGCTAGTGAAATCTCTCAACAATGCTAATATAATTGGATCACATAACCATCCCTCAATGTGTGATGACGGATCACTCCAAAGTTCCTATCTAGCGGAGAACATAAGAAGAAATTGTTGGTGGGGTATGAAACCACCTCAAAGTTATTCTTTCTGATCAATCTTTCCAAGAGTTTATACTAAAATAACACAAAGTTATTCTTTCCGATCGATCTATCCAAGATTTCATACTAAAATAACTCAAGGTTATCCTTTTCGATTGATCTCCAAGAGTTCGCACTAAGGTAACACAACGTTATCCTTTCTGATCGATCTATCAAGAGTTCATACTAAAATAACACCAAAACAAGTTCAGATTCATAATACTCAATCCAACACAAAGAACCTCAAAGAGTGTCCCAATATTTCTACCGGAGAAACAAAGACGAGAATGTGCATCCACCCCTATGCATAGATTACCCCAATGTCACCTCGGGGATCCGCGAGTTGAGTGCCAAAACACATATCAAGTGAATCAGTATGATGGCCCATTGTCACCACAGGTATTCATAGCAATACATACATCAAGTGTTCTCCAATCCATAAAAGTATTCAATCCGATAAGAACGAAAACTCAAAGGGAAAATTCAATTCATCACAACAAGATAGAGAGGGGGAAACACCATATCATCCAACTATATTAACAAAGCATGCGATACATCCATATAGTGCCATCTCAAGAACACGAGAGAGAGAGAGAGAGAGAGAGAGAGAGAGAGAGAGAGAGAGAGAGATTGAACACATAGATACTGGTACAAGCCCTCAGCCCCGAGGGTGGACTACTCCCTCCTCATCATGGTGGCCGCTGGGATGATGAAGATGGCCACCGGTGATGACTTCCCCCTCCGGCAGAGTGCCGAAACGGGGTCTAGATTGGTTTTTCGTGGATACAAAGGCCTGCGGTGGCGGAACTTCTGATCTATCCACTCTCCTAGGGTTTTTGGAATATTTGGGAATTTAGAGGGCGAAGAGGCGGTGCGGGAGGTCACCGAGGGGGCACAACCCCCTTGGGCACGCCTGGGTTCCTGGGCGTGCCTTGGTGGGTTGTGTCGACCTCGGGCCTCCCCTATGGTATATCTTTGGTCCACCGGGTGTCTTCTGGTCCAGAAAAAATCATCAAAAACTTTCATTGTGTTTGGACTCCATTTGGTACTGATTTTGTGTGAAGGAAAAAACAAGCAAAAAACAGCAACTCGCACTAGGCACTATGTCAATAGGTTAGTCCCAAAAAAATGATATAAAGTTGCTATAAAATGATTGTAAAATATCCAAGAATGATAATATAACAACATGGAACAAGCAAAAATTATAGATACGTTGGAGACGTATCAGGGGTCGGTCAGGTCGATCAGCCCGACCACGTGTTAAGAGCACGATGTTGGTTACCTCTTCACTGAACTAGGGTAGCAGATGTCTATGTGGGTATGATTTAGGTCTTGCTTGGCCGAAATGATTTCGTCCCATTTGTCATTCAACACGTTCTGATTGGCTTGCAGCTATTCCTGCTTCCTTTTCATGCTCCTGGTAGTGGCCACTGGGCGTCGTCAGAACCGCTCTTGTTTGAAGGGGTCTTCGGGGACTACGAAGTCCTCGGTATCGAGGCTCTCATCCTCCTCGGATTCAGGTAAGTAATTGTCGTCATCCCCGTCAAAGAGATTATCGGGGTCCTCGTCCTCGGGGGTACCTGCGGGGTTCTCTTGTCGTCCTTGGGGAGGCTTGCAAGTCCTCTCGCCGGTTATCAGCTTCACCAGATGCCGCGCCATTTTCAGTGACGGTGGTGCCATGCCCGCTGGGGGCCCCATTGGTACCTCTTGCGCGCCTGCATCGACGTCTTGAGGGTTTCCTAGGTGTGTCCACCATATATGTGTCATAAGTGGATGTTGCAGTCCACCTACCAGTATTAGCTAGGGGTCTGGTAGTTTCGGGAGGACCGTTGACATCTTCATCCATGTCGGTAGCCTCCTCGTAGTCTAACACATTGGTTAAATAATCGACTATGACGACTAGGTCGGTAGTGGGTGGGACGTAAATTTCCCGATCATCGGCTTTAAGTCCAATCTTATCATTGACCGAGGTCCAATCATCCGAGATCTTTAATCTCTGGATACGATCGAGCATCTCATTTATGTGAGATAATACCTTGGGATTCATCACCTGGCTATAAGTTGGGATAACTTTAAGTATGATTGGTGGGTCACTTGACACGTTCTCAGCTTGGTGAGTGGCTGGGGTTAACTCTGGTTCTGGCACTTAGGCCTGTTGGGGAACGTAGCATAATTCAAAAAAATTCTACGTCTTCACCAAGATCAACTATGGAGACATCTAGCAACGAGCAAGTAAGAGTGCATCTACATACCGTTATGTAGATCGCGTGCGGAAGCTTTCAACGAAGTGGGGATGAAGTAGTCATACTCTTCACATTCTTCGTCACCGATGATCGGCACCTCCGCGTTCAACACACGTACGGTGCAGCAACGTCACCTCCTTCTTGATCCAGCAAGGGGGGAGGAGAAGTCGTCAGAGATCCGGCAGCACGACGGCGTGATGACGGATGCAGTGGAGATCGCAGCAGGGCTTCGCCGGGCGCCCTGCGTGGGAGTTGGGAGGTGTGACGGGAGGGGAAGAGGCGCCAGGGCTTGGGGTGCGGCTGCCCTCTCCCCCCCCCCCCACATATATATAGGGGGCCAGGGGGGCGGCGGCCAGGGAGGAGTCCTCCTCCCCCAAGGCAAGTGGTGGCCCCCCCTCCCCTTAGGGTTTTAACCCTAGGCGCATGGGGAGGTGGGCCACCTTGTGGTGCGCCAGCCCAGAGGGCTGGACACATCCCCTCGCGGCCTAGGGGCCCCACCGGGATGGGTGGCCCCACCCGGTGGACCCCCGGGGCCCCTCCGGTGGTCCCGGGACGCTCCGGGTAACCCCCCGGAGATCACCCGTTGGCCGAAACTGGACTTCCTATATATCAATCTTTACCTCCGGACCATTCCGGAACTCCTCGTGACGTCTGGGATCTCATACGAGACTACGAACAACTTTCGGGTTTCCACGTGCATTTATCTCTACGACCCTAGCGTTACCGAACCTTAAGTGTGTAGACCCTACGGGTTCGGGAGACACGTAGACATGACCGAGACCACTCTCCGGTCAATAACCAACAGCGGGATCTGGATACCCATGTTGGTTCCCACGTGTTCCTCGATGATCTTCATCGGATGAACCACCGTGTCAAGGATTCACTCAATCCCGTATGTTATTCCCTTTGTCCATCGGTACGGTACCTGCCCGAGATTCGATCGTCGGTATTCCCGATACCTTGTTCAATCTCGTTATGGCAAGTCTCTTTACTCGATCCGTAATCCATCATCCCGTGACTAACTACTTAGTCACATTGAGCTCATTATGATGATGTCTTACCGAGTGGGCCCAGAGGTACCTCTCCGTCATACGGAGTGACAACATCCCAGTCTCGGTTCGTACCGACTCAACAGACACTTTCGGAGATACCCGATGCGTACCTTTATAGCCACCCAGTTACGTTGTGACGGTTGGCACACCCAAAGTATTCCTACGGCATCCGGGAGTTGTACAACCTCATGGTCTAAGGAATAAATACTTGACACCGAAAAGCTTATGCATTACGAACTATACGATCTCGTGTTATGCTCAAGTTTGGGTCTTGTCCATCACATCATTCTCCTAATGATGTGATCCCGTTATCACCGACATCCCATGTCCATGGTCATGAAACCGTGACCATCTGTTGATCAACGAGCTGGTAACTAGAGGCCTACCAGGGACTCATTGTGGTCTATGTATTCACACATGTATCGCTGTTTCCGTACAATACAATTCAAGCATGAATAACAGACAATTATCATGAACAAGGAGATATAATAATAATGCTTTTATTATTGCCTCTAGGGCATATCTCCAACAGTCTCCCACTTGCACTAGAGTCAATAATCTAGTTACATTGTGATGAATCGAACACCCATAGAGTTCTGGTGTTGATCATGTTTTGCTCGTGAAAGAGGTTTAGTCAACGGGTCTACGACATTCAGATCCGTATGCACTTTACAAATATCTATGTCTCCATCCTGAACATAATTCCGGATGGAGTTGAAACGGCGCTTGATGTGCTTGGTCTTCTTGTGAAACCTGGGCTCCTTGGTAATAGCAATAGCACCAGTGTTGTCACAGAAGAGAGTCATCGGGCTTGACGCGCTTGGAATGACTCCTAAGTCAGTGATGAACTCCTTCATCCAGACTCCTTCCTGCGCTGCTTCAGAAGCAGCTATGTACTCCGCTTCACATGTAGATGCTGCCACCACGCTTTGCTTGCAACTGCACCAGCTGACTGCCCCTCCATTCAAAATATACACGTATCCGGTTTGTGACTTAGAGTCATCCAGATCTGTGTCGAAGCTAGCATTGACGTAACCCTTTACGACGAGCTCTTCGTCATCTCCATAAACGAGAAACATATCCTTAGTCCTTTTCAGGTACTTCAGGATGTTCTTGACCGCTGTCCAGTGTTCCGTACCGGGATCACTTTGGTACCTCCCTACCAAACTTATGGCAAGGTTCACATCAGGTCTGGTACACAGCATGGCATACATGATAGAACCTATGGCCGAGGCATAGGGAATGACACTCATCTTTTCTCTATCTTCTGCCGTGGTCGGCGACTGAGTCTTACTCAATCTCATACCTTGCAAAACAGGCAAGAATCCTTTCTTTGACTGATCCATATTGAACTTCTTCAATATTTTGTCAAGGTATGTACTTTGTGAAAGACCAATGAGGCGTCTCGATCTATCTCTATAGATTTTGATGCCTAATATGTAAGCAGCTTCTCCAAGGTCCTTCATTGGAAAACTTTTATTCAAGTAGGCCTTTACATTTTCCAAGAATTATATATCATTTCCCATCAGCAATATGTCATCCACATATAATATGAGAAATGCCACAGAGCTCCCACTCACTTTCTTGTAAATACAGGCTTCTCCATAAGTCTGTATAAATCCAAACGCTTTGATCACCTCATCAAAGAGAATATTCCAACTCCGAGATGCTTGCACCAGCCCGTAAATCGAGCGCTGGAGCTTGCATACCTTGTTAGCGTTCTTTGGATCGACAAAACCTTCCGGTTGCATCATATACAACTCTTCCTTGAGGAAGCCATTAAGGAATGCTGTTTTGACGTCCATTTGCCATATCTCATAATCATAGAATGCGGCAATAGCTAACATGATTCTGACTGACTTCAACATCGCTACGGGAGAGAAAGTCTCGTCGTAGTCAATCCCTTGAACTTGTCGATAACCCTTAGCGACAAGCCGAGCCTTATAGATGGTCACATTACCATCCGCGTCTGTCTTCTTCTTAAATATCCATTTGTTTTCTATGGCGTGCCTATCATCAGGCAAGTCCACCAAAGTCCATACTTTGTTTTCATACATGGATTCTATCTCGGATTTCATGGCTCCAAGCCATTTATTGGAATCCGGGCCCGCCATCGCTTCTTCATAGTTCGAATGTTCACCGTTGTCTAACAACATGATTTCCAGGACAGGGTTGCCGTACCACTCTGGTGCGGAACGTGCCCTTGTGGACCTTCGAAGTTCAGTAGTAACTTGATCTATTTCTTCATGATCATTATCATTATCTTCCTTCCTTGTTGGTGCAGGCACCTCAGGAACAGTTTCCTGTGCTGCGCTACTTTCCGTTCCAGGAGGGGTGACTGTCACCTCATCAAGTTCTACTTTCCTCCCACTCACTTCTTTCGAGAGAAACTCTTTCTCCAGAAAGCATCCATTCTTGGCAACAAAGACTTTGCCTTCGGATCTGTGGTAGAAGGTGTACCCAATTGTTTCCTTTGGGTATCCTATGAAGACGCATTTTTCCGATTTGGGTTCGAGCTTTTCAGGTTGAAGTTTCTTGACATAAGCATCGCAACCCCAAACTTTCAGAAACGACAGCTTCAGTTTCTTGCCAAACCAAAGTTCATACGGAGTCGTCTCAACGGATTTCGACGGAGCCCTATTTAAAGTGAATGCGGCAGTCTCTAAAGCATAACCCCAAAAAGATAGCGGTAAATCGGTAAGGGACATCATAGATCGCACCATGTCCAACAGAGTACGATTTCGACATTCGGACACACCGTTACGTTGAGGTGTTTCGGGCGGTGTCAATTGTGAAACAATTCCACAGCTCCTAAGGTGTGTGCCAAATTCATGACTTAAATATTCACCCCCACGATCTGATCACAAGAACTTTATGTTTCTGTCACGTTGATTCTCAACCTCATTCTGAAATTCCTTGAACTTTTCAAAGGTCTCAGACTTGTGTTTCATCAAATAGATCTACCCATATCTACTCAAGTCATCTGTGAGGGTGAGAACATAACGATAGCCTCCGCGAGCCTCAACACTCATTGGACCGCACACATCGGTATGTATGATTTCCAATAAGTTGGTTGCTCGCTCCATTGTTCCGGAGAACGGAGTCTTGGTCATCTTGCCCAAGAGGCATGGTTCGCACGTGTCAAATGATTCATAATCAAGAGACTCTAGAAGTCCATCTGAATGGAGCTTCTTCATACGTTTGACACCAATATGACCAAGGCGGCAATGCCACAAGTATGTGGGACTATCATTATCAACTTTACATCTTTTGGCATCTACACTATGAATATGTGTATTACTACGTTCGAGATCCATCAAAAATAAACCATTGACCAGCGGGGCATGACCATAAAACATATCTCTCAAATAAATAGAACAACCATTATTCTCTGATTTGAAAGAGTAGCCATCTCGCATAAGACGAGATCCAGAAACAATGTTCATGCTCAAAGCTGGTACTAAATAACAATTATTCAGGTTTAAAACTAATCCCGAGGGTAGATGTAGAGGCAGCGTGCCGACGGCGATCACATCGACCTTGGAACCATTCCCGACGCGCATCGTCACCTCATCCTTCGCCAGTCTCCGTTTATTCCGCAGCTCCTGTTTTGAGTTACAAATGTGAGCAACTGCACCGGTATCAAATACCCAGGAGCTACTACGAGCGCTGGTAAGGTACACATCAATAACAAGTATATCAAATATACCTTTGACGTTGCCGGCCTTCTTGTCTGCTAAATATTTGGGGCAGTTCCGCTTCCAATGCCCCGTTCCCTTGCAATGAAAACACTCAGTCTCAGGCTTGGGTCCATACTTTGGCTTCTTCCCGGCAACAGGCTTGCCAGGCGCGGCAACTTGCTTGCCGTCCTTCTTGAAGTTCTTCTTACCCTTGCCTTTCTTGAACTTAGTGGTTTTATTGACCATCAACACTTGATGTTCTTTCTTGATGTCAACCTCCGCTGATTTCAGCATTGAATACACCTCGGGAATGGACTTCTCCATCCCCTGCATATTGAAGTTCAGCACGAAGCTTTTGAAGCTTGGTGGGAGCGACTGGAGGATTCTGTCAACAATTGCTTCTTCTGGGAGATTCATTCCCAGCTGAGACAAGCGATTGTGCAATCCTGAAATCTTGAGGATGTGCTCACTGACAGAACTGTTCTCCTCCATCTTACAGCTATAGAATGCGTCGGAGACATCATATCTCTCGACTCGGGCATGAGCTTGGAAAACCATTTTCAGCTCTTCGAACATCTCATATGCTCCGTGGTGCTCAAAACGTTTTTAAAGCCCCGATTCCAAACTGTAAAGCATGCCGCACTGAACCAGGGAGTAATCATCACAACGTGACTGCCAAGCGTTCATAACGTCTTGGTTTGCCGGGAGAACGGGTGCATCACCTAGTGGTGCTTCTAGGACATAGGTTCTCTTGGCAGCTATGAGGATAATCCTCAGGTTACGGACCCAATCCGTATAGTTGCTACCATCGTCTTTTAGCTTGGTTTTCTCTAGGAACGCGTTGAAGTTGAGGGAAACTAGAGCGTGGGCCATTTGATCTACAAGAGATATTGTAAAGAATTTAGACTAAGTTCATGATAATTAAGTTCATCTTAATCAAATTTTAATGAACTCCCACTCAGAATGACATCTCTCTAGTCATCTAAGTGATACACGATCCGAATCGAGTAGTCCGTGTCCGATCATCACGTGAGACGGACTAGTCAAAAACGGTGAACATCTTCATGTTGATCGTATCTTCTATATGACTCGTGTTCGACCTTTCGGTCTTCCGTGTTCCGAGGCCATGTCTGTACATGCTAGGCTCGTCAAGTGAACCCTAAGTGTATCGCGTGTGTAAATCTGTCTTACACCCGTTGTATGTGAACGTTAGAACCTATCACACCCGATCATCACGTGGTGCTTCGGAGCAACGAGCTTTAGCAACGGTGCACAGTTAGGGGAAACACATTACTTGAAATTTAAGCGAGAGATCATCTTATTTACTACCGTCGTTCTAAGTAAACAAGATGCATAAACATGATAAACATCACATGCAATCAATTATAGTGACATGATATGGCCAATATCATCTTGCTCCTTGGATCTCCATCTTCGGGGCACCATGATCATCTTGTCACCGGCTCGACACCATGATCTTCATCATCATGATCTCCATCATCGTGTCTTGAAGAAGTCGTCACGCCAACTATTACTTCTACTACTATAGCTAACGTTTAGCAATGAAGTAAAGTAATTACATGGCGTTATTCAGTGACACGCAGGTCATACAATAATAAAGACAACTCCTATGGCTCCTGCCGGTTGTCAAGTTCATCGACATGCAAGTCGTGATTCCCTATTACAAAAACATGATCAATCTCATACATCACATATATCATTCATCACATCTTCGTTCTTGGCCATACCACGTCACAAAACACATGCTGCAAAAACAAGTTAGACGTCCTCTAATTGTTGTCGCAAGTTTTACGTGGCTTCTATAGGATTTCTAGCAAGAACGTTTCTTACCTACGCCAAAACCACCACGTGATTTGTCAACTTCTATTTACCCTTCATAAGGACCCTTTTCATCGAATCCGATCCGACTAAAGTAGGAGAGACAGACACCCGCCAGCCACCTTATGCATCTAGTGCATGTCTGTCGGTGGAACCAGTCTCATGTAAGCGTACGTGTAAGGTCGGTCCGGGCCGCTTCATCCCACAATACCGCCGAATCAAGATTGACTAGTAACGGTAAGAAAGTTGAACAAGATCATACGCCCACAACTGCTTTGTGTTCTACTCGTGCAAGATGCTACGCATAAAACCTAGGCTCAGATGCCACTGTTGGGGAACCTAGCATAATTCAAAAAAATTCTACGTCTTCACCAAGATCAACTATGGAGACATCTAGCAACGAGCAAGTAAGAGTGCATCTACATATCGTTATGTAGATCGCGTGCGGAAGCTTTCAACGAAGTGGGGATGAAGTAGTCGTACTCTTCACGTTCTTCGTCACCGATGATCTAGCGCCGAACGGACGGCACCTCCGCGTTCAACACACGTACGGTGCAGCAACGTCACCTCCTTCTTGATCCAGCAAGGGGGGGGAGAAGTCGTCAGAGATCTGGCAGCACGACGGCGTGATGACGGATGCAGTGGAGATCGCAGCAGGGCTTCGCCGGGCGCCCTGCGTGGGAGTTGGGAGGTGTGACGGGAGGGGAAGAGGCGCCAGGGCTTGGGGTGCGGCTGCCCTCTCCCCCCCCACACATATATATAGGGGGCCAGGGGGGCGCCAGCCCCCTGCAGATCCAATCTGCAAGGGGGGGCGGCGGCCAGGGAGGAGTCCTCCTCCCCCAAGGCAAGTGGTGGCCCCCCCTCCCCTTAGGGTTTTAACCCTAGGCGCATGGGGAGGTGGGCCACCTTGTGGTGCACCAGCCCAGAGGGCTGGACACATCCCCTCGCGGCCTAGGGGCCCCACCGAGATGGGTGGCCCCACCCGATGGACCCCCGGGGCCCCTCCGGTGGTCCCGGGACGCTCCCGGTGACCCCCAGAGATCACTCGTTGGCCGAAACTGGACTTCCTATATATCAATCTTTACCTCCGGACCATTCCGGAACTCCTCGTGACGTCCGGGATCTCATCCGGGACTCCGAACAACTTTCGGGTTTCCACGTGCATTTATCTCTACGACCCTAGCGTTACCGAACCTTAAGTGTGTAGACCCTACGGGTTCGGGAGACACGTAGACATGACCGAGACCACTCTCCGGTCAATAACCAACAGCGGGATCTGGATACCCATGTTGGTTCCCACGTGTTCCTCGATGATCTTCATCGGATGAACCACCGTGTCAAGGATTCACTCAATCCCGTATGTTATTCCCTTTGTCCATCGGTACGGTACCTGCCCGAGATTCGATCGTCGGTATTCCCGATACCTTGTTCAATCTCGTTATGGCAAGTCTCTTTAATCGATCCGTAATCCATCATCCCGTGACTAACTACTTAGTCACATTGAGCTCATTATGATGATGTCTTACCGAGTGGGCCCAGAGGTACCTCTCCGTCATACGGAGTGACAACATCCCAGTCTCGGTTCGTACCAACTCAACAGACACTTTCGGAGATACCCGATGCCTACCTTTATAGCCACCCAGTTACGTTGTGACGGCTGGCACACCCAAAGTATTCCTACGGCATCCGGGAGTTGTACAACCTCATGGTCTAAGGAATAAATACTTGACACCGAAAAGCTTATGCATTACGAACTATACGATCTCGTGTTATGCTCAAGTTTGGGTCTTGTCCATCACATCATTCTCCTAATGATGTGATCCCGTTATCACCGACATCCCATGTCCATGGTCATGAAACCGTGACCATCTGTTGATCAACGAGCTGGTAACTAGAGGCCTACCAGGGACTCATTGTGGTCTATGTATTCACACATGTATCGCTGTTTCCGTACAATACAATTCAAGCATGAATAACAGACAATTATCATGAACAAGGAGATATAATAATAATGCTTTTATTATTGCCTCTAGGGCATATCTCCAACAAGGCCGGCCCTAGATCTGGCGTAAGGTCCGAGTTTGGGTTTGGACCGGTATCGAGGCTTGACGATGGGGCAAGGTCACCTGCGGAGGGGGAGATCGGTCCCTCCGCATGATTTGCTGATTCCAGAGGGTCTAGTCCGAGGTCCTCAGAGGAAATCAGTTCCGGGGTCGAGCCCCTGACGACCGATAAGTCCTTGATCCGGCCTGGCGCCCAGCCTGAAAGGACGAGCTCACCACGGGAATCCGAGGTGTATTCCAAGCTTCCAAAAGTGACAACTTAATTTGGGGATAGTTCTCGACGGGCGCCAGATGGCCCGCTAAGTCGGTGCATAGGATCATGCTGCCGAATATGAAAATCTGGCCGGGGACGAAGATGTCCTTGCAGCCGGTGTTGAAGTTGATCTGCATACGAGACATCGATCTTTTCGTTGATCCCACAGCGGAACTCTCAATGAAAGCACCCATGTCGGTGGTAAAACCGGCAGACCTCGGGGTAGGGGGTCCCGAGCAGTGGCTCTCGGATCGGTGGTTAACAAGGGACGAACGAGACAGTATGTATCCAGGTTCGACCCCTTTCAAAGAGGTAATACCCACGTCCTGCTTTGATTGTATTGGTGATGATATATCGAGTACAGGCTTGATCTACCTCGATATCGTAAGTAGAGAACTAACCCTAAGGCTATGTGTATGAAGTTGTGGTCGTGTAAAGCTAGATCTTTGTTCAAAAACACTTGGAATAAATTTCAAATTTCTAGCACTAGTTTCATCATCTTCTAAAAGAAAAATAGTGGCATCATCATAGTATAACATGTTAACCCCCGTCATGTAAATTTTCACAAAGCACCCATTTTGCTTAGCTCTCCCCATGTTGATAGCAAGAGCATCAACAGCTAGATCAAACAGTAAGTACGATTGGGAATCCCCCTACCTTAGCCCTTTGTGAGTCTTAAAAAAAGATTAATTTTATCTTTTTTTTAACACAATACAGACGCAAGCACTCATACATACGCGCATACACTCATATCTATGAAAGCACACGCGCACACCATATCCTTATGAGCACCTTGAAAGATTGAGCCGGCATATCATCTTGAGATTTACGAAGTCACCGAAGTTTTTCCGTTACAAAATTTGGTAAACAAAAGGCCACCTTCCGTTAAAAAAAGGCACTTAATTGTTGCATAATATTTTCCAAAATCAACCTTAAGAAGCAAAGCAAGTTTTTTTGTGACGAATAGAATTCAAAGCCTCGTGTAATTAAATGAGGTCTAATGCAGTCGATGTTGTATCGAAGGCGACCATGGTTATTGGCGAAGCCAAATAGTGCACACAATTCGTGGAGAGAGAGAGAGAAGAGTCAGTCTTCATAAGTGGAAACTTAATCCTATCGCTTTTCACTCAGGAATGAGGTCCAGCAGTGTGTGTCAATATGCTCAAGATGAATCTCCCGAACAAAACTCTGCATTGCCATGCTCTGTATGATTGATTGGTCCGTAATAGATCAACATGCACATCAGATTTCAAAATTCAAGGTTTATTTGGGCCCCCCCTGAAGCGCGTTTTTAACACAACACAGATGCAGACACTCATACACTCATCCCTATGAACGCACACCCTCCCCCCATGAGCATCTTCGAGAGACTGAGTCGGCACATCATGTTGAGATTAACGAACTCATCACAGACGCCTTCGTAGTCGACAGGGAACATGTTCTCCCATTGAACGCGCATCGCCGAAATAAATCCAGAAAATTGTGACACCAATGTCAAGTCTTTGACTCGAACTCTGGTGGGCGGTCGAGATGAAGCGCTAAAGAGCTAGGACCGTAGGACGTGTTTGGTTGTCATCTACAAATTTTTCTTCATTGCATGCTTGGCCCAGTTGGCAAAAAACAAACATTTGCACGTTGTTTGGTTGTTGGCATCTAGGCCTCTTGTGTTAGGGGGGCAATTTTGGAATGTTGTTTGGTGTCCTGCATTTGGCTCGTCTCATGCAACTACACGGTGTTTGGTTGCATATACGGGATATGATTTAGAGTTAATACTTACACTTAACACAGAGAGTTACACTAGAGTGCCTCGTGACTGCGGTGGACAGTGACTGCAGCGCCGCGTACGACAAGACGAGCACGGAGTCATGGGCGAGTGTTTCTGCCGGCATCGCGGCGAACTAGTTGTTATCGGCGGCGTCGCAGAGAAAGTCTGTGTGGACGAGTGCTTAGGCAGAGGACGGGGGATTAAAAAATGCAATGCTTGTCGAACCATGGCGACTGCGGTGGATGGTGGCCGCGGTGCTACGTCCGATGCGGCGAGCGCGGAATCGTGCGCGAGCGACCTTGTCGGTGGCGCGGCTAACTAGTTGCTAGCATCGTCGCCGCTGAGAAAGTCCGCGCAGAGGGACGAATAGTAGGGCACTGAGATAGAGGAAAGAGGAGGTGAAATGCAGAGTGCGCGTCATGGTAGTGGCAGTGCAATAGGACGAGGGAGAGGAGGCCGAGATGAATGATGTCGGAGACAACTCCGGTATAGTAGGACGCGGGCAAGGAGGTCGAGAGGAACGATGTCGGCGGTAGTGACAGTGTAACAAGGCACGGGAGAGGAGGTCGACAGGAACAACGCCGGCGATGGTGTCAGTGTAGTTGTACGCATGAGAGAAGGCAGAGAGGCAGCGACGACGCGTTTGACATGACAAGCACGGGGTCGCAGGCGAACGATCCGGTCAGCGAAATGACGAACTAGTTCCTAGCGTCTTCACCGCAGAAATGATCTATGCGGAGGGATGAATAGGAGGGTTCTGAGGCAGATGATAGAGGAGAAGAAATATAGTGTGCGTGCCATGACGATATCAGTGCAGTAGGATATAGGAGAGGAGGCCGAGATGAAAGGCGGGGACGATAATGCCACTGCAGCAAGACACGTGAGAGGAGGGAAGAACAACACTGGCGATGGCGTCGGTGTAACAGGACGCGGGGTAAAGGCCTAGAGGAATTATTAAAGAGTGTCTTAAACCAGACCACGCATATGCATACACTCATCAGGATGGTGTAGATCTACTGTCTACGATCGTCAAAACAGAAAACATGCAATATGAAGGTCATGTGGAACTGCGAAATGAAGCTCCTGGTCAAAGGAAATTTCAAAAGGTCGACTATGTGCGACAAATTTGACAAAATTTGTCCAAAATAGCTGCAAACATGAACACAAAATTCATCATTTACCATGAATAAAACTACAAACCGATTGTCTGGATAGTACTACAACTTCAATGTGCTTCTTTTCTCATAGACCTTATCTCAAGTCGAAGCACCTGTGTGTGGATTAGAAGAGACTAACAAAGTAATAAGTAAACAAGATTAGGAGTTAAACGATTAACAAAGTAATAAGTAAACAAGATTAGGAGTTAAACGATTAGGAGGTGAACGAATAGACTAGGTGCAACTTCACGTGCACCAGGTATGAGATTGAGCGAGGTTGCATTCCTGGACCCATCCAGGTGTGCTCTCGTGCATCGCACGAGGTTGGCTCACTGAAACTGCTGGTTTGGACGTTTCTAATGGGCCTGGTTGAGAGGTGTTTTAAGTTTCATGTGATACAGCTTTAAGATGTGTTTCTGAATTCCGCGTGATGCAGCTCAAACGGTGAATGCTGACAACCAAAGAGGTCAATTTCGTCTTGCACGGGTAAGATTGGATTCTATGCAGGCAACCAAACACGTCTCTAATGTTGCACGCTATTTTTTTCCGAAAAAATAAAAAATCGTGGCCGCCTTAAAGCACTAATTAAGGTTCGCACAGTTTTATTTCCTTTTTCGTATTGAGCGGATCGTTTGCATTGCACAAACGCATGATTTTATTTTTCACAAGCACCGTAGCCGTTCTGGGCTCACCGCATAACAGCATCCAGTCCCACGAATAGTCCCACGAATCGCGCCACCTCCAAATCCAGAGTGAACACATCTACCGTCCATTAACCAATGGTGGTACTACTACCACCGTATCGCAGCCATAGTCCAGCCTCGGCTAGAAGGAGAACTTGAAGAGCATGTCGTGCTTGTACACCTGGCCGGGCCTCACCGTCACCGACGGGAACTCGGGGTGGTTCACGGCGTCCGGGTACGCCTGCGTCTCAAGGCAGAACCCGCCGTACTGCTCGTACAGCTTGCCGCCCTTCCCCTTGGTGTGGTTCAGGAAGTTGCCGGTGTAGAGCTGCATGGCCGGCTGGTTGGCCCACAGCTCCAGCGCGCGCCCGGACTTGCCGTCCCGCGCCACCGCCACCTTCCGCATCCCCTCCCCGTCAATGACGTAGTTGATGTCGTAGCCGTAGACGTTGCCGCCCATGACCTTCCGGATGCGCGCGCCGATGGGCGTCGGCTTGCGGAAGTCGTAGCTGGTGCCGGCCACGGGGTCGACGCGGCCGGACGACGGGAGCATCTCCACGTCCAACGGGGTGTACCGGGACGCGGAGAGCTGGAGCGTGTGGCCCAGGATGTCGCCGCTGCCCTGCCCGCCCAGGTTCAGGTAAACGTGCTGCAGGAAGTTCACCGGCGTCGCCTTGTTCAGCGCCGTCGCGTTCGTGCGGATGCTCAGCTCGTACGGGCCCGACAGCTGGTACGTCGCGTACACGTCCAGGTCTCCGGGGAACCCTGCTCATTTGTCATTTTTAACCATGGCTGTTGAGTGCACTGCGCGATAATAAAAGCTTCTGAACAAAATGGACCACGTCGATCACTGCATTTTTTCGCACCTTGCTCTCCGTCGAAGCTGCGGTAGTACATGGTGATGTATGGGGAGTCGCCGCCGGCGACGTACTCCTTCACCGTCCATATCACCTTGCTGAACCCCCTTTTGCCACCTAAAGTGCAAACGTACAATATTAATGGCAAGTTAACTAGTTCCTTTATTTGTACCTCTCTCGCGCCACAAGAAACCTCTGATCGAAGCAAGCAAAGAATACATACCATGAATTGCGTTCTTTCCGTCGTTGATGTAGGTATGATACACTTTGCCGTCGAGGACGAAGCGGCCCCTGGCCATTCTCTGCGCCACCCTCCCATTTAGCGGCCCAAAGTAAGAGGTGTCATTCTGAATAACCAGAGGAAACAGCAACTTGAAATTAACGTGGTGTCCCATCAGGACAGCAATAAAGTTGACAGATCAGGCAAATAATCGGACAGATCTTTGCTAGTATAAGAAATGATTTTCGTATGATTGGTTGGCGTGTTGCTTGTATATGTACGCACGCATGGCCTTTCAGATTTTGATGATCGGAGCACCACGACGGAGTGATGGGGCCTGGTTGGGTGGTGTCGTCATTGCCTACCAGGCTACCAGCTCGATCAAAGCTTGACGGCTTGTACGCAGGACTTTTCTGAAACTTTGTTAGTTGGTGTTGAGGTGTCATTTTCAACTAGTCTAGCATGACGGCTCGCAGATAAGCTTCCCTGAAAATCTGATCGATTGGTCCAAGACATAGCCCGTGCATGGAAAATTCTGTTCCGGGCTGTTCTGATCTTGCCATATATGCTTTGACCATTCAAACTTATGGGAAGAGGCTACAGTAACAAGGGACATGTGTGTAACACGGG
>LR738710.1:623626885-623898224 GCA_902687465.1 Secale cereale | reverse complement strand
GGGGGGATTAGTAGACAATGGCTGTGTTTGTTTCAGCTTTTGGAGCAGTTTTAGGATTGAAAAAAGCTGAAGCTGAAACAAACAGGTTATTTAGAACAGCTGTGGAACCACAACCCAAAACTGTTTCGGGAGATTTTCAGTGTAGCAGCCTAAAGCTGGTCTCGGTGTACTTTTGGGCCAAAACTGTTTCCCTAGCCCCTCTATCTTTGGCGTTTGGTCATAATTATGTCGTAAATGCCACCGTAGGCATGATATATCTCTACGTTCGCCCCCCTCCTCCTGAAACATAGCGTTTTCACCAGCTCACAGTCGTTTCCACAGCTGCGTTGCCAAACAGCTAACCTTCACTACAGCTGTTTCCTCAGCACAGCAGTTTTGCCAGCACAGCAAGTCCACAGCTGAAACTGCTGAAACCGAAGCTCAAACAAACACAGCCAATGAACGGAAAATCTGCAGCGCGTACGGCAGACAAGAGCCATCCCACCCCACGGCCAGATTTTTTTTTAGAAAACTAAGGCTCTCCCTTCATCTAAAAAGTGCCACGAGTTCTTATAGTTCCTTTTAGAGAAATGGTTTCACATAATGGGTAATTAACACGATATGTGCCCTCAAAATCACAAGAAGGATTGGATCCAGCTATCGCTGTTTGTCGGTTCATTTGTTTATTCATGATCATGTCCTCTTCTCTGCTTAATTTTCTCTCCTCTGTACTTTTGATCCTTACATGTAAGAATTTTTCAGAAAAGGTACAAGATGGTGGTGAATACTAGAGCTATTGTCTATTGACAAAATGGTGATCAATACAGCGCATTCGACAAAGCATGACGGCATTGATGCTAGCCCAAAGGTTGAGCGATATTCTCCTCTTGAATCGGAGTACTAATGAACTGTAACCAAGCAACAGGCACACAAATGAAACCGAGCGATTGCCAATTGAACAGACAAGGAAGGGGAACAGTCCATATATATGCCCTGAACCGAAAAAGAAAGGAGTAGAACGAGGAGCGGCGCAATGTTCGTTCTGTGACAGACCAATCTACATTTCAGACGGACGCTGAAGGTATGCGGCAAAGGTAATTCTGAGAAGGGTTCGGTTAACTTACAACATACTCAGCGAGGGTGTCTTTGCCCAGCACAACATCGGCCAAATTCCCTGCAAAACAATTCGTGTGGGTTAAGTGAGTCTCACACGCCACATGAACGCAAGATCACACATAAGATGCGATATGATTTTCTTGGCACGGGAACAAGATCTCTTCTTATTTTCGGGTGGAACCAAAATCGTGAGAGTAGAAGTTGAAGATACCTTTGGAATCAGGGACGAGGACCGACATGATGGTGGCGCCCCAGTTGGTCATCTTGACGGAGAAATCCCCTCTCTTGAGCTCGTACACGCCGACCATCTTCCTCCTCGCATCGGCGCCGCCGGCCAGCACGAGGACCGCGAGGCACAAGAGCGCGGGAAGCACCGGAGCCCCCGCCATTGGAGGCCAACACGTCGCTCGTAGGCACAAAGGAAGAGGAGGACGGCTGAGAAGATCACTGAACCGGCTATCTCATCCAGAAGGGGCGGGCAGAGCGGTGATATAGGCCGGCGGACAGTTGCAGGGCTGGGCCTGGGCTGCAAGCTTCCTTTTAGAGCAGGATCTCCTTTTAAAATACTACTAGTATCTTATAAATAAAAGGAAATCAAAAAGGAAACGAGGTCAAATTTTTGGGTTGTCAGGCGCTTGCGTCCCCACGTGTTGCTTATGGTGCCCACTGGCTGGGCGTCGGTTACTCGGTTGTGCACAGCGACAGCGTCGGCCGCCCTCGCGCTGGCCGGGTGGCGCTTGATCGCCTGACCCAGCCAAACAAGAACGCTAGGCCCAAAAGCTTGACGAAGCAGGGTGTGTTCCATGCGCTGCAGCTGCCGAGAAACAGCCGGAGCAGGTCAGAAGTGCGAAAGCAGCTGGTGGAAAGATATGTTTGGTATGCCCTCCATGCTGCAAATGTTCTATTAATGCTGATTAACACGGGTTGGTCATTTTTTCTGGAAATTAATTAGTACGTAGTACTAGCTGTTTTTTACCCATTCTTTGCATAATTATCATGATTGAGACACAATTTAGCTAATTTCTACTCCCTCCGTCCCATAATATAAAGCGTTTTGCTCTTATATTATGGAACGGAGGGAATACCTATTTTGTAGTTTAAAAGTTACATAAGCCTGGTTCTAGACTGTTTGGGAGTAGTCCGCAGGTGATCATGTTGTAACGATTTTCATCTGATTTTCCGTTAATTAACAGGGCAATTATCTTCCGCTTATTCAATCAGTGAGGCAAATCTTTTGCCTCACCTTTTGAAAAAAAACTGACTTAGACATGCATTTTTTCACATGGAAAAGGATCTCAATCGGTACCGGTTAGGCTTGCGCGGGTCATCTCATGCTCGCGTCCCTCCTTTTATCCCTCACACGCATACGTGACCTACTCGTGGGTACATCCTTATTCGTTTTTCTTCTTCGATAAGACGAATCACACACACATCAACCAAATCCCCCACCATCATCTTCCACACTAGTGCTCCTCACGCAGAAGAGGAAAAAACCGGACAGTGTTTCAATACCATTGGGAAAATTGTGAAATCAATTTTTTTATGGATTTTCAAAAAAATTATCCACTCCAGAAAAGTACTAAACTTTTTTTAAATGCGGATTTGAAAAAGTTCAAAATATATGAAAACTTTGCAAAAAAAAATATGTTGAATTTCAGAAAAGCTCATGAATTAAAAAAAGATAGTAAATGAAAGATTTCATAGCTTTTCGAAAATTCTCCAAAATAAGTTCAGTAATTTTAAAAAAGTTTGCAAATTTTGAAAAATAATCCATAAGATTAAAAGAATTAGTAGATTTGAAAAACATTCTTGCATTTGAAAAAAAATTAATGGATTTGGAAAAAGTTCACAAATTTAAGAAAAATGTTGCGGATTTATTAAAAAATAAATTTTAAAATTCCACAAAATTAAGAAATGTTTGTGAATTTAAGAAAGGAAAATAAAATGGAAGAGAAAAATTGCCTAAGAAAAGAAGAAAATGAAAAAACAGAAAAAACACAAAGAAAACCGGTCAAACAAAACCGAAAGAATAAAGAAAAACAGAATTGGGAAACGTTATGTTTTTTAAAACTTTACATTTGATGAAAAATAAGAAAGAAAAAAGAAGCAAGTAGGCACAACGGGTAAGAGCAAATCCAACAGGCCAGCCCAAACGGACGCGTGTTTTGTTCGTTTTTTATCCATTTGGGTCGGCCGCTCAAAAGCTAGTGTCCGTTTTATCATTTGGGTCGGCGCATGCATCGAATGCTGGCCCACTCCATTCTTTTTTCGTTCGGATAAAAAAACACAACAAACACAAACAAACTTAACATAATTAACTATTAGAGCCGGTAAACCACCGCCCAAAGTCCACATTAACATTAATAAAACATAATTAAAAAAGTTTGCCGACGTCTCCAATGTATCTATAATTTTTGATTATTTCATTCTATTATATTATTAAATTTGGATGTTTTATCTGCATTAATATGTTATTTTACATTATTTTTTGAATTAACTTATTAACCCAGTGTCCAGTGTCAGTTTTTGTTTTTTTCTTGTTTTTGGCTTTCGTAGAAAAGTGATATCAAACGGAGTCCAATTGAAATAAAACTTTATGATGATTTTTCTTTGACCAGACGACGCCTACGAGGCCAAAGGGACTCATGAGGCGACGACAAGTCGTAGGGGTGCGCCCTTGGGCTTGTGTCCCCCTCGGGAGTCCCCTGCACCACCTCTTTGGCCTATAAATTTCCAAATATTTCAGAAACCCTAGAGGAGTCGTCAAAACTACTTTTCCACCGCCATGGGTTTCTGTTCTCGTGAGATCCCATCTTGGGGCCTTTTCTGGTAGTTCGTTAGAGGGGGATTCGATCACGTTGGGCATCTACATCAACCTTGTTGCCCCTCCGATGATGCGTGAGTAGTTTAGCACAAACCTACGGGTCCATAGCTAGTAGCTATATGGCTTCTTCTCTCTCTTTGATCTTCAATACAATGTTCTCCTTGATGTTCTTGGAGATCTATTCGATGTAATCTTCTTTTGCGACATGTTTGTTGGGATCCGATGAATTGTGGATTTATGATCAGATCATCTACGAATATTATTTGAGGCTTCTCTGAACTCTTTTATGCATGATTAAGATATTTTTCTTTTTCTTTTCGATCTATCGATTTGGTTTGGCCAACTAGATTGGTTTTTCTTGCAGTGGGAGAGGTGCATTGTGATGGGTCCAGCCATGAGAGAACTTGGTATTGAGATCCAAAGAGAGAGAAGAAGCCATCTAGGTACTAACTATGGACCCGAAGGTCTGTAGTAAACTACTAACAACTCTTGGTGAGGCAATGGTGTTGATGTAGAAGTACTCCGTGGTAGATCCCCCTCCGGTGGAGCTCCGGAACAGGCCCCAAGATGGGATCTCACGGGAACAGAAGGTTGCGGCGGTGGAATTAGGGTTTTATCCTCTTCTGATGTTTTCGGTGTACATGGATATATATAGGAGGAAGGAGGGCATCGGGGGACCAACGTGGGGCCCACAAGGCAAGGGCGCGCCCTGTAGGGGGGGGCACCCTCATGGATGCCATGTGTGCCCTATTTCGTGGTTCTCAAGTCTCCCATGAAGATATCGCTCCAAAAATATCTCTCCCGAAGGTTTCATTCTATTTGGACCCCGTTTGATATTCCTTTTCTGTAAAACCCCGAAATAGGCAAAAATAAAAAAGCAATCTGGACTAGCCTTTGGGTTAATAGGTTAGTCCCAGAAATAATATAAAAGTGTATAACAAAGCCCATTAAACATCCAAAACATCATAAATAATAGCATGGAACAATAAAAAATTATAGATACGTTGGAGACGTATCAAATGCCGCCTCCCAGGCCCGGGCCACGTCGCCCTGTTGCGTCGACTGCACCGCCGGCTGGACTGCTTGGTCACAGGCACAACGCTCCTCCTCCTCGCGCTCGAGCAGCATCAGGCGCTCGCCCTCTCCTCGCTCCACCGCCAGCGCGTGGGCCATCCACTTCTCAAGGTACGCCGCCTCCCGCATCGATGCTGCGTCGAGCCACCCGGTGGGCGCGCTGACCCAGTCGTGCTGCCCAACGGTCCAAATGTACTGCTCTGCCACGGGCTCAGTCGGCGGCGGCTCGGCCTTGGGCTCGGGGATCCTCAGCGGAGACGACGGAACCACGCAGTCCTCGGCCACGAATAGGGCGAGGGCCTCCGCCAGCCTCGCCTAGTAGGCAGCCTCCTCCTCCTCCTTGCACTGGGTCTCCTCGATGGAGGTCTGCATGACCGCCGCCAACGCGGCCTCATAGGCAGCCTCCTCCTCCTCATCTGGCTTGATGACTACGGGTGTGGGGTGTTGTGGTGGTGTTGGACGCTGCTGCGGCGTTGCTCTTTGTGCTTGAGGGTAAACCAAACCTCCCAATCGGGAGAGTCCGGCACGTAGGCCGGAAGCCGGCGCTGCTCCTGCGTCATGAGGTCCCGGCACCTTCGTACCTTCTCGGCGTGAGCCCGACGCGAGGATGCGTTGCAAATCTAGGTGTCAGTCCTGTGGTAGGGTGACATTTGGGTACAACAGCGGTTGCGGTACTGCTAGTGCCAACGCGCCTACTGCACCGGTATGTGCAGCCGCTCCCTCACGGTGCGTGCAGACGGCAGCGGCGGGACGAGCTGGCACCAAGGTGGGCTTGTTGTTGCCGCTGCCGCTGAAGAAGCCCATGGCGCTAGGGTTTGCTTGTTGCCGGCGAGGGAGCATGCAAGCTAGATGTCAACGGCAGTGGAAGTGAATGACCCCCTCTCCCGCATGTGTGGATTAAAATAGGACGGCCTCTAGTAGCTTCCACTCACTGGCGTGTGGGTCCCGCGATAGGTGGCCGGGATAAATATGTCCGCGAATGGTGGTTCGCCAGCCAACATGTGGGGCCGCAGTGGACACCGAGAGGACGCGCGACATGTCCATTTTCTATCCGTGCCGGCGCAAAATAGACCCAAATTTGGGCCTAAAATGCGTCGGCGCGAACGTCTAGTGCACACGTTTTGGGTTGGGAAACGTTTGTTGTTGGGCGTCGACCGAAGTGTTGCGTTGGACGCACGCTAGCCTTCCGATCGCTAGATCATGCGAATACTAGGCGAGGGGAGCACCGCTGAAGAAAACAAGCGATGGATGCACACTTATCGAGTCATTTTTTCCATCATCTTCTTCCCCATGTCGTGGACTCCAGGAGCACCCGCACCAGCACGCACCAGCCCCCGCCCTCACCACCGCACGCTAGTTGAACCGCTGCACACCAAATTATCTTCGGCCGCAACCATGGCACCCTCCACCGTGCGCATGAACCCTGACCCCCATTCACAGCTCCCCGTTCGTGTCCCGCTGGAAGCACCTTATGTCCCTTACGGTTGAAGCTTTTCCCAAAATCTAGCTGGAAGCGATAAGATTGAGAAATGCCTCGCCCCGCTCCCGCGCTCCTGCGACGCGCCGCCCCGGCGCCCGTGGCCACCATAGCCGACGACCAGCCCCTCCTCCCGTGGAGCAGCGCCTCCCCATCCTCGCCGCGGTTCACCCCTGGGTTCCCGCTGCCGCTGTTCGCGAGATCGAGCCTGGTCGCTTCTCTATTTCTGCAGTTGGCGGAGATCCCGCTGGATTTGCGCGTCCGGGTCGCCGCTCCGCCGTCCGTGGCCTGCGCGGCCGCCCCTGATGTGGCTGGGCCATCCCTCAAGGTTCGTTTTGCTGCCAGTGAAGCTCGGATGGAAGGCACTCCTCCTCCCCCCGTCCAAGGTGCTCATCGGCCGTGCCTCAAATCACCGTCAGCTTCAACCTTCAAGTCTGCTGCTGCTGTGAATCCGAGGCCGCGCTCTACCGCTGTCAACTCCGAAGAGGATGGGTGGCGCCTCGTACGACCGCCTTACTGGTGGAGGGAGGGCCGCTCCAGCCATCAACAGTCGAGCCGCAGGTCCGCGCCTTCTTTTTCCGCCCCGGGGAAGAAGAATTTCGTCAAGCACAAAGATCGTATTTGCCACCGTTGCCTGCTCAAGGGACACTGCAAGGCGGACTGCAGGAACCCATTTACCTATCTTCGTTGTTCTCAGTTCGGACACCGGGCTCAGAGATGCACCAACTCTTCGTCGTCTTCTTCAACGCCTGGGGCTGCACATCCGTTTTCTGCTGAGACCCGCTATCACAACAAACAGGAGGCAGCGCCGCATCACCGTCGCGACGACAACGGCCGGCACCGACGTGATGATGACCGCGGCTGGATGGGTCAGGCTAGGAGCCGCAGCGACCAGCTGGACGATGTGCGGGGAGACTGCCGCCGAGATGGCCGAAGGGCCCTCTTCGGGCGGTCCAGCTCGGCGACAGATGAAGCACTTGTACGCTCGCCATCGCCATCCCCTCGCACCACCTCTGAAGACATCATCGAGATCCTCCCCATGTCTCTGACCCCTGGGTGGCTTCAGAGTGCCAAGGAATGCCCCTCCGCTAGCTGGGCGACTTCGCCTCGTTCGCCACCCCCGCCCGAGTCAAGCCGTCAGCTCCAGGATGATCACAACGAACCTGCAACACCTGCGCTTTCTTCTTCGTCTGCAAAAATCATAGCCAGGCATAGCTCTTTGCTTGATGAGATCATCATGACGCCAAATCCTACACCCTACAGATGTCACTGCCGCGCCAAGTTCTACAGAGGTCATCACCACTCCCAGCTTGCCGCGTGACAATCAGCGCACCCCCATCTTCGTGCCACGGCTGCCGGCGCTGCTGCCAACACCAAGATCCACCCCCAAGGCGACCCACTACAAGGAGGAAGACGCTTGCGGGCATCACCAGCTTGTCTGTCAGCCGCTGCAGCCCAAGACTCCAAGCAAAGAACCGTACCATGCCCATCGCCCAACTGGCGGAGCGGCTGCTCTGTCACAGGTTGGGGATTGTCGAAGAGGGTGAGACGATCACCGAGAATGCCATCGACCAATACATGGCCCTGTTCCATGGTCAGCTGCCGGACATTGCTGTTGCTGCACTTCGAGCACTCTTCAGACTCGACTGTGACCTGACAACGACTGTTGAAGATGCACTTGTGGACCATGGTGGTGATGTTGGGCTAGAACTCCAAGACCAGGCCGGCAGCGATGCCTCTGTTGGGGAACGTAGTATTTTAAAATTTTCCTACGATCACGCAAGATCTATCTACCAGATGCATAGCAACGAGAGGGAAGAGTGTGTCTACGTACCCTCGTAGACCGGGAGCGGAAGCGTCAAGTGACGCGGTTGATGTTGTCGAACTTCTTCGCGATCCAACCGATCAAGCACCGAACGTACGGCACCTCCGCGTTCAGCACACGTTCAGCTTGATGACGTCCCACGAGCTCTTGATCCAGTTGAGCTTCACGGGAGAGTTTCGTCAGCACGACGGTGTGGTGACGGATATGATGTGTTCACCGGCGCAGGGCTTCGCCTAAGCTCCGCGATGGTATGACCGAGGTGTGATTCTGTGGAGGGGGGCACCGCACACGGCTAAAACAATTCAACTTGTGTGTCTTTGGGTGCCCCCCTGCCCCCGTATATAAAGGAGCAAGGGGGGGAGGCCAGCCGGCCCTTCCTGGTGCGGCTAGGGAGTGGACTCCTACTAGGAATAGGATTGCAATCCTATTCCTAGTAGGATTCACCAAAAGAAGGAAGAGGGAAATGAATAGGAGAGGTGGCGCCCCCCCCCCAATCCTAGTCCAACTAGGAACCCTAGGTGGGGGCGCCGGCCAGCCCTATGGGCTGCCTCTCTCTTTCCCTTTAGGCCCACTATGGACCATCCCCTCTCGTAGGGGGTTCCGGTAACCCCCTCCGGCATTCCCGATAAATCCGAAACTTTTTCGGAACAATTCCGGTGTCCGAATATAGTCGTCCAATATATCAATCTTTATGTCTCGGACATTCCGAGACTCCTCGTCATGTCCGTGATCTCATCCGGGACTCCGAACTACCTTCGGTACATCAATACTCATAAACTCATAATACCGATCGTCATCAAACGTTAAGCGTGCGGACCCTACGGGTTCGAGAACTATGTAGACATGACCGAGACTCATCTCCGGTCAATAACCAATAGCGGAACCTGGATGTTCATATTGGCTCCTACATATTCTACGAAGATCTTTTATCGGTCAGAACCGCATAACAACATACGTTGTTCCTTTTGTCAAACGGTATGTTACTTGCCCGAGATTCGATCGTCGGTATCTCTATACCTAGTTCAATCTCGTTACCGGCAAGTCTCTTTACTCGTTCCGTAACACATCGTCTCGTGAATAACTCATTAGTCTTTTGCTTGCAAGGCTTATTGTGATGTGTGTTACCGAGAGGGCCCAGAGATACCTCTCCGACACTCGGAGTGACAAATCCTAATCTTGATCTATGCCAACACCACAAATACTTTCGGAGACACCTGTAGAGCATCTTTATGATCACCCAGTTACGTTGTGACGTTTGATAGCACACAAGGTGTTCCTACGGTATTCGGGAGTTGCATAATCTCATAGTCATAGGAACATGTATAAGTCATGAAGAAAGCAATAGTAGTTAAACTAAACGATCATAGTGCTATGCTAACGGATGGGTCTTGTCCATCACATCATTCTCCTAATGATGTGATCCCGTTGATCAAATGACAACTCATGTCTATGGCTAGGAAACATAACCATCTTTGATCAATGAGCTAGTCTAGTAGAGGCATACTAGGGACATACTGTTTTGTCTATTTATTCACACATGTACTAAGTTTCCGATTAATACAATTCTAGCATGAATAAAAGACATTTATCATGATATAAGGAAATACAAATAACATCTTTATTATTGCCTCTAGGGCATATTTCCTTCAGTCTCCCACTTGAACTAGAGTCAATAATCTAGATTACAAAGTGATGATCCTCACACCCATGGAGTCCTGGTGCTGATCATGTTTTGCCCGTGGAAGAGGCTTAGTCAACGGGTCTGCAACATTCAGATCTGTATGTATTTTGCAAATCTCTATGTCTCCCTCCTTGACTAGATCGCGGATGGAATTGAAGCGTCTTTTGATGTGCTTTGTTCTCTTGTGAAACCTGGATTCCTTCGCCAAGGCTATGGCTCCAGTGTTGTCACAAAAGATTTTCATTGGACCCGATGCACTAGGTATTACACCTAGATCGGATATGAACTCCTTCATCCAGACTCCTTCATTTGCTGCTTCCGAAGCAGCTATGTATTCCGCTTCACACGTAGATCCCGCCACGACGCTCTGCTTGGAACTGCACCAACTGACAGCTCCACCGTTCAATAAAAATACATATCCGGTTTGTGACTTTGAGTCATCCGGATCAGTGTCAAAGCTAGAATCGACGTAACCGTTTACGATGAGCTCTTTGTCACCTCCATACACGAGAAACATATCCTTTGTTCTTTTCAGATACTTTAGGATGTTTTTGACCGCTGTCCAGTGATCCACTCCTGGATTACTTTGGTACCTCCCTGCTAGACTTATAGCAAGGCACACATCAGGTCTGGTACACAGCATTGCATACATGATAGATCCTATGGCTGAGGCATAGGGAATGACTTTCATTTTCTCTCTATCTTCTGCAGTGGTCGAGCATTGAGTCTTACTCAACTTCATACCTTGTAAAACAGGCAAGAACCCTTTCTTTGACTGATCCATTTTGAACTTCTTCAAAATCTTATCAAGGTATGTGCTTTGTGAAAGTCCAATTAAGCGTCTTGATCTATCTCTATAGATTTTGATGCCTAATATGTAAGCAGCTTCTCCGAGGTCTTTCATCGAAAAACTTTTATTCAAGTATCCTTTTATGCTATCCAGAAATTCTATATCATTTCCAATCAACAATATGTCATCTACATATAATATTAGAAATGCTACAGAGCTCCCACTCACTTTCTTGTAAATACAGGCTTCTCCAAAAGTCTGTATAAAACCATATGCTTTGATCACCTCATCAAAGCGTATATTCCAACTCCGAGATGCTTGTACCAGTCCATAGATGGATCGCTGGAGTTTGCATACTTTGTTAGCACCTTTTGGATCGACAAAACCTTCTGGTTGCATCATATACAACTCTTCTTTGAGATATCCATTCAGGAATGCAGTTTTGACATCCATTTGCCAGATTTCATAATCATAAAATGCGGCAATTGCTAACATGATTCGGACAGACTTAAGCATCGCTACAGGTGAGAACGTCTCATCGTATTCAACTCCTTGAACTTGTCGAAAACCTTTCGCAACAAGTCAAGCTTTGTAAACAGTAATATTACCGTCTGCGTCGGTCTTCCTCTTGAAGATCCATTTGTTTTCGATGGCTTGCCGATCATCGGGCAAGTCAACCAAAGTCCACACTTTGTTTTCATACATGGATCCCATCTCAGATTTCATGGCTTCAAGCCATTTTGCGGAATCTGGGCTCATCATCGCTTCCTCATAGTTCGTAGGTTCATCATGGTCTAGTAACATGATTTCCAGAACTGGGTTGCCGTACCACTCTGGTGCGGAACGTACTCTGGTTGATCTACGACGTTCAGCAGAAACTTGATCCGAAGTTTCATGATCATTTTCATTAACTTCCTCACTAATTGGTGTAGGAATCACTGGAACAATTTCCTGTGATGTACTACTTTCCAATCTGGGAGAAGGTACAATTACCTCATCAAGTTCTACTTTCCTCCCACTCACTTCTTTCGAGAGAAACTCTTTATCTAGAAAGGATCCGTTCTTAGCAACGAATATTTTGCCTTCGGATCTGTGATAGAAGGTGTACCCAACAGTCTCTTTTGGGTATCCTATGAAGACATATTTTTCCGACTTGGGTTTGAGCTTATCAGGTTGAAGTGTTTTCACATAAGCATCGCAGCCCCAAACTTTAAGAAACGACAACTTTGGTTTCTTGCCAAACCATAGTTCATAAGGTGTCGTATCAACGGATTTAGATGGTGCCCTATTTAACGTGAATGCAGTTGTCTCTAAAGCATGACCCCAAAACGATAGTGGTAAATCGGTAAGAGACATCATAGATCGCACCATATCTAATAAAGTACGGTTACGACGTTCGGACACACCATTACGCTGTGGTGTTCCAGGTGGCGTGAGTTGTGAAACTATTCCACATTGTTTCAAATGAAGACCAAACTCGTAACTCAAATATTCTCCTCCACGATCAGATCGTAGGAACTTTATTTTCTTGTTACGATGATTCTCTACTTCACTCTGAAATTCTTTGAACTTTTCAAATGTTTCAGACTTGTGTTTCATTAAGTAGATATACCCATATCTGCTCAAATCATCAGTGAAGGTCAGAAAATAACGATACCCGCCGCGAGCATCAATACTCATTGGTCCACATACATTAGTATGTATGATTTCCAACAAATCTGTTGCTCGTTCCATAGTTCCGGAGAACAGAGTTTTAGTCATCTTGCCCATGAGGCATGGTTCGCAAGCACCAAGTGATTCATAATCAAGTGATTCCAAAAGTCCATCATTATGGAGTTTCTTCATGCGTTTTACACCAATATGACCTAAACGGCAGTGCCACAAATAAGTTGCACTATCATTATTAACCTTGCATCTTTTGGTTTCAATATTATGAATATGTGTATCACTACAATCGAGATCCAATAAGAATAGACCACTCTTCAAGGGTGCATGACCATAAAAGATATTATTCATAAAAATAGAACAACCATTATTCTCTGATTTGAATGAATAATTGTCTCGCAATAAACAAGATCCAGATATAATGTTCATGCTTAACGCTGGCACCAAATAACAATTATTTAGGTCTAAAACTAATCCCGAAGGTAGATGTAGAGGTAGCGTGCCGACGGCGATCACATCGACTTTGGAACCGTTTCCCACGCGCATCGTCACCTCGTCCTTAGCTAATCTTCGTTTAATCCGTAGTCCCTGTTTCGAGTTACAAATATTAGCAACCGAACCGGTATCAAATACCCAGGTACTACTACGAGCATTAGAAAGGTACACATCAATAACATGTATATCACATATACCTTTGTTCATCTTGCCATCCTTCTTATCCGCCAAATACTTGGGGCAGTTCCGCTTCCAGTGTCCAGTCCCCTTGCAGTTGAAGCACTCAGTTTCAGGCTTGGCTCCAGATTTGGGTTTCTTCGTGGAAGTAGCAACTGACTTGCTATTCTTTTTGAAGTTCCCTTTCTTTCCCTTGCCCTTTTTCTTGAAACTAGTGGTCTTGCTAACCATCAACACTTGATGCTCCTTTTTGATTTCTACCTCCGCAGCTTTGAGCATAGCGAAGAGCTCGGGAATTGTCTTTTGCATCCCTTGCATGTTATAGTTCATCACGAAGCCTTTATAGCTTGGTGGCAGTGATTGAAGAACTCTATCAATAACACTATCCTCGTCAACTTTGCAACCAAGTTGAGTCATATGATTGTAGTACCCAGACATTCTGAGCAAGTGTTCACTGATAGAACTATTCTCCTCCATCTTGCAGCTGTAGAACTTATTGGAAATCTCATATTTCTCAATTCGGGCATTTGCTTGAAATATTAGCTTCAACTCCTGGAACATCTCATATGGTCCATGACGTTCAAAACGTCGTTGAAGTCCCGGTTCTAAGCCGTAAAGCATGGCACACTGAACTATCGTGTAGTCATCAGACCGCGACTGCCAGACGTTCAAAGCGTCTACATTAGCGGAAGGGGGATTGTCACCTAGCGGTGCTTCAAGGACATAATTCTTCTGTGCAGCAATGAGGATAATCCTCAGGTTACGGACCCAGTCCGTGTAATTGCTACCATCATCTTTCAACTTAGCTTTCTCTAGGAATGCATTAAAATTCAAAGGAACGGTAGCACGGGCCATTGATCTACAACGACATAGATATGCAAAACTATCAGGACTAAGTTCATGATAAATTAAAGTTCAATTTAATCATATTAATTTAAAGAACTCCCACTTAGATAGACATCCCTCTGGTCATCTAAATGATCACGTGATCCAAATCAACTAAACCATGTCCGATCATCACGTGAGATGGAGTAGTTTCAATGGTGAACATCTTATGTTGATCATATCTACTATATGATTCACGCTCGACCTTTCGGTCTCCAGTGTTCCGAGGCCATATCTGTATATGCTAGGCTCGTCAAGTTTAACCCGAGTATTCTACGTGTGCAAAACTGGCTTACACCCGTTGTATTTGAACGTAGAGCTTATCACACCCGATCATCACGTGGTGTCTCGGCACGACGAACTTTCGCAACGGTGCATACTCAGGGAGAACACTTATACCTTGAAATTTAGTAAGGGATCATCTTATAATGCTACCGTCGATCTAAGCAAAATAAGAAGCATAATAAGATAAACATCACATGCAATCAAAATATGTGACATGATATGGCCATCATCATCTTGTGCTTTTGATCTCCATCTCCAAAGCACCGTTATGATCACCTTCGTCACCGGCGCGACACCTTGATCTCCATCGTAGCATCGTTGTCGTCTCGCCAACTATTGCTTCCTCAACTATCGCTACCGCTTAGTGATAAAGTAAAGCAATTACATGGCGATTGCATTTCATACAATAAAGCGACAACCATATGGCTCCTGCCAGTTGCCGATAACTTTACAAAACATGATCATCTCATACAAAACCGTATAACTCATCATGTCTTGACCATATCACATCACAACATGCCCTGCAAAAACAAGTTAGACGTCCTCTACTTTGTTGTTGCAAGTTTTACGTGGCTGCTACGGGCTTTAGCAAGAACCGTTCTTACCTACGCATATAAAACCACAACGATGTTTCGTCAAGTATGTGTTGTTTTAACCTTCACAAGGACCGGGCGTAGCCACACTTGATTCAGCTAAAGTGAGAGAGACAGACACCCGCCAGTCACCTTTAAGCAACGAGTGCTCGTAACGGTGAAACCAGTCTCGCGTAAGCGTAGGCGTAATGTTGGTTCGGGCCGCTTCATCTCACAATACCGCCGAAGCAAAGTATGACATGCTGGTAAGCAGTATGACTAGTATCGCCCACAACTCATTGTGTTCTACTCGTGCAAATCATCTACGCATAGACCTGGCTCATGATGCCACTGTTGGGGAACGTAGTATTTTAAAATTTTCCTACGATCACGCAAGATCTATCTACCAGATGCATAGCAACGAGAGGGAAGAGTGTGTCTACGTACCCTCGTAGACCGGGAGCGGAAGCGTCAAGTGACGCGGTTGATGTTGTCGAACTTCTTCGCGATCCAACCGATCAAGCACCGAACGTACGGCACCTCCGCGTTTAGCACACGTTCAGCTTGATGACGTCCCACGAGCTCTTGATCCAGTTGAGCTTCACGGGAGAGTTTCGTCAGCACGACGGCGTGGTGACGGATATGATGTGTTCACCGGCGCAGGGCTTCGCCTAAGCTCCGCGACGGTATGACCGAGGTGTGATTCTGTGGAGGGGGGCACCGCACACGGCTAAAACAATTCAACTTGTGTGTCTTTGGGTGCCCCCCTGCCCCCGTATATAAAGGAGCAAGGGGGGAGGCCGGCCGGCCCTTCCTGGTGCGGCTAGGGAGTGGACTCCTACTAGGAATAGGATTGCAATCCTATTCCTAGTAGGATTCACCAAAAGAAGGAAGAGGGAAAGGAATAGGAGAGGTGGCGCGCCCCCCCCCCCAATCCTAGTCCAACTAGGAACCCTAGGTGGGGGCGCCGGCCAGCCCTATGGGCTGCCTCTCTCTTTCCCTTTAGGACCACTATGGACCATCCCCTCTCGTAGGGGGTTCCGGTAACCCCCTCCGGCATTCCCGATAAATCCGAAACTTTTCCGGAACACTTCCGGTGTCCGAATATAGTCGTCCAATATATCAATCTTTATGTCTCGGACATTCCGAGACTCCTCGTCATGTCCGTGATCTCATCCGGGACTCCGAACTACCTTCGGTACATCAATACTCATAAACTCATAATACCGATCGTCATCAAACGTTAAGCGTGCGGACCCTACGGGTTCGAGAACTATGTAGACATGACCGAGACTCATCTCCGGTCAATAACCAATAGCGGAACCTGGATGTTCATATTGGCTCCTACATATTCTACGAAGATCTTTTATCGGTCAGAACCGCATAACAACATACGTTGTTCCTTTTGTCAAACGGTATGTTACTTGCCCGAGATTCGATCATCGGTATCTCTATACCTAGTTCAATCTCGTTACCGGCAAGTCTCTTTACTCGTTCCGTAACACATCATCTCGTGACTAACTCATTAGTCTTTTGCTTGCAAGGCTTATTGTGATGTGTGTTACCGAGAGGGCCCAGAGATGTTGGAGATATGCCCTAGAGGCAATAATAAAAGCATTATTATTATATCTCCTTATTCATGATAATTGTCTGTTATTCATGCTTGAATTGTATTGTACGGAAACAGCGATACATGTGTGAATACACAGACCACAATGAGTCCCTGGTAAGCCTCTAGTAACCAGCTCGTTGATCAACAGATGGTCACGGTTTCCTGACCATGGACATGAGATGTCAGTGATAACGGGATCACATCATTAGGAGAATGATGTGATGGACAAGACCCAAACTTGAGCATAACACGAGATCGTATAGTTCGTAATGCATAAGCTTTTCGGTGTCAAGTATTTATTCCTTAGACCATGAGGTTGTACAACTCCCGGATACCGTAGGAGTGCTTTGGGTGTGCCAACCGTCACAACGTAACTGGGTGGCTATAAAGGTACACATCGGGTATCTCCGAAAGTGTCTGTTGAGTTGGTACGAACCGAGACTGGGATGTTGTCACTCCGTATGACGGAGAGGTACCTCTGGGCCCACTCGGTAATACATCATCATAATGAGCTCAATGTGACTAAGTAGTTAGTCACGGGATGATGGATTACGGATCGAGTAAAGAGACTTGCCATAACGAGATTGAACAAGGTATTGGGAATACCAACGATCGAATCTCGGGCAAGTACCGTACCGATGGACAAAGGGAATAACATACGGGATTGAGTGAATCCTTGACACGGTGGTTCATCCGATGAAGATCATCGAGGAACACGTGGGAACCAACATGGGTATCCAGATCCCGCTGTTGGTTATTGACCGGAGAGTGGTCTCGGTCATGTCTACGTGTCTCCCGAACCCGTAGGGTCTACACACTTAAGGTTCGGTAACGCTAGGGTCGTAGAGATTAATGCACGTGGAAAACCCGAAAGTTGTTCGGAGTCCCGGATGAGATCCCGGACGTCACGAGGAGTTCCGGAATGGTCCGGAGGTAAAGATTGATATATGGGAAGTCCAGTTTCGGCCAACGGGTGATCTCCGGGGGTCACCGGGAGCGTCCCGGGACCACCGGAGGGGCCCCGGGGGTCCACCGGGTGGGGCCACCCCTCCCGGTGGGGCCCCATGCCGCAAGGGGATGTGTGCAGCCCCCTGGGCTGGCGCACCACAAGGGGGCCCCACCTCCCCATGCGCATAGGGATAAACCCTAAGGGGAGGGGGGGCCACCACTTGCCTTGGGGGAGGGGGACTCCTCCCTGGCCGCCGCCCCCCCTTGCAGATTGGATCTGCAAGGGGCTGGCGCCCCCCTGGCCCCCTATATATATATGTGGGGGGGAGAGGGCAGCCGCACCTCAGCCCTGGCGCCTCTCCCCCTCCCGTCACACCTCCCAACTCCTTTGCAGGGCAGCCCGGCGAAGCCCTGCTGCGATCTCCACTGCATCCGTCATCACGCCGTCGTGCTGCCGGATCTCTGACGACTTCTCCTCCCCCCTTGCTGGATCAAGAAGGAGGTGACGTTGCTGCACCGTACGTGTGTTGAACGCGGAGGTGCCGTCCGTTCGGCGCTAGATCATCGGTGACGAAGAACGTGAAGAGTACGACTACTTCATCCTTGCTTCGTTGAAAGCTTCCGCACGCAATCTTCATAACGGTATGTAGATGCACTCTCAGTTGCTCGTTGCTAGATGTCTCCATAGATGGATCTTGGTGAAGACGTAGAAAAATTTTGATTTATGCTACGTTCCCCAACAGTGGCATCTGAGCCTAGGTTTTATGCGTAGCATCTTGGCACGAGTAGAACACAAAGCAGTTGTGGGCGTATGATCTTGTTCAACTTTCTTACCGTTACTAGTCAATCTTGATTCGGCGGTATTGTGGGATGAAGCGGCCCGGACCGACCTTACACGTACGCTTACGTGAGACTGGTTCCACCGACAGACATGCACTAGATGCATAAGGTGGCTGGCGGGTGTCTGTCTCTCCTACTTTAGTCGGATCGGATTCGATGAAAAGGGTCCTTATGAAGGGTAAATAGAAGTTGACAAATCACGTTGTGGTTTTGGCGTAGGTAAGAAACGTTCTTGCTAGAAATCCTATAGAAGCCACGTAAAACTTGCAACAACAATTAGAGGACGTCTAACTTGTTTTTGCAGCATGTGTTTTGTGACGTGGTATGGCCAAGAACGAAGATGTGATGAATGATATATGTGATTTATGAGATTGATCATGTTTTTCTAATAGGGAATCACGACTTGCATGTCGATGAACTTGACAACCGACAGGAGCCGTAGGAGTTGTCTTTATTATTGTATGACCTGCGTGTCACTGAATAACGCCATGTAATTACTTTACTTCGTTGCTAAACGTTAGCTATAGTGGTAGAAGTAATAGTTGGCGTGACAACTTCCTCAAGACACGATGATGGAGATCATGATGATGAAGATCATGGTGCCGAGCCGATGATAAGATGATCATGGTGCCCCGAAGATGGAGATCCAAGGAGCAAGATGATATTGTCCATATCATGTCACTATAATTGATTGCATGTGATGTTTATCATGTTTTTGCATCTTGTTTACTTAGAACGACGGTAGTAAACAAGATGATCTCTCACTAAAATTTCAAGTAATGTGTTTCCCCTAACTGTGCACCGTTGCTAAAGCTCGTTGTTCCGAAGCACCACGTGATGATCGGGTGTGATAGGTTCTAACGTTCACATACAACGGGTGTAAGACAGATTTACACACGCGATACACTTAGGGTTCACTTGACGAGCCTAGCATGTACAGACATGGCCTCGGAACACGGAAGACCGAAAGGTCGAACACGAGTCGTATAGAAGATACGATCAACATGAAGATGTTCACCGTTTTTGACTAGTCCGTCTCACGTGATGATCGGACACGGACTACTCGATTCGGATCGTGTATCACTTAGATGACTAGAGAGATGTCATTCTGAGTGGGAGTTCATTAAAATTTGATTAAGATGAACTTAATTATCATGAACTTAGTCTAAATTCTTTACAATATCTCTTGTAGATCAAATGGCCCACGCTCAGTTTTCCCTCAATTTCAACGCGTTCCTAGAGAAAACCAAGCTGAAAGACGATGGTAGCAACTATACGGATTGGGTCCGTAACCTGAGGATTATCCTCATAGCTGCCAAGAGAACTTATGTCCTAGAAGCACCGCTAGGTGATGCACCCGCTCTCCCGGCGACCCAAGACGTTTTGAACGCCTGGCAGACGCGTAGTGATGATTACTCCCTGGTTCAGTGCGGCATGCTTTACAGTTTAGAATCGGGGCTTCAAAAGCGTTTTGAGCACCATAGATGTTCGAAGAGATGAAAATGGTTTTCCAAGCTCATGCCCGAGTCGAGAGATATGATGTCTCCGACGCATTCTACAGCTGTAAGATGGAGGAGAACAGTTCTGTCAGTGAGCACATCCTCAAGATTTCAGGATTGCACAACCGCTTGTCTCAGCTGGGAATGAATCTCCCAGATGAAGCGGTCGTTGACAGAATCCTCCAGTCGCTCCCACCAAGCTTCAAGAGCTTCGTGCTGAATTTCAATATGCAGGGGATGGAGAAGTCCATTCCCGAGGTGTATTCAATGCTGAAATCAGCGGAAGTAGACATCAAGAAAGAAGATCAAGTGTTGATGGTCAATAAAACCACTAAGTTCAAGAAAGGCAAGGGTAAGAAGAACTTCAAGAAGGACGGCAAGCAAGTTGCCGCGCCTGGCAAGCCTGTTGCCGGGAAGAAGCCAAAGTATGGACCCAAGCCAGAGACTGAGTGCTTTTATTGCAAGGGAACGGGTCACTGGAAGCGGAACTACCCCAAATACTTAGCAGACAAGAAGGCCGGCAACGTCAAAGGTATATATGATATACATGTTATTGATGTGTACCTTACCAGCACTCGTAGTAGCTCCTGGGTATTTGATACCGGTGCAGTTGCTCACATTTGTAACTCAAAACAGGAGCTGCGGAATAAACGGAGACTGGCGAAGGATGAGGTGACGATGCGCGTCGGGAATGGTTCCAAGGTCGATGTGATCGCCGTCGGCACGCTACCTCTACATCTACCCTCGGGATTAGTTTTAAACCTCAATAATTGTTATTTAGTACCAGCCTTGAGCATGAACATTGTTTCTGGATCTCGTCTTATGCGAGATGGATATTCTTTCAAATCAGAGAATAATGGTTGTTCTATTTATTTGAGAGATATGTTTTATGGTCATGCCCCGCTGGTCAATGGTTTATTTTTGATGAATCTCGAACGTAGTGATACACATATTCATAGTGTAGATGCCAAAAGATGTAAAGTTGATAATGATAGTCCCACATACTTGTGGCATTGCCGCCTTGGTCATATTGGTGTCAAACGTATGAAGAAGCTCCATTCGGATGGACTTCTAGAGTCTCTTGATTATGAATCATTTGACACGTGCGAACCATGCCTCTTGGGCAAGATGACCAAGACTCCGTTCTCCGGAACAATGGAGCGAGCAACCAACTTGTTGGAAATCATACATATCGATGTGTGCGGTCCAATGAGCGTTGAGGCTCGCGGAGGCTATCGTTATGTTCTCACCCTCACAGATGACTTGAGTAGATATGGGTATATCTATTTGATGAAACACAAGTCTGAGACCTTTGAAAAGTTCAAGGAATTTCTGAATGAGGTGGAGAATCAACGTGACAGAAAAATAAAGTTCTTACGATCGGATCGTGGGGGTGAATATTTAAGTCATGAATTTGGCACACACCTTAGAAGCTGTGGAATTGTTTCACAATTGACACCGCCCGGAACACCTCAACGTAACAGTGTGTCCGAACGTCAAAATCGTACTCTGTTGGACATGGTGCGATCTATGATGTCCCTCATCGATTTACCGCTATCTTTTTGGGGTTATGCTTTAGAGACTGCCGCATTCACTTTAAATAGGGCTCCGTCAAAATCCGTTGAGACGACTCCGTATGAACTTTGGTTTGGCAAGAAACCGAAGCTGTTGTTTCTGAAAGTTTGGGGTTGCGATGCTTATGTCAAGAAACTTCAACCTGAAAAGCTCGAACCCAAATCGGAGAAATGCGTCTTCATAGGATACCCAAAGGAAACTATTGGGTACACCTTCTACCACAGATCCGAAGGCAAAGTCTTTGTTGCCAAGAATGGATACTTTCTGGAGAAAGAGTTTCTCTCGAAAGAAGTGAGTGGGAGGAAAGTAGAACTTGATGAGGTGATAGTCACCACTCCTGTACCGGAAAGTAGCGCAGCGCAGGAAACTGTTCCTGAGGTGCCTGCACCGACAAGGGAGGAAGATAATGATAATGATCATGAAGAAACAGATCAAGTTACTACTGAACTTCGAAGGTCCACAAGGGCACGTTCCGCACCAGAGTGGTACGGCAACCCTGTGCTGGAAATCATGTTGTTAGACAACGGTGAACCTTCGAACTATGAAGAAGCGATGGCGGGCCCAGATTCCAATAAATGGCTAGGAGCCATGAAATCCGAGATAGAATCCATGTATGAAAACAAAGTATGGACTTTGGTGGACTTGCCTGATGATAGGCACGCCATAGAAAATAAATGGATATTTAAGAAGAAGACAGACGCGGATGGTAATGTGACCATCTATAAAGCTCGGCTTGTCACTAAGGGTTATCGACAAGTTCAAGGGATTGACTACGACGAGACTTTCTCTCCCGTAGCGATGCTGAAGTCAGTCAGAATCATGTTAGCTATTGCCGCATTCTATGATTATGAAATATGGCAAATGGACGTCAAAACAGCATTCCTTAATGGCTTCCTCAAGGAAGAGTTGTATATGATGCAACCGGAAGGTTTTGTCGATCCAGAGAACGCTAACAAGGTATGCAAGCTCCAGCGCTCGATTTACGGGCTGGTGCAAGCATCTCGGAGTTGGAATATTCGTTTTGATGAGGTGATCAAAGCATTTGGCTTTATACAGACTTATGGAGAAGCCTGTATTTACAAGAAAGTGAGTGGGAGCTCTGTAGCATTTCTCATATTATATGTGGATGACATATTGCTGATGGGAAATGATATAGAATTCTTGGAAAATGTAAAGGCCTATTTGAATAAAAGTTTTTCAATGAAGGACCTTGGAGAAGCTGCTTACATATTAGGCATCAAAATCTATAGAGATAGATCGAGACGCCTCATTGGTCTTTCACAAAGTACATATCTTGACAAAATATTGAAGAAGTTCAATATGGATCAGTCAAAGAAAGGATTCTTGCCTGTTTTGCAAGGTATGAGATTGAGTAAGACTCAGTCGCCGACCACGGCAGAAGATAGAGAAAAGATGAGTGTCATTCCCTATGCCTCGGCAATAGGTTCTATCATGTATGCCATGCTGTGTACCAGACCTGATGTGAACCTTGCCATAAGTTTGGTAGGGAGGTACCAAAGTGATCCCGGTACGGAACACTGGACAGCGGTCAAGAACATCCTGAAGTACCTGAAAAGGACTAAGGATATGTTTCTCGTTTATGGAGGTGACGAAGAGCTCGTCGTAAAGGGTTACGTCGATGCTAGCTTCGACACAGATCTGGATGACTCTAAGTCACAAACCGGATACGTGTATATTTTGAATAGAGGGGCAGTCAGCTGGTGCAGTTGCAAGCAAAGCGTGGTGGCAGCATCTACATGTGAAGCGGAGTACATAGCTGCTTCTGAAGCAGCACAGGAAGGAGTCTGGATGAAGGAGTTCATCACCGACCTCGGAGTCATTCCAAGCGCGTCAAGCCCGATGACTCTCTTCTGTGACAACACTGGTGCTATTGCTATTACCAAGGAGCCCAGGTTTCACAAGAAGACCAAGCACATCAAGCGCCGTTTCAACTCTATCCGGAATTATGTTCAGGATGGAGACATAGATATTTGTAAAGTGCATACGGATCTGAATGTAGCAGACCCGTTGACTAAACCTCTTTCACGAGCAAAACATGATCAACACCAGAACTCTATGGGTGTTCGATTCATCACAATGTAACTAGATTATTGACTCTAGTGCAAGTGGGAGACTGTTGGAGATATGCCCTAGAGGCAATAATAAAAGCATTATTATTATATCTCCTTATTCATGATAATTGTCTGTTATTCATGCTTGAATTGTATTGTACGGAAACAGCGATACATGTGTGAATACACAGACCACAATGAGTCCCTGGTAAGCCTCTAGTAACCAGCTCGTTGATCAATAGATGGTCACGGTTTCCTGACCATGGACATGAGATGTCAGTGATAACGGGATCACATCATTAGGAGAATGATGTGATGGACAAGACCCAAACTTGAGCATAACACGAGATCGTATAGTTCGTAATGCATAAGCTTTTCGGTGTCAAGTATTTATTCCTTAGACCATGAGGTTGTACAACTCCCGGATACCGTAGGAGTGCTTTGGGTGTGCCAACCGTCACAACGTAACTGGGTGGCTATAAAGGTACACATCGGGTATCTCCGAAAGTGTCTGTTAAGTTGGTACGAACCGAGACTGGGATGTTGTCACTCCGTATGACGGAGAGGTACCTCTGGGCCCACTCGGTAATACATCATCATAATGAGCTCAATGTGACTAAGTAGTTAGTCACGGGATGATGGATTACGGATCGAGTAAAGAGACTTGCCATAACGAGATTGAACAAGGTATTGGGAATACCGACGATCGAATCTCGGGCAAGTACCGTACCGATGGACAAAGGGAATAACATACGGGATTGAGTGAATCCTTGACACGGTGGTTCATCCGATGAAGATCATCGAGGAACACGTGGGAACCAACATGGGTATCCAGATCCCGCTGTTGGTTATTGACCGGAGAGTGGTCTCGGTCATGTCTACGTGTCTCCCGAACCCGTAGGGTCTACACACTTAAGGTTCGGTAATGCTAGGGTCGTAGAGATTAATGCACGTGGAAAACCCGAAAGTTGTTCGGAGTCCCGGATGAGATCCCGGACGTCACGAGGAGTTCCGGAATGGTCCGGAGGTAAAGATTGATATATGGGAAGTCCAGTTTCGGCCAACGGGTGATCTCCGGGGGTCACCGGGAGCGTCCCGGGACCACCGGAGGGGCCCCGGGGGTCCACCGGGTGGGGCCACCCCTCCCGGTGGGGCCCCAGGCCACAAGGGGATGTGTGCAACCCCCTGGGCTGGCGCACCACAAGGGGGCCCCACCTCCCCATGCGCATAGGGATAAACCCTAAGGGGAGGGGGGGCACCACTTGCCTTGGGGGAGGGGGACTCCTCCCTGGCCGCCGCCCCCCCTTGCAGATTGGATCTGTAAGGGGCTGGCGCCCCCCTGGCCCCCTATATATATGTGGGGGGGGAGAGGGCAGCCGCACCTCAGCCCTGGCGCCTCTCCCCCTCCCGTCACACCTCCCAACTCCTTTGCAGGGCAGCCCGGCGAAGCCCTGCTGCGATCTCCACTGCATCCGTCATCACGCCGTCGTGCTGCCGGATCTCTGACGACTTCTCCTCCCCCCTTGCTGGATCAAGAAGGAGGTGACGTTGCTGCACTGTACGTGTGTTGAACGCGGAGGTGCCGTCCGTTCGGCGCTAGATCATCGGTGACGAAGAACGTGAAGAGTACGACTACTTCATCCTTGCTTCGTTGAAAGCTTCCGCACGCAATCTTCATAACGGTATGTAGATGCATTCTCAGTTGCTCGTTGCTAGATGTCTCCATAGATGGATCTTGGTGAAGGCGTAGAAATTTTTTGATTTATGCTACGTTCCCCAACAAGAGATACCTCTCCGACACTCGGAGTGACAAATCCTAATCTTGATCTATGCCAACACCACAAATTCTTTCGGAGACACCTGTAGAGCATCTTTATGATCACCCAGTTACGTTGTGACGTTTGATAGCACACAAGGTGTTCCTACGGTATTCGGGAGTTGCATAATCTCATAGTCATAGGAACATGTATAAGTCATGAAGAAAGCAATAGCAGTTAAACTAAACGATCATAGTGCTATGCTAACGGATGGGTCTTGTCCATCACATCATTCTCCTAATGATATGATCCCGTTGATCAAATGACAACTCATGTCTATGGCTAGGAAACATAACCATCTTTGATCAATGAGCTAGTCTAGTAGAGGCATACTAGGGACATACTGTTTTGTCTATTTATTCACACATGTACTAAGTTTCCGGTTAATACAATTCTAGCATGAATAAAAGACATTTATCATGATATAAGGAAATACAAATAACATCTTTATTATTGCCTCTAGGGCATATTTCCTTCAGCCTCGGCATCTGCCTGATAATGCTGCTCAACTTCAGATGATGTAGCCCAGTTTTTGATGATTAGCTGCCCATGCTTTATGGTTCTCATACCTGTGTTGGGCCTGTTTGTGTTGCTTCTGCCTGTTTGTAGTTGTCCCTTACAACTTCTTGATGGAGTTGCCTTGTCAAGGCCCATGCGTGTGCTCCCTGCTAGCACTGATGTAGCCATTGTTTGCCATGAATGAAAACGACATTTGCATACTCAGTTGAAATGTCTGCGGTCTCAATTGCCTAGATCGTCACTCTGCTGTCCATGAGACAATTGCCGCGACACCTTGCAACATTGTTTGTCTGCAGGAAACAAAATTAGTTGCTGTTGATCCATTTGTGGCTTCCTTTCTTGGTGGACAAAGATTAAAAAGCTTTGCTGAGCGCCCTGCCAATGGCACCAAAGGTGGTATCCTCCTACTTTGGAACGTTGATTCCATCAAAGTTGATAGCATCTCCATTGGAACCTTCTTCATCTCTGCTATGATCACCCTAGTCAACAGCACCACCTCCTTCAAGCTCACCTATGTTTATGGGCCTACAAGAAGCAATCTTAAAGAAGCTTTTTTCCAGGAGCTTCTGAGCCAAAAGCCTCAGCAAGGTACGAGATGGCTCATGACCGGAGACTTCAACCAAGTCTATCGTGCTCGTGACAAGAACCGCACAAATGTCGACCGCAGTCGATTGGTGCACTTTCAAAACACCCTCAATTCATGTGAGCTAAAGGAGATTCACCTTCAGAACAGAAGGTTCACGTGGTCGAATGAGCAGGCTAATCCGACAATGAGCAAATTGGATAGTTTTTTCTGCAATCAAGATTGGGATGTGGAATTTGGCTCGCACATTCTTCATGCGCTTTCGTCCTCGCTCTTTGACCATTACCCGCTCCTTCTCGCTAGTGACAAGGGGCCGATGAGACCCAAAACATTCAGATTTGAAAATTTCTGGATCAAAATGCCCAACTTCAAGAAGACAGTGCAAGATGCTTGGAATGAAAGTGTGAACCATTCTGAGCCCTATCATGTGTTGTTCTACAAGCTTAAGAAAACAAGTCAGCGCCTTCGGACATGGAGCCGAAGTATCTTCTCTAATCACAAAGTTCAACTCCATATGGCCCTTGAGATCATTCTTCGGCTGGACATGGCACAAGAGGAGAGGCCCCTTAGCTCCGGTGAGCGTGACCTCAGAAGAGAGCTTAAAAGAAAGGTCGTGGCCTTGGCTGTTTTGGAAAGGGCCCGAAAGAGACAATCCTCGCGAATCACCTTGCTCAAAGAGGAAGATGCTAATACTCGCTTCTTCCACCTCCGGATCAACCATCGAAGAAGAAATAATTTTATCCACCGCCTCAAGCATAACTATGGATGGGTCACAAATCACAATGACAAGAAAGATATTGTGCAATCTCACTTTGCTAGAGCCATTGGTAAAGGCCCCCCGCGCTGTAAGGACTTCAATTGGTCTTGCATCCCCCCTTCAACTTGTGACCTCTCGGATTTAGATGCCTCGTTAACAAAGGAGGAAGTTCGTCGTGCAATCTATGATCTCCCTAGCGACAAGGCCCCTGGCCCGGATGGCTTCACTGCTGCTTTCTTCAAGGAATGTTGGGATCTTGTAAAACCTGAATTTATGCAAGTGATCAACAATTTTTCCGCCCTCCGCGTCTCCAACCTTCATTGGCTCAACTCTGCCAACATTGCTCTCATTCCCAAAAAAGATGGGGCGGAGGACATCTCTGACTTCAGGCCCATAAGTCTTATTCATATTGTGGCAAAGGTCATAGCTAAGATGATGGCCACTCGCCTTGCTCTTCACATGCCCAACCTCGTTTCCAATACTCAAAGCGCTTTCATCAAGAAAAGAAGTATTCAGTATAACTTCATGTACGTCCGCAACTTGGCTCGTCGGCTGCACCGCAATAAAGCTCCATCCCTGCTATTCAAGTTTGACATCAAGAAAGCTTTCGACTCTCTGAGATGGGACTATTTAATGGATTTACTTCATCACCACCAGTTTCCGAGCCGGTTTCGAGATTGGGTCTCCGCCCTTCTATCCACGGCCTCGTCTAGAGTTTTGCTAAATGGTGTTCCTGGTGATCCAATTAAGCATGGGCATGGTCTTCGGCAGGGGGATCCTCTCTCCCCTCTGCTTTTTGTCCTCGCTATTGGCCCACTCCATCACATCCTCGCCAAGGCTACCGATCAAGGACTGCTGCATCCTCTTCATGGCCGGCCCATCCGTGCATCCTTGTATGCAGATGATGCTGCTATCTTTGTTGCGCCGATCAAGGAAGATATAAACTTCTTGGGTTCGACTCTGAGCTCCTTTGGGGAGGTTACCGGCTTGGTCACCAACTGCGCTAAAAGCCTTGTGGCGCCCATTTGTTGCGGCAACATCGACCTTGACGACATTTTGCAGGCCTCCCCGGCGGTTCGGACTACCTTCCCCATGCGATATCTTGGTCTTCCGCTGTCGGTCACAAGACTAAAGCGTATCCACTTTCAGTATTTGGAGGACAAGGTGGCTGGAAAGCTTCCACCTTGGTCGGCTATGCATATGGCTATGCCGGGGCGCATTGTTTTGGTCAAGGCTGTGCTCACTGCCATTGCCATCTACCACCTAACGCCTCTTGACCTTCCGGTTGAAGTGATGAAGAAGATCGATAGCCTCCGGCGTGCCTACCTTTGGGCGGGTTGTGATAAGGTGACCGGCAAAAAGTGCAAGGTTAATTGGGACCTTGTCTGCAAGCCCAAGATTTATGGTGGACTAGGAGTGCTCAACCTCTATAAGTTTGCGACTGCGCTACGCTTGCGTTGGCTCTGATACAAATGGGATGATCCACCTAAGACTTGGTCTGGCTCAGGAACGCCTTGTACTAGCAACGACAAATATCTCTTCGCCGCTGCCACACGGGTGTGCATCGGAGATGGAAACAAAGCTAAGTTCTGGGAATCTCCATGGCTGGACGGCCTCCGACCTAAAGACATTGCACCAAAGATTTTTCAGTTGTCAAAAAAGAAAACGTGCCTGGAAAGCTCTTGACAATAACCTTTGGATCCGCCGTATTGACACTCAGCAGGGGCTAACCTTGGCCCATATTCAAGAATTTGCAACCCCGTGGGAGATGCTTGCTGATGTAACCCTCAACCAGGGAAGCCAAGACACCATATCTTGGAAGTTCACAAACAGTGGCGAGTACTCTGCCTCCTCGGCTTACATGGCGCAATTTGCCGGTCTCTCCTTTTCTCCAATGAATGCTACAATCTGGAAGATGTGGGCTCCACCGAAGTGCAAATTTTTTGCTTGGTTGATCTACCAAAATCGTGTTTGGACAACCCATCATTTACTGCGGCGAGGCTGGCCAAACTGCAATTTGTGTCCTCTCTGCAAGCAAGTGCAAGAATCTGCTGCTCACCTCCTATTCCAATGTAGGTTCACTGTCCGGATTTGGACCGAAATTTGCACTTGGCTTGGCATCCTTGACTCCTCACCAATGATTTGGCATCATGAAGACTCAGTTAGAGATTGGTGGCTCAAGGCGGTTAATGGTGGAGGTGGTTACAGGAAGGCCATCGCCTCCTTGATGATGCTTGTCTCGTGGGAAATTTGGAAGGAGCGCAACGCAAGAATTTTTCAGAATGTCTCTGCCCCAACCTCCATTGTTATCGCAAAAATCAAAGAGGAGGCCCATCTCTGGTCTTTGGCGGGAGCCAAACAGCTTAGTACTGTTATGTCGCGAGAGTAGACCTTTTTCTTTCTGCCGCCTCGCGGCTTATGTCTAAACCTTCTTCTTAATCAATGAAAATGGCAAGTCTTTTGCCTAGTTTCAAAAAAAAACTTTTCCCACCAAGATTGAAGCTTTTTTCCTCGACAGCTGCATCACCAGCGCGATGGATCACGCCGGTTCTAACATCCGTCGTCGAGGTCGCTGCTCCCCGTCGCCGCACCACTCGTAGCACGCGGTCACAACGGTGGCAGCAAAAAAGCGCACGCGGACACCCGGGAGCTACGGGCCGACAGCATGGCGGTGCTGCATCGCCACCGAGCTACCGTCGTTGCCATGCGGAGCTGCAACCCAGAGGGTGCAGGTGTTGCATGGATAGAGCCGGGGACGAGGGCGACGACTGGTGACGAGGACGTTGTGGTAGTGCTTCAAGCTCGGGGCGGGGGTGTTAGCGGTGCTCGGGGTATTGCAATTTTACAAGGGAAAAGACTCGCAAGAAGGACGGAGTGGTGGGACAAATCTGACAGCCTTTAACTGCTGCATCGGGCGGCTAGGGCTCGATCGACCCAACTGTTGGGCCAGCGCGTCAGTGCCTAGTGTCCGCCTTTTGGGTTTGTGTCGATGCGTTGGGCCGGCGTTTTTTCTTCTTCTACCCAAATGGACATGCGCGGACAAAATGAGTCGCCCGCTTGAAGTTGCTCTAAGGGCATCTACAGCCGGACGCCACAAGCAATTTCTTATATGCCCCTAGACACGCCCGACAGTGACCAGACAGAGGAGAAGGAAAAAGTGACCCAACCGGACCCCTCATATCTTTTCTATATGTTCGGGCTGTCCGCGGACCCTCATATCCATCTTAAATATGGAGAGGATATGAGGGCTAGCGGACACGCTCTATCAGTCCGCCACGTAGGATGCGGTCTGCCTGGACTACCTTTCTTTCTTTATTCGTTTTTTTCTTCTTCCTCTTCATCATCATCAATCACATGCAAATGACCGAACATATAAGGAAGAAAATAAGAATTGTGCCTGGACGAATAAATAAAGGTAAATGCTTGTGTGCGGCGCGACGGCCGAACTTTCGGCCGGACGCGTCCACGCGCTCAGCGCTCTAGCCTTTTGATTCGCGACACGTAAGGACAGTGGACCCACCCACGTGCGAATCAAATCTCGTGACTTATCCCTTTCTCCTTCGTTCTCCTCCGCCCCTTTCTTCCACCTCCAGCCGCCGCGACTCTGCTCCTCCACAGCCTCCTCACGCAGCTCGCAACTCCCAAAAGTTCTCATCGGCGGCGACGTGTGGGAGAGCGTCGACGACGGAGACGACCTTTTTTGCTGCCCCCCTCGTTGCTTCCTGCGCACACACCGTTGTGAAGTCGACGTCGGGTGACCGCGCAGCTGCGAGGATGGCGAGCATGGTGACCGGGAGCTGCGAGGATAGCAACGTTGTTTCAGAGCAACACTGCGTACGTCGTGGTTTTTGTTGCATGCTGCAACCGTGTCACGATTTGCTACAACCGGCATACCACTCAGCTACAACCGGCGTTGCGTTTTGCTACATGCTACAACCGTGTCACGATTTTTGCTACAACCGTCAACGAAAAAGCTACCTCCGGCAACGTGATTTGCTGCAACGGGGACGACAAAGTTTTGTGGTGGCGACCAAGGTGCTGTGATTTTTGCTGCAACCAGAAGCAGGAAAAGCTACCACCGTCGGTCATTTTTGCTACAACCGGCAACGAAAAAGCTACCATGGGCAACATGATTGGCTGCATGGGCCACAATGAAGTTTCTGGTGGCGACGGCGGCGATGTGATTTTTGCTACAACCGACAGCGGAAAAAGCTACTGCCGTTGTCATGTCTTGTTACTCCCGGAAAAAGCCGACGAAGGTTGAAGCATATCATCATTGCCGTCGTGACTGTCGGCATGAATGGTTGTAGCAATTCCTGTCACCGGTCGTAGCAAAAATGATCGATGGTTGAAGCAAATTTTATCTGCAAGTGGATGATGGAGAAAGGGATGGTTGGGCGTGGCCATGGTGACAGCGCTGCGGTGAGTGGCAGCAGCGGAGCTACAACCTGAGCTACACCCGTCGCCGCTGAGAGCTGCAACCGTATGTGCAGCTGTTTCATGGGTCGAGGCGGCGACGAGGACGACCGGCGACGATGGGTCCGACGACGAGGACGGCGGACGGGGGTGGGGACTAGCGACGAGGATGGCGGGCAGGGGTGGGAGACCGGCGACGAGGACGGCGGGCAGGGGTGGGGGACTGCGCATCGAGCGGAAGATGCGATTCAAGCGAGAGAAAGAAGAAGCTACGAGGCAGACTGTTTTTTTTCGCCGGATCCAATGACCCACGCAACTCAAATCCAGCGGCTCGGACACGACCGGCCGAACTAATCGGCCGGCGTGCCGGCGCCTAGCATCGCCCATAAAGGTAAATAGGGGCTCAAAACGAAGGGTTGAATTGGAGAAGATGCTTCAAGCTTGGTTACAGCACGTGGACTTGCCTATAACTGGCGTTGAGGACGGTTTGGGATATTTTTTTGAAACGTGCCAAAAGATTTGCCATTTCATTAATTAAGAGAGGGAGTTGTTACAGAGCATAATCGCCTTGCTTAGGCGGACATAAATCAATTACTCACGGTTTACAAATACGCCTAACCCTTTTGCGCCTGCTAGCGACCACAATTTCGCTTCGTCTAAAAAATTTTCCACAAGAATAGTCGTAGGCGTGGAGACGTTCCGAAATACCCTAGCATTTCTTTCCTTCCAAATTTCCCAAGAGATGAGCATTAGAAGGGAGGCCATCCCTCGTCCATTTGGCGATCGCGCAATAGCATTCTCATGCCACCACTGTTTGACCGATCGCATTGACACCCAATCTGACGTCACAATGTTGTTCAATCCGAACTTCGCCTTTACCGCATTCCAAACCGCAATCGTAAACCGGCATTGGATAAGGAGGTGTGCTGCGGACTCCTGGACCTGGCTGCAGAGAGGGCATAGACCGCAGGTCGGCCACCCCCGTCGTTGTAGTCTGTCGGCCGTCCAAACCCTGTTGTGAATGATTAACCAAGCAAAGAACTTGCTTTTCGGCGTTGCCCAAACTTTCCAAACGGTCTTAAGAAGCTGTGTAGAGGTGCGGCCCTCAAACTGTAGCGAATAGGCTGAAGAGGTTGTATAAGATCCGCTTTCCGTAAGCTTCCATGTGATCGTATCTTGAGTGTCATGATCCAGAATAGTCCCATTGACCCTCTCCCAAAGCGTGGCAAATTCATGTATATGCTCAGCAGAGATACCGTTTGACATGTCAATCAGAGATATCCATGTATCATTAATGAGAGCGTTTCTCACCGAGCAGCCTTTTTTCTTTGAAAGATCATAGATTTTAGGGGCAATGTCCATTGGTCTTATGCCGTGAAGCCATGGAGATGTCCAGAAGCAGGCCTTTACCCCATTGCCAATCGTGAACTTCGTAGCAGCCGCGAATAGGTCCCTGTCAGCCGTTGTGCAAGGAGTGCCCAGACCAAGCCATGGTTTTGGTAGCTCTGCCCACTCGTACCAAAGCCATCTGAGACGAAGAGCAGTAACAAATTTGTCCAAGCTAAGAATGCCTAGGCCGCCCATGCTTTTTGGGCTGCACACTCTCTCCCAGTTGATTTTACACTTGGCCCCGGTGACTTTGTCGCACCCAGCCCAGAGAAAAGCGCGTCGTAAGGCATCGATGCGTTTTAACACCTCAGTTGGCAACACAAGCGAGGTTATGCTGTAGATTGCGATGGCGGTGAGGACCGCCTTGACCAGGACAGTCCTTCCAGGGGCAGCCATTAGGTGGCCAATCCAAGGGGTTAGTCTTCGTGCAACTTTGTCTTCCAACGGTAAGAAGTGTATAGATTTGAGTTTCTTGACCGAGAGTGGGAGCCCAAGGTACGTCATGGGGAAGGTCGTGAGTGTTGCGGGGAACTGTTGCAGAACATCCGGAAGATCGATGTCAGAGCATCGAATTGGGGCAACCAGACTTTTGCTGCAGCTGGTGACTAGGCCCGTGACCTCACCAAAGGCATCAAGGATGGATGCAAAGCAGGCGACATCCTCCTTGATGGGCTTCAGAAAAATGGCTGCATCATGCGCATATAAAGAGGCACGAAGAGTTGCGGTATTTCTCCGGATCGGGTGCAAAAGGCCTTGCAGAGTAGCTTTGTTTAGAATGTGGTGCAGCGGGTCGATGGCGAGCACGAAAAGGAGTGGCGAGAATGGGTCTCCCTACCGCAACCCCTTCCCATGTCTAATAGGGTCTCCAACCGTGCCATTAAGTAACACTCTCGAGGTAGCAGTAGACAGTAGAGCCGAGACCCAGTCTCGAAAACGTGCAGGGAAACCCATATGCTGGAGAAGGTCCAGTAAGTAGTCCCATCTTACAGAGTCGAAGGCCTTCTTGATGTCGAGCTTGAAAAGCAACATAGGGATCTTGTTGCGGTGTAGTCTGCGGGCGAGGCTGCGGACATATGTGAAGTTGTCGTGGATGCTTCGTTTCTTTATAAAAGCGCTTTGGGCTGGTGACACAAGATCATTCATGTGAGCGGCGAGACGCGTCGCCATCATCTTAGCCAAGAGCTTTGCCACGGCATGAATAAGGCTAATCGGCCTGAAGTCTGAAATATCCTCCGCACCCTCTTTCTTTGGTATTAGAGCAATGTTTGCAGAATTTAGCCAATGGAGGTTTGTGGCATTGAGGTTGGAAAAGTGGTTGATGGCAGCCATGACGTCCAGTTTGATGATCTCCCAGCAAGCCTTGAAGAACGCCCCCGTGAACCCATCCGGTCCCGGCGCCTTGTCGCTAGGCGAGTCAAAGACTGCCTTCCTAGCCTCCTCCAATGTGAACGGTTCTCCAATGCCGCTTAGATCACAATCTGGAACGGGGATACAGCTCCAGTTGAAATCCTTGAGCCTCCTTGACCCCTTTTTAAGGACTGTAGTGAAGTGGCGGTGAATAATATCCTTCTTGTGACTGTGGTCAGTGACCCAACCCTCGTTGTGCTTGAGACGGTGTATAAAGTTCTTCCTCCGTCGACGATTGATTCGAAGGTGGAAGAACTTTGTGTTCGCGTGCCCCTCTTTGATGTTCATAACCCTAGATGCTTGTCGCTTCCGCGCCTTCTCGAGCACCGCCAGGCCAATAACCTTTCTCTTTAGTCTCTTTCGAAGATCGGTCTCATCCGGGCTCAGGGTTCTAGACTCTTGCGCAATATCGAGGCGGAGGATGACCTCAAGAGCCATGTGAACTTGCACTTTCATGTTGGAGAAGAGGGATTTGCTCCAAGCCTTCAATCTGTTGCCGGTGCGCTTGAGTTTGTGGTGCAGGATGTGGTACGGCTCAGAGTGGTTATGATCCTCGTTCCAAGCACCTTGGACCGTGTCAAGGAAACCTGGCATCTTGATCCAAAAATTCTCAAAGCGGAAGCACTTTGTGCGTTTGGGGCCAGACGCCGAGGCTAGCAGAAGGGGGCAGTGATCGGAGAGGGAGGATGATAAGGCATGTAGAATGTGCGATCCAAACTCCATATCCCAAATATCATTGCAGAAAAAGCTATCTAACTTGCTCATTGTGGGCTCATTCTGGCCATTGCTCCAAGTGAATCTCCTGTTCTGCAGATGGATCTTCTTAAGCTCACAAGAGTTGAGAGCATTACGAAAACGGACGATGCGGCTTCGGTCCACGTTAGCTCGGTTTTTGTCTCTCGCCCGATAGATTACGGTTTGGGATATCGACGCGGCCGTTCACGATGGACATGAGACATCCCATAACTTTCTCAGTTTTCAGTACAAAAATATCCTCGTACCCGAGATTATTATTGCTGATCTTCCTACCAAGTACCGACACCAAAAAAGTCACAACATCCAGTAGACCGGCCATTCGACTGAAGTTGCCTAAACAGCGATGCCCGTCCTTGGGCTGACCAGCTCTAGCTAGAAGGAGAACTTAAACACCATGTCATGCTTGTACGCCGCCTGGCTAGGCCTCACAATCTGCGACGGGAAGTTGGGGTGGTTCACGGCGTCGGGGAACCCCTGCGTCTCGAGGCACAGCGCGCCGTACTGCCCGTACGTCTTGCCGCCCTTCCCCTTGACGTCCTTGAGGAAGTTGCCGGTGTAGAACTGCACGCCGGGCTGGTCCGCCCACAGCTCCAGCGCGCGCCCGGACGCGCCGTCCCAGACGGCCGCCACCTTCCGCAGCGCGTGCGCGTCCCCGTCGACCACGTAGTTCATGTCGTAGCCGTAGATGGTGCTGCCGTTGCTGCTGCCGCCGGACACCTGGCGGAGGTGCTCGCGCACGGCGGTGGGCGCCCGGAGGTCGTAGGGCGTGCCGGCCACGGCCGCGAGCTGCCCCGTCGGGATGAGCGTGGCGTCCACGGGCGTGTACCGGGACGCGAACAGCTGGACCGTGTTGCCCAGCACGTCGCCGCCGCCCTGCCCGCCCAGGTTCCAGTACGTGTGCTGCGCCAGGTTCACCGGCGTGGCCTTGTCCAGCGCCGTCGCGTTCATGCGCACGCTCAGCACGTACGGGCTCGACAGCTCGTACGTCACGTACACGTCCAGGGCCCCGGGGAAACCTGTAACTCACAGAGACAAGAATGTAACTTTCTATCTACGGACTCAATTGCACCGCGCATGCACGGGCGGTTTGCAACGTTTGTAGAAGAGAAAAACATATGCAACTATTTTCTTTTTCTTTACTAGACTAGATAGATTCTTGGCGTGCACGGTGTCATTGTGCCGTCGAGATGGTCATGATCTTGGACTGTTGTGTTGGATAGCAAAAAGGGAGGGGGAAAGGAAGCACCCAACGGAGCAAGATAATCAATCATCTCAAGTGGATGATAATTGATACAGGACCACATCAACGCATGATGGTGTGGGCACTGCTACTTGATAGATGATTTTGGACGGATATTTGCCTCGGCCAGTTATTTTTTTTTCATATTAAAAGTGGAAGAATTTTTTTTCAGGTGCTTGCGTCGTTAGATGCACACTGCGAAAATTAAGAATTTGCTAGACCGTTACATTTGCTAGACCCAAGTCTATTCTTCATACCAGAAAGTACTATTTCTATTCTTAAGAACACTACCTAGCTTGCACCCTGTGCTCTGGATCTTGTGAAATGTGAGTTTCACTGCTACTCTTCATGATGAGACCTAATTATCTATACTGTAAAAGTGTGAAATTCATGATGAGACCTAATTATTTATACTGTAAATGTGTGAAATTCTAGGTTTATTTTGGTTACTACTGTCTACTACACTAGAATCATCCCTGATGTTTCAGCTCTTAAATTCCCATATGAGTACAACACACAAGGTCAATGGTCAAACATGCAGCAGCAGTGATCCAGATTTTCTTCAGATTTGTTGAATAGTACTACATGAAAGTGACCGATATTTCAAGATCAGGAAAACAAAGAAGTGCAAATTTAGGCTAAATAACAGTTACCTTGCTCTCCGTCGAAGCTATGATAGTACAGTGTGATGTGTGGGGAGTCACCACCACTGACATATTCCTTCACCGTCCATATAACTTTGCTGAAGCCCCTATGGCCACCTGAGGAAGAGCAAGATAAATACTCCCTCCGTAAACAGTAGTAACCAAAATAACTTGATTAGTAATCTAAACGCTCTTATATTAGTTTACAGAGGGAGTAAATAACTTGATTGCCGTTTATACCTACCACGAGTTTGTTTCACAGAATAACATATAGATATCTAAACTGTGGAGCATACATACCATGAAGTGCGTTCTTGCCGTCGTTGGCATATAGGTGGTAGACTTTTCCATCGAGCACGAAGCGCGCCTTGGCCACCCTGTTGGCTACTCGTCCAACAAGAGCTCCAAAGTAACTGGATCCGTTCTGAATGGCAAGATTCGTCAGAAAACTACTTGGGCAAGGTGTAAGATTTTGCCATTTGAGTTTGAGAGGATAATTGAATACAATTAATCACTCTGAACAGTCATTCTCTGGGTTTTCGAGAAAACTTCTCTTTTCAGAGATTGCATGCAAAATTTTCCCTTTCGAAAACGATGGATGTAACTTTTTCAACAACTTGCTTGGCTGGCTTCGTGTGACTAAATTGTATCCTTATTTGACATGGAGTAGTGAAGCTTCCCAAAAGAAACTTGATGGAAGAAAACTTAAAGAAAAACTAAAAGTGGAGGATAATAAGTTAGTGGTGATCAAGACCGGCATCACATGGTGAGGTTGTCACTTGTCCTTTGCGTGGTCATATGCTATTTTCACGGGTAACATGGCCACCGGCATAGCTCATAGAATGGCATCCAGCTAATCGCTTTACATGTTTTGTTATGTAACTTTGCCACACCGGTGTCGTCCACGCAAGTGAGACGTGGCGATTGCAGCATAACTTAGTGCGCGGATTGGTTCCTAGTACCCAGTTGGACCACTTTGTGTTGTACTTCCTCCATTCCGAAATATAGTGCGCCCGCGCTTCCCGAGGTTCAACTTTCACCATAAATTTAACCCACAAAACCGACTGCGGCGGAAGAAAAAATTACATGATTGAAAACTTCTTTTGAATACGAATTCATTGATATAACTTTTGCTCCCGCCGCAGACGGTCTCGTTGGTTAAATTTACGGTCAAAGTTGAAGCACGAAGATAGAGGAAACACTACATTGTGGAATGGAGGGAGTACCATTTTTTAACTCGTGCTGAAGCCGGTTCTGAAGGAATTGATGAGCTTGATATGTAAAATCGGAATGATTTGACAGCTGACAGCAATTTATGGGATATTTCAATCACCAATTAACTCCCCTGCCTTTTTGAAATGAAAAAAAAACACTATTTGAGCTGAGTATATGTTCTTCCTAGATAGAAAAATGTACTACTCCGTATTCTCTGTATGTTACTCTTTTCTGCAATCTACCTCAATCTAGGGTGCGAAAACTGGAGAATTCACAAGTTCTTGCAGAAGCAGACTAGACAGTGCTCTCCAGAAAACAGAGTAGAGATGCATAATAATCACTAAAGAAGAGTGGGTTTATGGATGAGAAGGATCGAGTCTGTGAACTTACAACATATTCAGCGATGGTGTCATAGCCAAGGACAACATCGCCCAAATTCCCTGACAGGGAGAAAGAAAAGCTCAGGCATAATTCCTAACAGCGGTCACAAAAGCATTGAAAGATCCTAGAGCATGAACCAAAGCGAAATCCCAGGACACACCTTTGGAATCTGGAAAGACGACGGACGTGACGGTGGCGCCCCAGTTGGTCACCTTGGCAGAGAAATCACCCTTCCTGAGCTCGTAGACGCCGACCATCTTCCTCCCCGCCGCATTGGCGCCGGGGGCCAAGGACGCGAGGCAGAGCACCGCGAGAAGAAGAGGAAGAAGCGGCGGCGGCGGCGCTCTGGCCATTGCTGCTGGCTAGGCTAGCCTTGCGAGGAGTTGCGGGAGGAAGACGAAGAGAGGAGGGGCGGGCTACTGGGTGTACACTGTACAGACCAGTTGCTCGGAGAGACTGGTGGATGGGTCGTGGGCGGATGTGTAGTCAGTCGGACATATAAATCGCAGCGCAGCGCAGCGCATGGATGTGATGGTAGCGTGGTGACAAATCTGAAGTGTCTGTTTTCCCCTCGGTTTCTGCTCCCGAGGCCCCATAGAAATGTCACGGCTTTGTCTTTGTCCTGTGCTCCGCGTGCGTCTCCTCTCGTCTCGCCGTGCCCGTCCAGCGCTGGCGCCCATGGGTGGTGCGTGCGTGCGTGTGTGAACGGCGAGCCGGAATATTTGGATGCCCTCCTCTATGATTACTGACGATTTGGCACTTGAACATGTACCCCGGCATCGTATTTGTTTGTTGCATACGCAGAGTGGTGCACGTTACGGAACGACGGTGGGATCATTGACGCAGAGAGCAAGGAAGAGCATCGTGGCGAATAGGTCGTGCGGTGCGATCGCATCCGTTGGCTGCAGCGCCGTGAGGCGAGGGTGATAATCTGCCCGCGACATCGAACTCGGGGGAGAAGCTCACTTGAAAGTGATACGGTGCAGCGTCTTCTTGGGGAAGACTCGACTCCAATCAGCGCGTGTTTAGTAGGCTGCATTGGATCCAGTCAGATCCTTGCGGAAAGAAATCAGTCTGGTTGGTTGCATAGATTGCATATAAACCCGGTTTGCACGAATCTCAAAGCAGGTCTAGGCCTCACTCTAGAGGAACGGTCGAATACGCTTTTTTTTACGAGCCAGGCTCGCTCGAGCCACGCGTGGCGAGCATCTGCACGCGTCGGGAAGCGCGGGAGACAACGGGACGTCTCGTAACTCCCTTGCCGCTTTCCATCACCACCCTTGACGTTCACACACACTCCCCCCCCCCTACCTCATCGTCCATTCGGTTTCTTCGATGGCAGAGTCACCGTCTCGTTGCGCCCCACCCATTCCGGTCATGGCCGACAGCAATCGCATCCAGGAGAGGTGGATTGCCGGCCTCGCCGCTTCTGGACGGGATCTCGCGGCAGCAATCTGTGCCCCTTCCCCTTCTGCACCATGCCTCCGTCGCTCGCTCCGGCTCCGCCAACGGAGCCGGAGCTCCTCTTCTTGGGCTCAACGACGGCGGGTATTCAATACCTACCCACCGGCTCCATCATTTGTCGACCCCTCTTATGTTTTTTTACCCCCATTCGAGGGTTTTCTCCCCTACGTCCGGTGCAAGCGAAGGGGAGCTCGAGGACGCCGAGCTCCTCGTCCAGTCGGCGTGCGACGAGGTCGACGACAACGGCCATCGGAGCGGCCGGTTCTTCTTCTTCGGCAGCGGCAACACTCCTCTTCCCGTCGGGGTTTTCTCCACGTCCGGCAGACGCTCCACCAGCACACCCCATGGTAAGCTCCTCTGATCTCCCCCTTGCTTCGTAGTTTGGGTTTTCAGGGTAGTTTAGATTGTGGGTAGTGGATTCGATCCGATTTGATTCGAGCGGATTCGACCCGGATCCACAGTTTAGATTGTGCATGCCTATGATGTTATTCTTGTTGTTGTGTTGAATGCTAGTGTTAGATTAGATTCATGACGGTGAATGTTAGTTTGTTCACTCCAAATGGTACTGCCCAAAGTTTGTTCACTCCAAATGGTACTGTGCAACCTGTTCTTGATGTTCTTGTTGTTGTTCTTAGCATTTTTCTTGATGGTGTTAGTGTTGTTCTTAGCATTGATCTTGCTGGTGTGAGTGAAGTTCTTAGCGTTGTTCTAAATGTTGTTGTTGCCACATTATTAGTTTGTTCACTCCACATTGTTGATGATGCTATTCTTAGCATTAGTCTTGTTGTGTATTGATGTTCTCCATAGGATGATCAACATATACTTGTGTAGGGATGTTGCTGTTCTACCATAGTGTGTATATTGTGCAAGTGTGTTGTTGAATGTTGTTCTTGCTGTTGTCAGGCTACATGAATGCATGATCAACATAGGAAATTGCATGTGCATGGTAGTAGGACATACCTGAATGCCAAAAATAGTAATAAGACACACATGATCAGAGTAGGACAATGCATGTGCATGTGCCTTTGGAATGATATGATAGCACTAACCATTGCTTGCTCTGATCATTGTTAGCTTTGATCAATGTTAGCATTGATCATTGCTAGCACTAATAAGTGTTAGCATTGATCATTGCTAGCACTGATCAGTGAGTGCTAATGATTGCTAGCTCTGATCATTGGCATTTGCACTACCAATGATCATCTTTCATTGTTGCTAACTATCGTCCACCTTGCTGGCAAGATAATCAAGATGGAGTGGGACATAGCCGGCGGAGGCTCACAGGTTGTCGTCGGTGCAAAGGGTGCAGAGGACCTCATCCCCATGAACCGGTTGCTGAAGAGGGCGGTGGTGCATGGAAGAGTGGAGTACATGAGCATGTCGCTCTGTGCTGGCAGGAGGCCAAGGACGGGCCACGAGGAGGGTGCACAAGAACCTATCTGATTCTACATGCAGATCCATGAACAGGAGGACATCACCATGCTCGTCATCCCGCCTGCCTTCAGGCTGGTGATGAAGCAATGGTAGGTCACCAGCCCTCCTCGTGTCGTCATCCTCTTTGCCAACAAGCGGTGTGAGTTCTGATCCCAGGTGTAGATGTTCAAGGGCATGGTGCTCGGGCGCGACTGGGAGTACTTTTGCCGTCGGCACAAGATCGTCCCCGACGACCTTTTAGTCTTCAAGATCTCCGGGCTGGGGCTGAAGGTGCATCTTCAACAACAGCACCTCGAGGAAATCCCTCCTTTCCTTCCCCACCGATCGCTATCCCCCCTTTTGGGGGATCCTGATCTTATCCCTTTGGGATATGATACTATGCCCTTTAAGGGAGGATCTTGGTGCGCCTAGACGGCTAGACCAGCGTTGTGGGGACTTTCCCCACTGCCCACGTGCATGTGGGCCCCCCATGCAAGAGTGCCCCACTCCGGAACATTCCCGGTACAATACCGAAAGAACTCGAACTTTTTCTGGAATCCCGATAACAACTTTCCATATATGAATTTTTACCTCTGGACAATTCCGGAGCTCCTCGTGATGTCCGAGATCTCATCCGGGATAACTCAACTATACTTAGATTGTCACCAAACGTTAAGTGTGTAGACCCTGTAGGTTCGAGAACTATGCAGACATAACCGAGACACCTCTGGCTCCTGCATATTCTACCAAGATCTTTATCGATCGAACCTCGTTGTCAAGGATTCAGCTAATCCCGCATGCAGTTTCCTCTGTCCATCGGTATGTTACTTGCCCGTGATTCGATCGTCGGTATCTCCATACCTAGTTCAATCTCGTTACCGGCAAGTCTCTTTACTCGTTCCGTAATACAAGATCCCATGACTAACTCCTTAGTCGCATTGCTTGCAAGCCTGTTGTGATGTTGTATTACCAAGTGGGCCCTGAGATACCACTCCGCCACACGGAGTGACAAATCCTAGTCTTGATCCATGCCAACTCAACAAACACCCTTGGAGATACCTGTAGAGCATCTTTATAGTCACCCAGTTACGTTGCGACGTTTGAGACACGCAAGGTATTCCTCTGGTGTTAGGGAGTTGCATGATCTCATGGTCTTAGGAACATATACTTGACATGAAGAAACTAATACGATCAAATGATATGCTTACGGTTGGGTCTTGTCCATCACATCATTCTCCTAATGATGTGATCCTGTTATCAAATGACAACTCATGTCCATGGTTAGGAAACCTTAACCATCTTTGATCAATGAGCTAGTCTAGTAGAGGCTCACTAGGGACATGTTGTTGTTACATATCCACACATGCATCTGAGTTTCCGATCAATACAATTCTAGCATGGATAATAAACGATTATCATGAACAGGGAAATATGATAATAACCAATTTATTATTGCCTCTAGGGCATATTTCCAACAATGTGAGTGTGATAATAATATCTGGATCAACCTCAAGACTACAAGACTTTAAGATTTCAATACATCTCTGGGTGGATTGCTTGCAAGAAGAGGGTATCGTACGGATTGACTAGTGATCACCTGGTTCTACAAACTCAACAGGGGATCCTAGGGATTGACTAGTGATCACCCGGTGTTAGGGCATATTTCTCTCTCAATGGTTTTGGTGATTGATGACAATGTGTTTGCGGACTAATCGTGTGCATTGAGCATTTCAGAGATTCATTCATATCGCACGAGACGATTACTACCCCTCGATGTTTAAAGTGAAGACGGTGTATTTTTGTTCATTTCATTTTGAAGGAAATATGCCCTAGAGGCAATAATAAAGATGTTATTTGTATTTCCTTATATCATGATAAATGTTTTTTATTCATGCTAGAATTGTATTAACCGGAAACTTAGTACATGTGTGGATACATAGACAAAACAGTATGTCCCTAGTATGCCTCTACTAGACTAGCTCATTGATCAAAGATGGTTATGTTTCCTAGCCATAGACATGAGTTGTCATTTGATCAACGGGATCACATCATTAGGAGAATGATGTGATGGACAAGACCCATCCGTTAGCATAGCACTATGATCGTTTAGTTTTACCGCTATTGCTTTCTTCATGACTTATACATGTTCCTATGACTATGAGATTATGCAACTCCCGAATAACGTAGGAACACCTTGTGTGCTATCAAACGTCACAACGTAACTGGGTGATCATAAAGATGCTCTACAGGTGTCTCCGAAAGTATTCGTGGTGTTGGCATAGATCAAGATTAGGATTTGTCACTCCGAGTGTCGGAGAGGTATCTCTGGGCCCTCTCGGTAACACACATCACAATAAGCCTTGCAAGCAAAAGACTAATGAGTTAGTCACGAGATGATGTGTTACGGAACGAGTAAAGAGACTTGCCGGTAACGAGATTGAACTAGGTATGGAGATACCGACGATCGAATCTCGGGCAAGTAACATACAGATGACAAAAGGAACAACGTATGTTGTTATGCGGTTCTGACCGATAAAAGATATTCGTAGAATATGTGGGAGCCAATATGAACATCCAAGTTCCGCTATTGGTTATTGACCGGAGATGAGTCTCGGTCATGTCTACATAGTTCTCGAACCCGTAGGGTCCGCACGCTTAATGTTTGATGACGATCGGTATTATGAGTTTATGAGTTTTGATGTACCGAAGGTAGTTCGGAGTCCCGGATGAGATCACGGACATGACGAGGAGTCTCGGAATGTCCGAGACATAAAGATTGATATATTGGACGACTATATTCGGACACCGGAAGTGTTCCGGAAAAGTTTCGGATTTAACGGGATTGCCGGAGGGGGTTACCGGAACCCCCTACGAAGGGGGATGGTCCATAGTGGGCCTTAAGGGAAAGATAGAGGCAGCCCATAGGGCTGGCCGGCGCCCCACCTAGGGTTCCTAGTTGGACTAGGATTGGGGGGGGGGGGCGCCACCTCTCCCTCTTTTCCTTTCCCTCTCTTCCTTCTTTGGTGATTCCTAGTAGGATTGCTCCTCTAGTCGCACCAAACAAGGGCCGGCCGGCCTCCCCCCTTGCTCCTTTATATACGGGGGCAGGGGGGCACCCAAATACACAAAAGTTGATTTGTTCCAGCCGTGTGCGGTGCCCCCCTCCACAGAAACACACCTCGGTCATACCGTCGCGGTGCTTAGGCGAAGCCCTGCGCCGGTGAATACATCATATCCGTCACCACGCCGTCGTGCTGACGAAACTCTCCCGTGAAGCTCAACTGGATCAAGAGCTCGTGGGACGTCATCAAGCTGAACGTGTGCCGAACGCGGAGGTACCGTACGTTCGGTGCTTGATCGGTTGGATCGCGAAGAAGTTCGACAACATCAACCGCGTCACTTGACGCTTCCGCTCCCGGTCTACGAGGGTACGTAGACACACTCTCCCCTCTCGTTGCTATGCATCTGGTAGATAGATCTTGCGTGATCGTAGGAAAATTTTAAAATACTACGTTCCCCAACAGTGGCATCATGAGCCAGGTCTATGCGTAGATGATATGCATGAGTAGAACACAATGAGTTGTGGGCGATACTAGTCATACTGCTTACCAGCATGTCATACTTTGCTTCGGCGGTATTGTGAGATGAAGCGGCCCGGACCGACATTACGCGTACGCTTACGCGAGACTGGTTTCACCGTTACGAGCACTCGTTGCTTAAAGGTGACTGGCGGGTGTCTGTCTCTCTCACTTTAGCTGAATCAAGTGTGGCTACGCCCGGTCCTTGTGAAGGTTAAAATAGCACATACTTGACGAAATATCGTTGTGGTTTTGTATGCGTAGGTATGAACGGTTCTTGCTAAGCCCGTAGCAGCCACGTAAAACATGCAACAACAAAGTAGAGGATGTCTAACTTGTTTTTGCAGGGCATGTTGTGATGTGATATGGTCAAGACATGATGAGTTATACGGTTTTGTATGAGATGATCATGTTTTGTAATGTTATCGGCAACTGGCAGGAGCCATATGGTTGTCGCTTTATTGTATGAAATGCAGTCGCCATGTAATTGCTTTACTTTATCACTAAGCGGTAGCGATAGTCGTAGAAGCAATAGTTGGCGAGACGACAACGATGCTACGATGGAGATCAAGGTGTCGCGCCGGTGACGAAGGTGATCATGAAGGTGCTTTGGAGATGGAGATCAAAAGCACAAGATGATGATGGCCATATCATGTCACATATTTTGATTACATGTGATGTTTATCTTATTATGCTTCTTATTTTGCTTAGAACGACGGTAGCATTATAAGATGATCCCTTACTAAATTTCAAGGTATAAGTGTTCTCCCTGAGTATGCACCGTTGCGAAAGTTCGTCGTGCCGAGACACCACGTGATGATCGGGTGTGATAAGCTCGACGTTCAAATACAACGGGTGTAAGCCAGTTTTGCACACGCAGAATACTCGGTTTAAACTTGACGAGCCTAGCATATGCAGATATGGCCTCGGAACACTGGAGACCGAAAGGTCGAGCGTGAATCATATAGTAGATATGATCAACATAAGATGTTCACCATTGAAACTACTCCATCTCACGTGATGATCGGACATGGTTTAGTTGATTTGGATCACGTGATCATTTAGATGACGGGAGGGATGTCTATCTAAGTGGGAGTTCTTTAATTAATATGATTAAATTGAACTTTAATTTATCATGAACTTAGTCCTGATAGTTTTTGCATATCTATGCTGTTGTAGATCAATGGCCCGTGCTACCGTTCCTTTGAATTTTAATGCATTCCTAGAGAAAGCTAAGTTGAAAGATGATGGTAGCAATTACACGGACTGGGTCCGTAACTTGAGGATTATCCTCATTGCTGCACAGAAGAATTATGTCCTTGAAGCACCGCTAGGTGACAAGCCCCCTCCCGCTAATGTAGACGCTTTGAACATCTGGCACTCGCGGTCTGATGACTACACGATAGTTCAGTGTGCCATGCTTTACGGCTTAGAACCGGGACTTCAACGACGTTTTGAACGTCATGGACCATATGAGATGTTCCAGGAGTTGAAGTTAATATTTCAAGCAAATGCCCGGATTGAGAAATATGAGATTTCCAATAAGTTTTACAGCTGCAAGATGGAGGAGAATAGTTCTATCAGTGAACACCTGCTCAGAATGTCTGGGTACTACAATCATATGACTCAACTTGGTTGCAAAGTTGACGAGGATAGTGTTATTGATAGAGTTCTTCAATCACTGCCACCAAGCTATAAAGGCTTTGTGATGAACTATAATATGCAAGGGATGAAAAAGACAATTCCCGAGCTCTTCGCTATGCTCAAAGCTGCGGAGGTAGAAATCAAAAAGGAGCATCAAGTGTTGATGGTTAACAAGACCACTAGTTTCAAGAAAAAAGGGCAAGGGAAAGAAGGGGAACTTCAAGAAGAATAGCAAGACAATTGCTACTTCCACGAAGAAACCCAAGTCTAGAGCCAAGCCTGAAACTGAGTGCTTCTACTGCAAAGGGACTGGACACTGGAAGCGGAACTGCCCCAAGTATTTGGCGGATAAGAAGGATGTCAAGGTGAACAAAGGTATATGTGATATACATGTTATTGATGTGTACCTTACTAATGCTCGTAGTAGTACCTGGGTATTTGATACCGGTTCGGTTGCTAATATTTGTAACTCGAAATAGGGACTACGGATTAAACGAAGATTGGCTAAGGACGAGGTGACGATGCGCGTGGGAAACGGTTCCAAAGTCGATGTGATCGCCGTCGGCACGCTACCTCTACATCTACCTTCGGGATTAGTTTTAGACCTAAATAATTGTTATTTGGTGCCAGCATTGAGCATGAACATTATATCTAGATCTTGTTTGTTGCGAGACGGTTATTCATTTAAATCAGAGAATAATGGTTGTTCTATTTTTATGAATAATATCTTTTATGGTCATGCACCCTTAAAGAGTGGTCTATTCTTATTGGATCTCGATTGTAGTGATACACATATTCATAATATTGAAACCAAAAGATGCAAGGTTAATAATGATAGTGCAACTTATTTGTGGCACTGCCGTTTAGGTCATATTGGTGTAAAACGCATGAAGAAACTCCATAGTGATGGACTTTTGGAATCACTTGATTATGAATCACTTGGTGCTTGCGAACCATGCCTCATGGGCAAGATGACTAAAACTCCGTTCTCCGGAACCATGGAGCGAGCAACAGATTTGTTGGAAATCATACATACTGATGTATGTGGACCAATGAGTGTTGAAGCACGCGACGGGTATCGTTATTTTCTGACCTTCACTGATGATTTGAGCAGATATGGGTATATCTACTTAATGAAGCACAAGTCTGAAACATTTGAAAAGTTCAAAGAATTTCAGAGTGAAGTAGAGAATCATCGTAACAAGAAAATAAAGTTTCTACGATCTGATCGTGGAGGAGAATATTTGAGTTACGAGTTGGTCTTCATTTGAAACAATGTGGAATAGTTTCACAACTCACGCCACCCGGAACACCACAGCGTAATGGTGTGTCCGAACGACGTAACCGTACTTTATTGGATATGGTACGATCTATGATGTCTCTTACCGATTTACCACTATCGTTTTGGGGTTATGCTTTAGGGACAGCTGCATTCACGTTAAATAGGGCACCATCTAAATCCGTTGATACGACACCTTATGAACTATGGTTTGGCAAGAAACCAAAGTTGTCGTTTCTTAAAGTTTGGGGCTGCGATGCTTATGTGAAAAAGCTTCAACCTGATAAGCTCGAACCCAAGTCGGAGAAATGTGTCTTCATAGGATACCCAAAAGAGACTGTTGGGTACACCTTCTATCACAGATCCGAAGGCAAGATATTCGTTGCTAAGAATGGATCCTTTCTAGAGAAGGAGTTTCTCTCGAAAGAAGTGAGTGGGAGGAAAGTAGAACTTGATGAGGTAATTGTACCTTCTCCCGGATTGGAAAGTAGTACATCACAGAAAATTGTTCCAGTGATTCCTACACCAATCAGTGAGGAAGTTAATGATGATGATCATGAAACTTCGGATCAAGTTTCTGCTGAACGTCGTAGATCAACCAGAGTACGTTCCGCACCAGAGTGGTACGGCAACCCAGTTCTGGAAATCATGTTACTATACCATGATGAACCTACGAACTATGAGGAAGCGATGATGAGCCCAGATTCCGCAAAATGGCTTGAAGCCATGAAATCTGAGATGGGATCCATGTATGAGAACAAAGTATGGACTTTGGTTGACTTGCCCGATGATCGGCAGGCCATCGAAAATAAATGGATCTTCAAGAGGAAGACCGACGCAGACGGTAATGTTACTGTTTACAAAGCTCGACTTGTTGCAAAAGGTTTTCGACAAGTTCAAGGAGTTGACTACGATGAGACTTTCTCACCTGTAGCGATGCTTAAGTCAGTCTGAATCATGTTCGCAATTGCCGAATTTTATGATTATGAAATCTGGCAAATGGATGTCAAAACTGCATTCCTGAATGGATATCTCAAAGAAGAGTTGTATATGATGCAACCAGAAGGTTTTGTCGATCCAAAAGGTGCTAACAAAGTATGCAAGCTCCAGCGATCCATCTATGGACTGGTGCAAGCATCTCGGAGTTGGAATATACGCTTTGATGAGGTGATCAAAGCATATGGTTTTATACAGACTTTTGGAGAAGCCTGTATTTACAAGAAAGTGAGTGGGAGCTCTGTAGCATTTCTAATATTATATGTGGATGACATATTGTTGATTGGAAATGATATAGAATTTCTGGACAGCATAAAAGGATACTTGAATAAGAGTTTTTCAATGAAAGACCTCAGTGAAGCTGCTTATATATTAGGCATCAAGATCTATAGAGATAGATCAAGACGCTTAATTGGACTTTCACAAAGCACATACCTTGATAAGATTTTGAAGAAGTTCAAAATGGATCAGTCAAAGAAATGGTTCTTGCCTGTATTACAAGGTATGAAGTTGAGTAAGACTCAATGCCCGACCACTTCAGAAGATAGAGAGAAAATGAAAGTCATTCCCTATGCCTCAGCCATAGGATCTATCATGTATGCGATGCTGTGTACCAGACCTGATGTGTGCCTTGCTATAAGTTTAGCAGGGAGGTACCAAAGTAATCCAGGAGTGGATCACTGGACAGCGGCCAAGAACATCCTAAAGTATCTGAAAAGGACAAAGGATATGTTTCTCGTGTATGGAGGTGACAAAGAGCTCGTCGTAAACGGTTACGTTGATTCTAGCTTTGACACTGATCCGGATGACTCTAAGTCACAAACAGGATATGTATTTTTATTGAACGATGGAGCTGTCAGTTGGTGCAGTTCCAAGCAGAGCGTCGTGGCGGGATCTACGTGTGAAGCGAAATACATAGCTGCTTCAGAAGCAGCAAATGAAGGAGTCTGGATGAAGGAGTTCATATCCGATCTAGGTGTAATACCTAGTGCATCGGGTCCAATGAAAATCTTTTGTGACAACACTGAAGCAATAGCCTTGGCGAAGGAATCCAGGTTTCACAAGAGAACAAAGCACATCAAAAGATGCTTCAATTCCATCCACGATCTAGTCAAGGAGGGAGACATAGAGATATGCAAAATACATACGGATCTGAATGTTGCAGACCCGTTGACTAAGCCTCTTCCACGGGCAAAACATGATCAGCACCAGGACTCCATGGGTGTGAGGATCATCACTTTGTAATCTAGATTATTGACTCTAGTTCAAGTGGGAGACTGAAGGAAATATGCCCTAGAGGCAATAATAAAGATGTTATTTGTATTTCCTTATATCATGATAAATGTCTTTTATTCATGCTAGAATTGTATTAACCGGAAACTTAGTACATGTGTGGATACATAGACAAAACAGTATGTCCCTAGTATGCCTCTACTAGACTAGCTCATTGATCAAAGATGGTTATGTTTCCTAGCCATAGACATGAGTTGTCATTTGATCAACGGGATCACATCATTAAGAGAATGATGTGATGGACAAGACCCATCCGTTAGCATAGCACTATGATCGTTTAGTTTTACTGCTATTGCTTTCTTCATGACTTATACATGTTCCTATGACTATGAGATTATGCAACTCCCGAATACCGTAGGAACACCTTGTGTGCTATCAAACGTCACAACGTAACTGGGTGATCATAAAGATGCTCTACAGGTGTCTCCGAAAGTATTCGTGGTGTTGGCATAGATCAAGATTAGGATTTGTCACTCCGAGTGTCGGAGAGGTATCTCTGGGCCCTCTCGGTAACACACATCACAATAAGCCTTGCAAGCAAAAGACTAATGAGTTAGTCACGAGATGACGTGTTACGGAACGAGTAAAGAGACTTGCCGGTAACGAGATTGAACTAGGTATGGAGATACCGACGATCGAATCTCGGGCAAGTAACATACCAATGACAAAAGGAACAACGTATGTTGTTATGCGGTTCTGACCGATAAAAGATCTTCGTAGAATATGTGGGAGCCAATATGAACATCCAGGTTCCGCTATTGGTTATTGACCGGAGATGAGTCTCGGTCATGTCTACATAGTTCTCGAACCCGTAGGGTCCGCACGCTTAACGTTTGATGACGATCGGTATTATGAGTTTATGAGTTTTGATGTACCGAAGGTAGTTCGGAGTCCCAGATGAGATCACGGACATGACGAGGAGTCTCGGAATGTCCGAGACATAAAGATTGATATATTGGACGACTATATTCGGACACCGGAAGTGTTCCGGAAAAGTTTCGGATTTAACGGGATTGCCGGAGGGGGTTACCGGAACCCCCTACGAAGGGGGATGGTCCATAGTGGGCCTTAAGGGAAAGAGAGAGGCAGCCCATAGGGCTGGCTGGCGCCCCACCTAGGGTTCCTAGTTGGACTAGGATTGGGGGGGGGGGCGCCACCTCTCCCTCTTTTCCTTTCCATCTCTTCCTTCTTTGGTGATTCCTACTAGGAATAGGATTGCAATCCTATTCCTAGTAGGATTGCTCCTCTAGCCGCACCAAACAAGGGCCGACCGGCCTCCCCCCTTGCTCCTTTATATACAGGGGCAGGGGGGCACCCAAAGACACAAAATTTGATTTGTTCCAGCCGTGTGCGGTGCCCCCCTCCACAGAAACACACCTCGGTCATACCGTCGCGGTGCTTAGGCAAAGCCCTGCGCCGGTGAATACATCATATCCGTCACCACGCCGTCGTGCTGACGAAACTCTCCCGTGAAGCTCAACTGGATCAAGAGCTCATGGGACGTCATCAAGCTGAACGTGTGCCGAACGCGAAGGTGCCGCGGTGCTTGATCGGTTGGATCGCGAAGAAGTTCGACAACATCAACCGCGTCACTTGACGCTTCCGCTCCCGGTCTACGAGGGTACGTAGACACACTCTCCCCTCTCGTTGCTATGCATCTGGTAGATAGATCTTGCGTGATCGTAGGAAAATTTTAAAATACTACGTTCCCCAACACATTTTTGGTGGACTTGAGTCGTAGGATCTACCGTACTATCAAGAGGGGGTATGTATCGGAAAGGTTAGGGTAGAATCAACACGTACACATCTCATTTGCTCCCCAGCTATTTCACGCGTCTTTGGAGTGTCCTTCGTTATGATAAAATGGGGTGGAGTAGAGCCAGCGGTAGTACCGCGGCTGGAAGCGGTAGTACCCCGTATAGGCGGTAGTACCACTCCCAGTACCGCTCGTACTACCGCCTCAATTTTTTGGGTAGTTCCTCCCTGTCGGGTTCAGCGGTAGTCCAGCGGTGGTCCCTTTGGAAAACTACCGCCGACCCAACCAGACCAAATCGAGCAGCTGTAGTAGCAGCGACAGTAGGAGCGCTAGTATCTCTTATAGGCGGTAGTACCGCGCCTACTACCGCCACTGCCGCTCGTGGATCTAATTCACCCTCGTGCTCTCAAAGGAGTCGTGTGCTAGCCCCAGTGGTACTACCCTTGGGGCAAGAGGTAGTACTGCTCGTCTAAGTGGTAGTACTGCTCCTCTGAGCGGTAGTACCGCGCGCTGCGGGCTGAGCACTAGCATAACGGTTTGATATTTCCCCCCACCATATAGGGGGTTTTCTTCTTCAAGAAGATTTACCTCTTCCACCCCCAAACTCCATTGTTGCTCCAAAGCTCATTTTCGCCCGATCTTTCTCTAACCAATCAAACTTGTTGATTTTCTAGGGATAGGTTGAGAAGGCCCCAATCTACACTTACACCAAGAGAAATTCGACTCCCCCCACTAATCCCTTTCGGATCTTGTTACTCTTGGGTTTTTGAGCACCCTAGGTGGTTGAGGTCACCTCGGATACACATTCCATTGTGGTGAAGCTCCGTGGTGTTGTTGGGAGCCTCCAAGCTTGTTGTGGAGATTGCCCAACCTTATTTGTAAAGGTTCGGTCGCCGCCTTCAAGGGCACCACTAGTGGAATCACGACATCTTGCATTGTGCGAGGGCGTGAGGAGAATACGGTGCCCCTAGTAGCTTTGTGTGGAGCATTTTGCCTCCACACCGCTCTAACAGAGACGTACTTCCCCTCAAAGGGAAGGAACTTCAATAACTCATCCTCGCTTCCATTGACTCCACTTGTGGTTATTTCTCACCTTTACTTTGTGCAAGTTATTATTGTATTGTATCCTTTCCTTGCTTGTGTTATTAGCATCATATAGGTTGCTCACCTGGTTGCAAATTTGAAAACCTAATTGTTGCTAACCCTAATTTGTTAAGAAAATTTAAAATTGGTAGTTGCCTATTCACCCCTCCTCTAGTCAACCACATCGATCCTCTCAATTGGTATCAGAGCCTCATCTATTTATTAAGGGTTTCAGTGGCCGAAGAGTATGGTTGATGACAGAGGTAATGGGGATGAAGTGCCCTAGGCCGTGGAGTTGAACTCGATCACCCGAGATGACTTAAATGAAGCTATGGCTTCACTTAAGACGTATATGATGACCGAGGTCAAATCCGTGTTTAAAGAATTACTTGAGGGGTTGAAAACCTTCCTCGGTCTGTTGCTTGTGGTTAACCCCACTGCATTGGAACTGGAGGCCAACTCCGGCAAGGAAGCAGCTAAAGGTACTCAATCCGCCCCTACTCAAAACAAGAATGGGACAGGAACCTTTGCCTTGGTTCCCCCTCCCCCGGTCTATGGACGACCGATCCCTACACCGCATATTATCCACGTTGGTCCTCCTCCTAAACATGTTAAGGGTGATTTTGCTAATTGGGTTTTTTGCATCACGTCTCATTTGAATCACAGCTCAACAAATCTTTGGAGAGTCATGAAGCAAGGATTCTACCCTCATTATCCAAACAATTTCACCCCAAGAGAAGAAGCGGACAATCAATACAACCACTCCACTTTGTTCATTCTCCAAACCGCGGTTCCTCCTGAGGATCTATCTCACCTACGTCCCTTCTCTCATGCAAAGGATTGTTGGGAACACATCATCTCGTTGTACAAGGGGAGCTGAAGCATCCAATGATCCAACTTTGAAGTGGTCCTTGATGAGTCCGATGAATTTGTGATGCTAGAAGCTGATGATCCTCGTGATCTTTACCGAACGGTGACAACTCTTGTGTTTGGTCTTCAAGAACATGGGAGCAAGGATACAAATGACAATTGGATCAAGCGCAAGTTTCTCCAGGCCATCATGTTGTTCAACAAGGCCATGTAATCCGTGATTCGTCAAATACCGGACTTCCACACCTTGTCCTCAAGTGAAGTGTTGGATGCGTTTATTGCCATGAACATCATGAACAAGACCGCGGACAACGCCCTAGCTCGTGTCCAGTCAAACAAAAGCTCACCCACTCTTGCCTTGAAGGCCAAGGCCATTCCAGAGGGAGAAGAGGAGTAAGAAGAGGAGAGTTGCCTCGAAGACACCAAATATGCTTACCACGAGCACATGGCTCTTGCATCAGGGAAATTTGGGGGCAATAAGAGGAACTCAAGACCCAATTTCTCCAAGAACAACTCAAGTGGTATGAAGGGCAAGAAACAGATGAGGACGTGCTACAATTGTGGAAACGTGAGTCATTTTATTGCAGATTGCCCTTACGAGAATCGAGAATAAAATGGTGGCAAGCTCATTCGCAAAGACAAGGCTAAGCCGCTTGCCAACAAGAACAACTTTATCAAGAAGGTGCCTCAAAGGGAAATGGTGGCACATGAAGAGTATCCCTCCGATGATGATGATGATGATGAAGATACAAGTGGTGAAGGAATGGCAATGGCAACCATGGTCATTGCTACCTCTTCCCCCTTTAAGGTGTCTCTCTTCAGCGCCCCTAATGAGAACCTCATTGCCAAGTGCCTCATGGCCAAAGGTATAAATAAGGTAACCTCCAACATCAAAACCACCATCACAACTACGCCATCTTTGTTAGATTGTGTAGATGATTGTTAGGTGGTGAATGGCGATGAGAATGAGTTTAACATGTTCTTGAGTAAGCTCAAGGGTGAACCCAAGAAGCACTTTGTTGCTCTCTTGGAACAACTTGGTGAGGCCCATGATATCATCGAGTCACACGAGGATACTATCTCCAAGTTGGAGGTCCATAGTCGTGAGTATGCCTAAGAGATTGCAGATCTTTCCATTGCTCTTGAGGAAGAGCGTGGTCTTTGTTTGACTCTTGAGGAGTCACACAATGGTGATCACGCTAAATTGCAAAAAGATGTTGATCATGCTCTTTTTCTTACATGTGTGCTTAAATCCGAGAAAGTTGCACTTGGGGTTGGCCATGTGTAACGCCCGGATAATTAAGCTACAATAATCCTCTGCTATTGATGCCATGTCATCGCTTTTACTGTTGCTAGAAATCACTTTGGTTCAGACCGGTTCGAATTCAAGTTCAAATAAAGCCAAACAAATAAAATTTTCAAATGACAAAACTAAAATGTTCAAAGGATGGAAAATATTCCATAACTAATAATGGTGAGGACCCAACACTTTTGTAACGTAATTAAATTCCCCTTTTGTGAATATAACATTGACTAAAACAACCACATTAGTCTTGTTACTTTTATTCAAAATTCAAATGAATTCAATTAACCCTCGAACTTTTTGTGACAGTCCAAAATATTGCCAAGTAATTTTTGTGGCAATTCTCACATTTAACAAAAACGCATTTACTATTAAAATAAAGTGCAAAACAGTAAAGACAATACAAGACGGGGAAAGAAGCTAATAAGAAAAAGGGCCTAAACTAGTACTGCCCAAGTGGGCTCTAGTGTGCACAACCCACCCCACGCATCCCCTACCTCGCTACAGTAGATGTAGATGGCGTGGAGGCCATCTGCCGGCTGACCGACGCCGTGGAGGCCATCCCCGGCCTCCCCCTCACCTATATCTCCCTCCCCTCTCGAACCCTAGTGATACGTCCAAAACGTATCTATAATTTCTGCTTGCTCCATGCTTCTTTTGTGTGATATTGCTATGATATTGATGCACTTCCACACACTTTTGATCATATTTGGACTAACCTATTAACTCAGTGCACCACAGTGCCAGTTCCTGTTTTCTGCTGTTTTTCTATTTCAGGTTTCCCCCATATTAAAAGTGCTCCAAAAATTCCAGGAAAAATACAGGAAAAATCAGCGTACAGGAAGCTTCGCAAAGAACCAAAGATGGGCCAGAGGGGAGCCAGGGGAGGCCCAGGCGGCCACCTGGCACGGCCCCACCCCTGGCCACGCCAGGGGGGGGCGCCTGGGGCCCCTGCTCTGCCTCTGGCTGCCCCCCTTCGCCTATATATCCCTCTCGTCCCGAAACCCTCGAGGACAGAACCCTTTTTCGCGATCTCGCCTCTGTTCCGCCGCCGCAGCGCTTCCAAGATCGGGAGCATCAGAGAACTCTTCCCGGCACCCTGCCGGAGGAGAGAACCACCACCGGGAGCTTCTCCACCACCATGGACGCTTCCCGGATGAGTCGTGAGTAGTCCACCTTGGACCATGGGTCCATGATCAGTAGCTATGTGATGTTCTCCTCCCCTCTTTGCTCTTCATGGTTTAGACCTCGTGAGCTGCCCTACATGATCGAGGCACATATGTAATCTTTCTGCTGTTGCTTTGCTGAGTTTGCTGGGATCTGATGGATTATGAGACTATGTTCAGATTGTGTTTGAGTAATATATTTGATTCACCTCTTTTATATCTTTGTTCTTGAGTAATTCTTGCATGTTCTCCGTTGCTGTTTATTGCTGTGGCCAAGTAGTAGGTAGTAACTCCAAGAGGGAGCGTTATGCTTGATTGTGGGTTCATGCCCCCTGATGACTAGCTTGAGTGACAGAAACATGAGTCTAGGAGATGTGCTGTTGCCACAAGGGAGAAAATAACGGTGCTTGTACTTGCGGGTGCAAGGATTGTTTACTTTACGCAAAGTTCTTTTAATGCAGTTGTCTGTTGCTTTGAGTTTACACTTTGGGTGGGATCCACAACTTAATACCAGCGAGATGTTCAGTATAGATATCTCAAGGTGGATGATTAGTAGTAGATGCAGATGGATTTCGGTCTACTTGCCTTGGCGTACCGCCCATGCTTTTGAGCCTCTACCTTTCTTTGCAGCATAGTTAGCATTGGTTTGCGCACATAATCCTGTCAATTGCCCAGCTGTAATTTGTTTACCTCGCTTTGCTATTTTATCGTCTTTTGGGAGAGAGACATCACTAGTGAACATCATGGGACCCCGGTCCATATTACCACAGCTGATCACACCTTCTATTTACTTCTTGTTTTTATTTCCTAGTTGCAGTCATAGCTATCATCATTATCTCTTGTGTTTGATCCTTTGTAAACAATAAGGCCGGAGGGATTGACAACCTCTTTGTACTCGTTGGGAGCAAAGTTATCTGTATCTGTGTGCAGGTCCCGTCAACCGCTAAGTCTGGCGCCGTTGACACCTACTTGTCGACCCTCGGAGTCTCACGGGATTCGATCCTTGGTATCTTTGCCAAGGGAAATTTGCCGCTACGCTACATCTCAACCTTCCACTTGGGGTAACCAACGAGGGGCGAGAAGCCATCAAGCAAGTTTCTGGCGCCGTTGCCGTGGACTCCACTCCTCAAGATAGGGGAGTTGCACGCTATCTTTTATCTTTGCTTTTTAGTCCTGTTAGTTTACCTTGCAGTTTTTGCTTTAGTGTCCCTTACCAAAAATCACGAAAATAGTTATCTTGCTTGCTGCTGCTATGGGTTCCACCGAGAACACCAAGTTGTGTGACTTCACTAGTCATAACAACAATGACTTTATCTGCACGCCTATTGCTACACCTGCCACTTCAGCACCTTCTAATGAGATTAAACCTTCTTTGTTGAACCTAGTTATGAAAGATCAATTCTCCGGTGTTGGAGATGATGCTGCTTTGCACTTAAATAATTTTGTTGAGCTCTGTGATATGCAAAAGTACAAAGAAGTAGATGGTGATATTGTTAAGCTTAAGCTTTTTCCTTTCTCCTTGAGAGGAGGAGCTAAAATCTGGTTTCAATCCTTGCCTAGGAATAGTATAGATTCTTGGGACAAGTGCAAGGATGCCTTTATTGGGAAGTACTATCCCCCTGCTAAAATTATCCAATTAAGGAGTAACATAATGAATTTTAAACAATTGGATAATGAACACGTTTCCCAAGCTTGGGAACGCATGAAATCTCTTGTCAAGAACTGCCCTACTCATGGTTTGACTACTTGGATGGTTATCCAAACTTTTTATGCAGGCTTGAACTTTACCTCGCGGAACTTGTTAGATTCGGCCGTGGGAGGAACCTTTATGTCAACTACACTTGGTGCTGCCACGAAGCTTCTCGACGAGATGATGACCAATTATTCCCAATGGCACACCAAACGCGCTCCAACAGGTAGGAAGGTAAACTCTGTCGAGATGATTTCCTCCCTAAATGAAAAAGTTGACTTGATCATGTCTCTACTTTCCAAGCAATCTTCTATTGATCCTCATGATGTTCCTTTAAATTCTTTGATTGCTCAAGATCAAGTAGATGTGAACTTTATCTCTAGAAACAATTTCAATAACTATGCTTATAGGAGTAATTTTGGTAGCAACCCTAGACCGTTCCCCTCTAATTCCTATGGGAACAACAATACTTACCGTAGCACCAAGAACTCCACCCCTAGAGATAGAGACATGCCTAGTTATGAGAAACTTCTAGAAATAGAGAAGGCCACTAAGAACTACATGTGCACCCAATATGAACAAAACAAGACCTTCTCGAGGCAATTAGATGAGCATACTGCTATCTTGCAAGACATTGGTAGACAACTGGAGAGCCTAAATATTGAGATTTCTAACCTCCAGACTAGGCTCACCATCACTGAGACCCAAGTTTCCAATATGTTCCACACACAAGCCACTTTGATAAACCAAATGGCAGCTAAACCTGAAGTGGTTGCACCCCTGAAGGAGGAAGAAGATAGAATTAAGAGCCTTCCTACCCACCACACTGTTGCTACTATTCAAGTTGTTGAGGATATCCAAACTCTTAGCACCCAATGCACTCCTAGTCCCATTGGACCTATTAATGGTGATGCTATGACCTCAACCGTAGAAGAAGAAACTCCTATGACCATAGAAGCTACCAAACAAGTGAGCCTAAAGGACACCACTACCACTTTACTTGATAGTAGTGACCTTGATTTTGATAATTGCACCCTTTCTGAAGTTATTGGTTTTCTTCACAAGATGTCTAGAGATCCCCACACTAGCACACTTAATCTTGCCTTCATGGAGCATATCACTAATGCTCTTATCAAAGCTAGGGAGGAGAAGCTTAGGGTAGAAGCCTCCATACCTAGAAAGCTAGAAGATAGTTGGGATCCTATGATTAAAATTAAGTTGAATAACTTCTCTTGCTATGCTTTATGTGATGTTGGAGCTAGTACCTCCGTTATGCCCAAAAGAATGTATGATATGTTTGAATTGAAACCTTTTGATCCTTGTTCTTTTGGTGTTCGTCTTGTTGATTCTTCCGTAAAGAAACCTTTGGGGAAGATCGACGATGTTCTTATCATTGTCAATGACAATTATGTTCCTGTTGATTTTACTATTATGGATATTGAATGTGAACCTTCATGTCCAATTATTTTGGGACGTCCTTTTCTTCGCACCGTTGGTGCTATCATTAACATGAAAGAGGGGAATATAAAATTCCAATTACCTCTCAAGAAAGGGATGTAACACTTCCCTAGAAAGAAGATTAAGTTGCCTTTTGAGTCCGTTACACGGGCTAGCTATTCTCTTACTCTTGATAAAACTTGATCTTCTCTTTTTGCATCATGCCTAGCTTAAAGGCATAAAAGAAAGCGCTTTTGGGAGGCAGCCCACAACGAATTAGGTTTTATTTTGCTTTTGTTGTGTCTTGATGTTTGTTACTACAGTAGCATCATCATTGTATCTTTACTTTTCAGCTTTGTGCCAAGTTTAGCCTCCGATTACAAGAAAGTTCAAAAGTTGTGACGTGCTGTCCAGAAAACAGATTCTGTCCTTGGACAGAAAAATTTGAATAAAATCACCAGATCATCTTTTTGATCTGATTTTGTTTGATAGCGTGCTCTATACAATTGGCTTTCGAGCATCTGTTTTGAGTTTTTTGATTTGAGTTGCAGAAGTGCCACGAAAAAATTATTTACTACCTGCTGGTCTGTTTTTCACAGATTCTGTCCTGTTTTGCCTTTTCTTCGTTTTGCAAACCTTGAGCTTGCTTTTTCTTTGCAAAAACCTTTTGGCAATCTTGAGAAACAGTAGCTCTTCAAGATTATCTTTATTTCCAGTAGGGAAAAATTATTTTATTGTGGGTACTAACCTCGCTAATCAGATTATGATGAGTTAGGTATGAAGGGAGTTTTCAAGTGTGCAAGGGAAGATGATAAAAGAAGATTCAGGAGGGTCAAACGCTCAAGCTTGGGGATGCCCCCGTGCACCCCCAAGAAATATTCAAGAAGACTCAAGCGTCTAAGCTTGGGGATGCCCCATGCATCCCCTTCTCCATCAACAATTATCAGTTCGTCTTTCGTTCCACTATATTCTTATCACTTCATGCGTTATGTGCTATGCTTGGAGCGTCTTGCTCTTAGTTTCTTTTTTTAGTTTTCTTTAGCTTTGCTTGCTATTCATAACAAGTGAGAACCCAGCTTTCTTTGTGTGGGAGAGAAACACGCTCCACTTCAACCTAGAACACAACATAGGATTTTCATGCTTATCTTTGTTGTGTGTGTTCTTTGTCTTTCCATAGCTGCTGTCATGTTTAGCTCTTAGTTTTCATGCTTTTCTTTTTAAAGAGCTTTTGTTTAGTTAGTTGCTGAACTCTCTTGAGTTTTCATGTTTATCTTGTTAAGAGAGTTTGCCTGTTGCACTGAGTTGTGTGTCTTAACTTAAAGTAGGTAATTGAGGTTGCTATTTAATTTTAGTAGTAACTTGCAATAGTTTTGAGGTATTGCCATGAGTAATGTCTGAACTTTTGGTGTCAAGAGCTTTAGCCTATTAGTGATAGATGTCGTATTTTGGGCAATCCATGTTTATTTTCGAAAACCTACAAAATAGTTGAGAACTTTAGCTACTAGATGGATCACAAATCTTTGGAGGGATCGAATATTAGAGTACACTCACGTACCATGAGTCGAGGATGCGCAAGGATAACCAAACCCCCATACACTCCTCCTCGGGGTACTTGTCTCTTTGTGAACCTCCTAATTAGATTGAGAGTTACCGATAATAAGTGCATGAGTTCTTCGGACTAATGTGAGTATTCGAAAGTTGACACTTCCACCTAGCCATATTTTTCTAGCCTCTTCGGTACCGTGCATTGCCCTTTCTCACCTCGAGAGTTGGCGCATACTTCGCCGGTGCATCCAAATCCTTGGCACGATACGCTCTATCATCATAAGCCTCATTATATCCTTCCTCAAAACAGCCACCATACCTACCTATCAAGGCATTTCCATAGCCTTTCTGAGATACATTGCCATGCAACATCCATCTTCTCATGACTTGATCTTCATGTCATACATGCTTTTCCTTGATCGATGAGCCGCATGCTAGTTGGGCCTTGCCCTAATCATTGCTACATGATGCGCTAGTATCATTGCATATCCTGCAACACTGGCAGAGGCATACATTTGCATACATGATGATAATTTCATCTTCTTTATGTTGAGTACTCTTGTAAAGTGTGAAAGATCTTCTATACTTCTTGTAATTTATAGAGTGTTGCCCATAAAGTGAGGAAAAGATCCCAAAGAGGACAAAATCAAAAGATCCCAAAGAGGACAAATGAGAGTTAAATAGAAAGAGCCATTGAGGCCACAAAAAAAAAATAGAAAAAAATAGAAAAAAGAGAAAAGAAATAAAAAGAGAGAAGGGGGGCACACTACTATTCCTTTTGAGAGATCCACACTCGTACTCCATCTTATACCATGTACTCCATAGAGATTATCATTCATGCATATAGCTATGTGGGGACCTTCACACTATAGAACTTGGCTTGTATATTCCAATGATGAGCCTCCTCAAAAGAGCTCTAGGTCTTCTTGAGCGAGCAAGTTGGATGCACCCCCACTAGTTCCATTGGAGAGCTTACCTTAGCTCATATGTGCATCCGTTGCATGGCAATCCCTACTCCTCACATCATATCTATCATTTGGCTTTCTCTCGCCTATGATTGTCCTCATTGATGTGAGCCTTTCACACCTTTTTTGTCTTCCCCCTTCATCATTTTTCTCTCTTTGCCATCCTAAGTGTCAACTTTCTTGCTTACGCTCATCCATTGCATGAGTGCTCAAAATATCGAAAGGGAGTGGATCATTTTGACTTGTACCTGGCTAGTGGTCTGGGGATGAGTCAAGATAAGATTCCAAAGAAGACCAAGTGTGAAACTTTAGTAGATTAAGTTCTCAACAATACAAAAACTATGTTTTACTCTATCGTATATCCCTATCCCCTTTCCTGCACGCAAACACCATTTGGAGACATTCGAGTCACGGACAGCGAGAGCTCTTGCACCTTTATGTTCTTATGTTGACAATGCTAATATAGACTCTTGCTTGTTATGACTTGAATTGAATTACATGCCTTGATTGCTTTACTTAAAAAGTTCTTATATGGTTGGTAGCATGTCACCACAGAAATTATGCTTGTTATCATTTACCTACTCGAGGACGAGCAGGAATTAAGCTTGGGGATGTTGATACGTCCAAAACGTATCTATAATTTCTGCTTGCTCCATGCTTCTTTTGTGTGATATTGCTATGATATTGATGCACTTCCATACACTTTTGATCATATTTGGACTAACCTATTAACTCAGTGCACCACAGTGCCAGTTCCTGTTTTCTGCTGTTTTACTATTTCAGGTTTCCCCCATATTAAAAGTGCTCCAAAAATTCCAGGAAAAATACAGGAAAAATCAGCGTACAGGAAGCTTCGCGAAGAACCAAAGATGGGCCAGAGGGGAGCCAGGGGAGGCCCAGGCGGCCACCTGGCGCGGCCCCACCCCTGGCCGCGCCAGGGGGGGGGGCGCCTGGGGCCCCTGCTCCGCCTCTGGCTGCCCCCCTTCGCCTATATATCCCTCTCGTCCCGAAACCCTCGAGGACAGAACCCTTTTTCGCGATCTCGCCTCTGTTCCACCGCCGCATCGCTTCCAAGATCGGGAGCATCAGGAGAACTCTTCTTGGCACCCTGCCGGAGGGGAGAACCACCACCGGGAGCTTCTCCACCACCATGGACGCTTCCCGGATGAGTCGTGAGTAGTGCACCTTGGACCATGGGTCCATGATCAGTAGCTATGTGATGTTCTCCTCCCCTCTTCGCTCTTCATGGTTTAGACCTCGTGAGCTGCCCTACATGATCGAGGCACATATGTAATCTTTCTGCTGTTGCTTTGCTGAGTTTGCTGGGATCTGATGGATTATGAGACTATGTTCAGATTGTGTTTGAGTAATACATTTGATTCACCTCTTTTATATCTTTGTTCTTGAGTAATTCTTGCATGTTCTCCGTTGCTATTTATTGCTTTGGCCAAGTAGTAGGTAGTAACTCCAAGAGGGAGCGTTATGCTTGATTGTGGGTTCATGCCCCCTGATAACTAGCTTGAGTGACAGAAACATGAGTCTAGGGGATGTGTTGTTGCCACAAGGGAGAAAACAACGATGCTTGTACTTGCGGGTGCAAGGATTGTTTACTTTACGCAAAGTTCTTTTAATGCAGTTGTGTGTTGCTTTGAGTTTACACTTTGGGTGGGATTCGCAACTTAATACCAGCGAGATGTTCTGGATAGATATCTCAAGGTGGATGATTAGTAGTAGATGCAGATGGATTTCGGTCTACTTGCCTTGGCGTACCGCCCATGCTTTTGAGATTCTACCTTTCTTTGCAGCATAGTTAGCATTGGTTTGCGCACATAATCCTGTCAATTGCCCAGCTGTAATTTGTTTACCTCGCTTTGCTGTTTTATCGTCTTTTGGGAGAGAGACATCACTAGTGAACATCATGGGACCCCGGTCCATATTACCACCGCTGATCACACCTTCTATTTACTTCTTGTTTTTATTTCCTAGTTGCAGTCATAGCTATCATTATTATCTCTTGTGTTTGATCCTTTGTAAACAACAAGGCCGGAGGGATGGACAACCTCTCTGTACTCGTTGGGAGCAAAGTTATCTGTATCTGTGTGCAGGTCCCGTCAACCACTAAGTCTGGCGCCGTTGACACCTACTTGTCGACCCTCGGAGTCTCACGGGATTCGATCCTTGGTATCTTCGTCAAGGGAAATTTGCCGCTACGCTACATCTCAACCTTCCACTTGGGGTAACCAACGAGGGGCGAGAAGCCATCACCTAGCTGGCCCTGCTTTTTCCCCTCGGCCACTCCTCTTCCCACTCGCCTCCCCTCCTGGATCTGGATGTTGACGTCGGCGCCACCGCACTGAAGGCCGCTCCCGTGGTCGCCGGAGTGCATCACCGCGGTGACCGGCTCCCCCGCGCTCCTCCGTCAAGTCCACCTGCTTCGCCGGATCGCCTCCTTACCCCCCTCCCCATCGGTCGCCATCACGCCTCGACGCCCCCTTCTCTCCAACAGACGGTGAGGACCCCGGTCCTCCTCCTTCCTATGCGGCGAGTCTCACCATGGCGGCCCTCGCCTCGCCCTCCCTGGTCACCCGCCGTGCGTAGCCGTCACACATCCCGCCACACCACGCCTCGCCCCGCTCCAGCTCCAGCGCCCCTGAGCCGCCTAGCCTCGGCCTCGCGCGGCGCCCTGCGTGGCCGCTCTCCTGCGCCCGCGTGCCGCCTCCCCGCAGCTCCTCGCGGAACCGCGCCGCTGCTGGCGCTCTTCTTCCGGCCGCCCTGGCCACCAGCCACGCGCAGGCTACCGCAGCCGCCCCAGCCGCTGCTGCTCTGCAGCCGGTGTCGCGTGCCTCCGCCCCTCACCCTGCCCGCCTCGCCTCTACCGATGCGCCCGCGCCAGCCGCCTATAGCGCTCGCGCCGAGGGTCGCCACCCCCTCATCCCCTGGCCGCTGCACCTCCGCCCCGCGGCGGCCGTGCTGCCTCGCCGGCCCCGCGCTCGCCCAACGGCGCTCGGCTCCGGCCGCATCCGCCCAGGGCCGCTGCCCCCTCGGCCCCCTGCGCCGGGGTCCCGACGCCCCCGCCGGCCTCGTCCCGTCACTCGGGCGGGTTACGGCCTCGGGCTCGGGCGCCCTGGTTTCGCCCCGTTAACACGCCCGCCCCGCTAGGCCGTGTGTCACTACCAGCGGGGCCCAGCCCCTGGAAAACAAAAAAAAAGATAATTAAAAAATATAAATGAATAAAAAATGAATAATCATGTTAATTAATTAATTAATTAATTAATTAAAACATTAATTACATTAATTAATTAGGTTTAACTAGACTAATTAACCAGATTTGTTAATGAAATATGTAGTTAGTTAAAATGTGGGTATGACAGAGGGGCCCCACCCCCTGTTGACCAGTCAGCGTTGACTGGTCAACTGGGACCCCCTGGACCCACTGTCATTTGTTGGTGCACTGTTGGGTGCACTACACCGGGTGCACCTAGCGAGTTACAATTCAATTTTCGAATTAAAATAAATTGCATAATATTATTAAAACTTTGAAAAATCATTTAAAATAATCCGTAACTCGGATGAAAAAGATTTATATATGAAAGTCGCTCAGAATTTCGAGACGAATCCGAATACGCGGTCCGTTCGTTCACCACACATCCCTAGCATACCGAACATGGAACAATCCCCCTCCGGTTCGCCTGTCCGAAAATGCCTAACACCGAGAATGCTTTCCCGGATGTTTTCCCCCTTCGCCGGTACCATGTAGCACTGCGTTAGAACACCCCTAGCACCTCTTATTGCCATGTCGTGCATCTGTATTGCATCTGTGTGCTATGATTTTATTGTTTCTTCCCTCTCTTCTTCTCCGGTAGACCCCGAGCCTGCTGATGATGCCCTTGTGATCGTCTACGTCGACGACGACCCTCCTTCCGTTTCAGCAGAGCTTCCAGGCAAGCCCCCCTTTGATCATCCCGATATCACCCATTCCATTCTCTCTTATGCTTGCATTAGATTTTGCTACTGTTATTGTTTGATCCTATTCTGATGCATAGCCTGCTTTTATACCTGCTATTGTTACCTACCATGCTATGTTAAACTGCTTAGTATAGGTTGGATAAGTGATCCATCAGTGACCCCCACCTTATCCTTGTTGCCTCTGCTTCATCATTGACGACGCGAGCAACGTGATCGAAGACCCGAGCCGGACACTTCACATCACATCACACCCCCTTTGTTGCTCGACTCTGCAGAGGTACTATCGGGTGCCGAGGGTGAAACCTCGTAACGAACTCATGATGATAACTCTCTAGTGTAGCTATTCGGTCGTGGTCATCGAGGGTGATTTCTCTTTCTCCATTCCCGATACGACTCTGTCGTGCAAGCCCTCAAGTGTGAACCTCGAGGGTGATTCCTCTTAGTTTGCTTTGACAGTCACATCGAGTGGAATTCGTCGGGGGTGATTCCTCGGGTTTTACACCTTGATGTTTTGGACACACAGTTACATGGACTTTACTTGAGACCTTTGTGAAAGGCAGGCGGGCCCGGTGAGCACCCGCGGGAGTTGTTGCGGTGGCGGCTGGCTGTTAAGCGGTATCACCCAGGAGGGGTGATAGCTCCGGACTTGTCCCGACAGCCGTCACTTCTGTCAATAATACACTAACAGATTTGGGTATTTGTTCTGAGTTGGCCTCTGGCCTTTATGCACTAACCGCCACGCGAGAATAGTTATGGGCCTCGGCGTCGTGGTATCAGCCGAAGCTTTGTCAGACGTCCAGTTCAGCATTGCGGCACGGTCAGATCGTGCTGCCCATCCGAGGCGGTACTGGTATTCACCCTGCGCGCAACGACCCGGAGTGCAACGGGCGATGGCCCATGACCCCGGAGCGCTTAGGATGTAGACCGGCGGGGACCTCTCTGCTGAGCCTAGGTAGGGCTACGATGTGTTGATCTTCCGAGGCCGGGCATTGACTCCGAAAAGTGTGCCCGGCCAGAGATGATCGAGCGTGAGGGTAACGTGGTGCACCCCTGCAGGGAAGTTATCTATTCGAATAGCCGTGTCCACGGTAACGGACGTTCAGTCTTATATCCTGATCTATTATAACTAGAAATGGATACTTGAGATATGTGATGGATATGTGGCTGCGAGATTACTTTCTCGCAGGGAGTCGAGGAAGGATCTCTAGGCCGTTAATGCTACAACATGCTTGTTAATTATAAACTGCTATTCTGTATTTCCTTCTACTGCTGCAAGATGGTGCTTTCCAGAAGATGCTTGAAGATGCTAGTCTTTGATAGGCTAGGCTTTCCCCTCCTCTTCTGGCATTCTACAGTTCAGTCCACATATACAGCTTTTCCTTTGATACTGATGCATACTTAGTATAGACCTGATGCTTGCGAGTACTTTGGATGAGTACTCACGGTTGCTTTGCTCCCCCTTTTCCCCTTCTTCTTCTTTCTGGTTGTCTCAACCAGATGGCGGATCCCAGGAGCCAGATGCCACCCCAGTCGACTACTACTACTACCCCGACGGAGCCTACTACTACGTGGAGACAGTTGACGACCAGGAGTAGATAGGAGGTTCCAGGCAGGAGGCCTTGCCTCTTCGATCGTTGATGTTTGTGCTAGCCTTCTTAAGGCAAAACTTGTTTAACTTATGTCTGTACTCAGATATTGTTGCTTCCGCTAACTCTGTTGCTTTCGAGCTTCTGTATTCGAGCCCTCGAGGCCCCTGGCTTGTAATATGAAGCTTGTATTATTTTATTTGTGTCTAGAGTTGTGTTGTGATATCTTCCCGTGAGATCTTGGTCGTACACATTTGCGTGCAAGATTAGTGTACGGACAAATCGGGGGCGTCACAAGTTGGTATCAGAGCCGACTGCCTGTAGGACCCCCCTTTCCAACTCCTTGGCCGAAGTTGAGTCTAGTCTTTGGAAAACTGTTTTACTAACATGGCTGTGTGGCTTACGGGCCCACGTCGCCAATTGGGTGGTATTAGGATCTTTTACTCCTCGATCTTTACTCCGGGACTCTGAACTCTCTTCTATTTGGGTTAAACGAATTTACTAACTCGAACATTAGGATCCCGTGACCACATTCACCCCAAAGGTGGATATAGCCATAGTTTTCCTTAGTATAGTAGTTTTGAATAGTGCACACTATGTCCTGTTGTCTACAACAATGCATTCATAGTGTTTTCTTGACTATGCAAGTTTCATCATGAATGGTCACTAGTCTTAGCAAATGCTCAATGCTAAACTACTCCCTGTTACATTTTAGCAGGATGACTGACGATCCACCACCTCCACCCTATATTGCCGCAATGATGCAGCAATTTGAACTGAATCTCAGTTTATGACTAGAGTAATGGCTCAGCTTCCAAACCAGAATGCTCATCAATAGCTTGCCCCAATAACACTGCCAGAATTTGTGCGCCTCAACTCGTCCATTTTCCGCAACTCCACCAATCCTATGGATGACGATGATTGGCTTCGTGACATCCAGTTTGAGATGAAGTCAGCTAATGTTGCCCCTGCCAGTTACGTCACCTTTGCGATATTTCACTTGAAGGGGCCAGCTGCCCAATGGTGGGAAAGCCACATGGATATGTTGCCTCCAGAAACGATAACCACTTGGCAGGAATTTCAATTAGCCTTCTGTGCACGGCACATTCCTCAAGGTCTGATGGACCAGAAGAAGAAGGAGTTTCGCAAACTCTCACAGGGCACAATGACTATGGACGAATATCAGAGGAAGTTCCTTGAATTATCCCGTTATGCTGAGGATGACATCGACACTGACGCTCGTAAGCAGGATAAATTCTTTGAAGGATTGCGTCCTGATATAAAGCTCGCACTTGTTGCTCATGATTGCGTAGACTTTGCGACTCTTGTCAGCCAAGCTTTTCGAACTGAAACTGGTCTGACCGAGTACCAGGAGTCGCTCAAGTGTACTAGAGATGTAGGCCCATCCTCGGGTCAGCCTTCTCAGAAATGTCGAGTCTGGATCCCACACAATGTTCATCACCGACCTGCTCCGACACCAAGGCCGTCTTATGTTGCACCTCGTCTGCCTCCGCCGCCGAGTCAACTAACTATTCAGGGTGGACAGTCCAATATTGTGGCTCCTCCCCACAATGATCGTTTATGCTGCAAGTGTGGACACCTAGGACACCTTACCCTCGATTGTCACCAGGGTCAACCAAAGAATGTATCCTGTCCTCCTCTTGGTTGTAAGAAGAGAAGCCGAAACCGTCATTCCAGAAGTGGCAGTGCGTGGACGCCTACAATGAGTTATGGTCAAGTCACCCATGTCAAGATTGATGAAGCTCGTGAGTCCCAAAAATTGTGATGAGTACCCTTCGCGTTAATTCGGTGCCAGCTTCTGTTCTCTTTGATTCAGGAGCATCGCATGCTTTCGTGTCCCAACAATTTGCTCGACTACATGGGTTAGATATGGAAAATTTGTCCATTCCTTTGGCAATTCAATCTCCAGGGTCCAAGTGGCAAACCACAATGTTATGCCCTCGCAACCAAATCGAAATTGGAGGCTTACTTTTTCCGGCTTCTCTCATTGTGCTCGGACCTTCCAACATTGACATCATTCTTGGAATGGATTGGTTGACAGCCCATAATGCTTTGATTGATTGTGCTGCCAAGACAGTCCAGCTCACTCACCCTTCTGGCCAGACAGTCCAATACCCAATCCAAGCAACGCAGGATGCCGAGAATCATATATATGTTCTGAATGAATTGAATGCTTCACCCCTTGAAGGAATAGAGAACATTCCAGTCGTTCGTGATTTCGAAGATGTCTTTCCAGAAAAACTTCCAGGAATACCCCCTGCTAGAGCTGTTGAGTTCGTCATAGACCTGAAACCGGGCACTAATCCTATTGCTAAGCAGCCATACAAGATGCCGCCACATGAACTCCTTGAGCTTAAGGAGGAAATCGACACTTCACTTCGTCAGGGTTTTATCCGTCCAAGTTCCTCTGCTTGGGGAGCACCTTCTCTCTTTGTCAAGAAGAAGGATGGTACGAATCGTTTGGTCCAAGATTACCGACCTATCAACCAGGCAACAATTGAGAATAAGTATCCGCTTCCCAGAATCAACGATCTATATGATCAACTTGCTGGTTCCTCAGTATTCTCTAAACTTGATTTGAGGTTGGGTTACCACCAGATTCGGGTTCGTGAAGAGGATATTCCCAAGACCGCCTTCGTTACTCGCTATGGTTCATACGAGTACACCTTCATGTCTTTCGGCTTGACTAATGCTCCAGCAACGTTCTCCTGATTAATGAATTATATATTCATGGAATACCTCGATAAGTTTGTCGTGGTTTATCTGGATGATATCCTTGTATATTCCAAGAACAAAGAAGAACACGCTGAGCATCTTCGCCTTGTTCTGGAAAAGCTTCGAGAACATCAACTATATGCTAAGTATTCCAAGTGTGAGTTCTGGCTTCCCGAAGTAACCTACCTTGGGCATGTTATCTCCAAGGATGGTATTGCCGTCAACCCCGAGCGAGTTCAGGCTATTCTCGATTGGACTCCTCCGAAGAATGTCAAACAAGTCAGAAGTTTTCTCGGACTCGCCAGCTATTGTCGTCGATTTGTCGAGAACTTCTCCAAGGTTGCCAAACCCCTGACTGGTCTGCTTCACAAAGGTGTCAAGTTTGAATGGACAGAAAAGTGTCAGGAAAGTTTCCAGGAACTCAAAGACAAGCTGACTTCTGCCCCAGTGCTTGCTCCTCCAGATACTAAGAAGGATTTCGTCATTTACTGCGATGCTTCACGTCAAGGATTGGGCTGTGTCCTAACGCAAGAGCGCAAGGTGATTGCTTATGGCTCTCGTCAGTTGCGCCCTCATGAAGAGAACTATCCAGTTCATGACCTCGAGCTTGCTGCTGTCATATATGCTCTTAAACAGTGGCGACATTACCTTCTCGGTAATCGTTGCGAGATATTCACCGACCACCAAAGTCTAAAGTATCTGTTTACTCAGCCAGACCTGAACCTCCGTCAGCAGAGATGGATGGAGATTGTAGCTGATTTTGACTTGGGTATTTCTTATACACCGGGCAACGCTAATGTAATGGCTGATGCCTTGAGTCGCAAGTCTTATTGCAACCACCTCCAGGTTCGTAAAGTTCAGCCCTCGCTTGTTGAAGAATTCAGGAAGCTAAACCTCCATATTGTTCCTCCTAGTGCACTCACACCCCCTCATCCAAAATTTCAAAAGATGAATCTTCGTGTTGTTTCCCAGGGTTCCCTTAATACCCTGGCTGTCGTACCCGATCTCGTGAGCAGTGTCAAGACTATTCAACATTATGACTCTGAAGTCGAGAAGATTAAACGCTATCTCGCAGAAGGAAAGCCCTCATTCTTCACCATTGCCGATGATGGCGCCTTGTACTTCAAAGGTCGCCTAGTGGTGCCATGTGCAAGGAAACACCTGGATCAGACTCCAAAGGTTATGAAAGAAGCTCATGATACACCTCTGTCTATTCATCCTGGTAGTACCAAGATGTACCAAGACATTCGTCAGAGATTCTGGTGGTCTAATATGAAGCAAGACATTGCTCGTTATGTTGCTGAGTGTGACTTTTGCCGTCGTATCAAAGCAGAACATCAAAGGCATGCTGGAACTCTACAACCTATCTCTATTCCTGAAAGGAAATGGGACCATGTCGAAATGGACTTTGTCACTGGTTTTCCCAAATCACAGAAAGGTAATGATGCTATTCTTGTCGTCATTGACCGGCTTTCTAAAGTTGCACACTTCCTGGCCGTCAAAGAAACGATCACTGCTAGTCAGCTGGCAACTCTCTATATGTCCAGGATTGTCTCACTCCATGGTATTCCATTGGTTATCAGCTCAGACCGTGGCAGCTTATTCACTTCAAGATTCTGGGCAAGTTTCCAAGAAGCAATGGGGACTCATCTATCTTTCAGCACTGCATTTCACCCTCAGTCGCAGGGACAAGTTGAACGCGTCAATCAAGTTCTCGAAGACATGCTTCGAGCTTGTGTTATTTCCTTCGGCAAGAAATGGGAGGAATCTCTCCCGTATGATGAGTTCTCTTACAACAATTGCTATCAAGCTAGTCTGAAGATGGCCCCCTTCAAAGTGTTATATGGACGAAAGTGCCGAACCCCTCTCAACTGCTCAGAAACTGGGGAACCTACACTCTTTGGTCCGGATATTATCCAACACGCTGAAGAACAAGTCCGCGTCATTCGCGAGAATCTCAAGACTGCTCAGTCACGACAGAAAATTCAGTATGACCATCATCACCAAGACATGGTCTATCAACCTGGCGAAAAGGCTTATCTTCGAGTCACACCAATGAAGGGTGCACACCGCTTCGGTATCAAGGGCAAGCTAGCTCCTCGCTATATTGGTACATTCACTATTATTGAAAGACATGGAAAAGTGGCATACCAGTTGGAACTCCCGTCGAATCTTTCTCACGTTCACGATGTGTTCACGTGTCACAACTCCGCCGCTGTTTCAAGGACCCTATCCGAGCAGTGGATCATGAAGTGCTCGAGTTGCAGCAAGACCTCTCCTATAAAGAGCAACCGGTCCGCATTCTCGACCAAGCTGAACGCCGCACACGTCAAAAGGCGATAAAGTTCCTCAAGGTCCAGTGGTCGCATCACTCTGAAGACGAAGCCACTTGGGAACGCGAGGATCGTCTGCGTGAAGAATACCCCGAACTATTTCCATCTACCTCCTAAATCTCGGGACGAGATTTCTTGTAGTGGAGGAGATTTGTAACGCCCGGATAATTAAGCTATAGTAATCCTCTGCTATTGATGCCACGTCATCGCTTTTACTGTTGCTAGAAATCACTCTGGTTTAGACCGGTTCGAATTCAAGGTCAAATAAAGGCAAACAAATAAAATTTTCAAATGACAAAACTAAAATGTTCAAAGATGGCAAATATTCCATAACTAATAATGGTGAGGACCCATGTCACACCCTGCATTTTGTAACATGTTATTTGTACCTTTGAAGCATGAAAATTTGGACCAGCAAAAGTTTTTAGCATCATTTGGCTTTTATTTAGAATTGAGTTTTCTTCATGTGCTTTTTCATGTGCTCATTAAAGTCAACTATGACCTCTTGTAGATTTCATCTCCATATTCAAAACTTCTGCCCAATGATCATGCCAAGTGTTATATATCAGTATAGTATTTTCCTACAAAATTAATTTGGCCAAAAAGTATTTTATAAATTTATTTTTCCAAAAACCCCTAAATTGAGATTTGCACTGCAAGTACTTGATTTAGGGTGAGAAAATTATTTAAAAAGGTTTATTTGAGACCTAGTAGTCATAGGACTCCCAGAAACCACAAAGGTATAATTTTAAAAGTCATTTTCCTATTTTATTCAAAAGCTTTTTCTTAAGGCCAGAAATGGTCTTTAATAGGGGAAAATTATTTAAGTATTTCAAAAATATTTTCCAAAATTCAAAGAGACTCAGAGGACATATATTGTCCATATATAAGAGTTTCAACACTTGGTCATGTTCGAAATAATGGGCTAATCCCTCTAAAACCCTTTTTGGATATTTCAAGCTTTTGAAATATTTACAAAGGAAATATTCTCCAAAAATTCCAGGGAAATTCTATCATGTCATATATGACATATTTGATGATCTTGCCAAGTCCCATGCCTTGGGAAGCAAGAAAACATCCTCAAACCCCTTCATAACCCTTCTGTCCATATTTGAAGTTTGAGCAACTTTACATTGCCAAACTTGTCCAATTGCTCTCAAACTTGGTGCACATGCTAGAATGACCTAATAAGGCATCTAGACCAAATGGCACAAGATTTGGAATAGAGCAACTTGATTAGATCACCTCAAAACCCTTTCTATTCAAATGCAAGTTTGAACAACTTTACATTACCAACTTTTTACCTGGAGCTTCAAACTTTGTGGGCATGATCAATACCCCAAATGATGATGCTACACCAAGTGGTGCATCAAGGGGACATGATTAGCTTGACTCAAACAAGATGAAGCTGTTTCTGTTGATTTCTAGGGTTCACCAAAGTTACATTGGCTAGTTTCTTCAAATAAGCCCAAATTTGGTGAAGCACCCTATTTTCTCATATCCTTCAAACCTTTTAAGTGCCATATCAAGTGGAGGTCATTTACTTGACCAAACACTGATCAAACACCTTCTGGCTTTTTACTAAAACCCTCATCCTGATCACTTTGACTCTTCTCCATGGCCTCTACTTTCTACCACATGATCATTGAGTTACCAGCTACCTCCAGTAACTCCCCCAGCACCCCAGCTCCATGATTGAAGGGTGAGAACCCTGTTTTACCTTACTGGACAGCAAGTTTTTGACAAGTCCCCAGCCTCCTCACTCTCTCTCAGCATCTCCAGGGCATCCAAGGCCTCAGGCCATTTCTTTACTCCCCCCTGACCTTCTAGACACTGCTGGACATGCTAGTTTTGACCAGGACGGCGAGAGCGCGGCGATGCCAGCCAAACGCGCGCTCTGGAGCACGCAACAGTGCAGACAAGCACTATAGCTTCAGCCAATCAACCTCTCCCGACAGCCTCGGGCCTCCCCTTCGCGCCTGTCGAGGCATCTCGACGTCCACGACCTCCCCGGCGCTGTCCCCCCTCCTCCTGCGCCCTCTAGTGGCCGTCGTCGCACGCGCGTTGGCCGCCCGCGACGACCACTCCTCTGCCTCGCACGCGTGCACGCTCCAGACGCTCCCCCACTCCTCCTCTCACTTCTACTGGACGTGGAGATCGTCCAGGAACTCCACGGACTCGTCCCCTTGGCCTCCCGTGCGCTGTAGCCTCGAGCCGGAGCTCGCCGGTGCACTGGACCTCGGGCCCCCGTCGACCTCCTATATATAGCCCCTCCCGAGCCTCTCGAGCAGCACCACCAGCCTCTCCTCACTCCACTGAGCCTCCCAGCACCACCCACTCCTCCCCAGGACGTCCCAGTGCTCGGGATCGACCGGAGCTCCGCCGCGTCGGGCCGCCGGTGATCCCGCAGTACGGGCCTTCCCCGCTCTTCTTCTTGCCCGATCTAGGACCACCGAGCCACACTGACCATTTCCCCCTTGATTCCCCTCTCTGTGGCAGTCGGAAACGACCAGAACCACGACCCTCCGACGAGCTTCCGCCGTCCCACCTCGCCGCCGGTGAACCAGACCTCCCCGCCGTGCCGCACCACCACCCCTACATCCACGACACGACGTTGAGTCGATCCCTGCCCTCCGTTGCCGTCGCCGTGGCCGGGAACCTCGCCGGTGAGCTCGCCGTCGCCGTGGCCGCAAGGTTGGAGATGACAGGCGGGCCCCGCCTGTCATCCGCACACCTCTCTCCCCCTCCTCTCTGCCACTGACCCACGGGCCCCGCCCGTCAGGTTCAAAAACCTGACATGCGCGCGCAGGCTCCCGTGCGGCTGGGCCGGTCCGTCTGGGCCGTGCACTGTGGCCTTCTCTGGCCCAGTGCACAGGGCACTTTTTCTTTTTTTTCTTTTCTGTAAATGCTTTAAACATTTCTACAGAAAAGAATAATGGTCCAGATTAAATAATTCCAACTCCTAAAATCTTGTAATATTCCAACCTATTTAATGGTACCACTTTCATTCAAATCCATGAAACTTTTCTGTACTATTCAAATTTAAATTCAAATTTGGGCAATAATACTCCTGTTCAAAAATCAATATATTCCATTCTGTTACTCCAAAACTCCAACTAAGATTTTTCCCCATCTTAGAAATTCCTCAAGTATTTTACAAAAATGAGTTGACATTTTTCTGAGCACTTTGATTTTTCTGTTTTGTTTGTATTCTTATTTTCCCGTGGTTATTATGCGACGTATAGATCCCGTATTTGACGAAGTTGCTGTGGAGGGAGAAGGAGAAGGATTTGAAGACTTTGAAGACCAAGCCAATCCAGGCAAGCAGCCCTTTGACCATGATACACTTGTTCTCGGAACCCGTTCGTTTTTCGATGCATGATGATAGGGTTACGATGGTGACCTAGATGAACCACCACATGATGCATGCCTTATTATTGATCTTGCTATGTGCTAGATGACATGCAAATAGTTGGTCATGATGCTTAAATGATGCATGTGTGATATGATCCTTCGTAGTTGTAATCATTTGCATGAACCCATCGGGTGCCCCTAATGCCCGAGGGTGATGATGTGTTAGGTCATCACTTGAGGAAGAAGTGATGTGCCAGTGAATCATGTGCATGGTGAAATGATGGATTAGAGATATGTGTGACTACCGTCCCAGCCAAACATGTGCAACCACACTACCCCTTATGGGACGGGGCTTTATTGATTACTTAGGTCGATACTAGCATGGTGCCCGCGTTACTAGTGACGGGGAGACTTGAGGTCTTTCCAGGGACGGGGTCGCGCTTGGATAGATGACCATGACTGTTTTCACAGGGCACCGGACACACCGTTGGTCCCTTCGGGTACGCGTGACATTGAAATTAGGGCAAGTCCCGTGATCTATTGTTTTTACCCGAGGGCCGTGTACCAACGAGTGGACTCTATGTTAGTGTCGTCTAAGGAAAGGTAATGACCGGGTGCTTACCCCGGGTACTTGAGGTACCGCGGGTCGTGGATGACACGGAAGTTCCCCGGATCTTGTGGGTAAAGTGCGCACCCTCTGCAGAGTGTCAAACTATTCGAATAGCCGTGTCCACGGTCATGGACAGTTGGGTGGTGCTACTTAAACTATGTCTAGAATTTTACTTCATTAGTGATGATATGTGTGTGAAAAGTCAAGGTGGTGACTTGACTCGATGAATTGAATCATATTCATGTTGATATCAGTAACCTGTCTTCGAGGTTACGCAAGGTTATTGATGCATAAACTTGATGGTAGAATATTTGTTCTAGCCTTTTGCTAGATTGTTCATTATTGTTCCATTGCAATGTTACTTTGATCCACATCATGGGTTGCTTGCGAGTACATTCAAAGTACTCATTGGCTTGCCACTGGTTATTTAATTGGCCAGGCATGGAAGAGCAGGAATATGAGGAAGAGTTCCTTGGAGACGAACATGCGAACTAGGACGCTATCCCAGTCAGAATGCCTGTAGGGTTAAGGCAGATGGCTCGGGTTCTACCCGTTACCGAAGACTTCCGCTATTTGAGTTATTTGCTATTCAGCCCGCGAGGCTCTATCGATGTAAGACTTGGCCATAATGGCCTTAATTCGTGTAAGACTATTTGTATGGATGTAAGACTCATGTTATTTCAGCTTCTGTGTGTTCAGTGAGCATTGATCTCTGGGATCACTGTACACGTGCATTCGGTGATCTCGACTTCTAAATCGGGGTCCCCACAGAGCTGGTATCAGAGCCATCCTGACTGTAGGAAGCCTTAGTTAGCATGGGCGTTAGTTAGTTGAGACCCTTTTCAAAAACCTTCTGAACCTCTCTTCTTTTCTAAACCTGAGATTTCATCAGCTTATTAACCCCTCCTATTCCACCTTTGTAGATGGCCGCTGTACCCGAAGAGCACCTGACCACTGGGTTTCCCTTACTTCTCGAGGATAGCCTGCAGGAGTGTCAGTTCCACCGAGCACCCATCCTCACATACCTTGAGCATTGGGTGAGCGACACTGAGGTGGAGTACCATGTGGAAGTGATCGTGAAGGCAAACGATCCTCCCACAAGTTGGTTCTTCGAGGGACCCCAGATGGCAACACTACCACTCGCTGTCGAGGCTGCTGCACTCAAGCCATTAACCCGTCTCCGCGAGCTTCTTCCGGAGATTGCAGCCAAGATGACAACTCGCTTCTTACCTTACCGGAAGGAAGGTGAAGAAGAAAGCAGCGCACTAGCCCCTCCACTGAAGGAAGGACTCTCGCTTCGGTTCCAGACCTACTTCAGTCTATGTGCCGACAGCTTGGCACAAGACTTGGCCTCGGAATCAATGAAGCTTCGAGAAGAACTTCACAAGACCTAGGCACTTCTTCGCCGAGCTCAAGAGAAGGCAAATAGGATCAAGAAGGAAGGAGCACCTTCTGGACAATCCGCTATCGCACATCGAGGCGGAAGGCCCTCCGAGGATGTATCTTCCAAGGGTGAACAACCACCTCGACGACGCTGGATGACGGCAAGGGAATATCGCAAGCTTTTCTCTGCACCACCGGCGAAGCATCGTCGTATCCAACTCCTCCACTCCCCCACACCCTCAAGTGACAATGGGGCCCAGACAGATGAAGACAAGGAGGAAGACCCAGAAGAGCTGGAATACGCGACCGAGCATTCCGCCGCTTAGGCATTATTCGCTACTCGGATATGCCAGATGTAACCTCTACGGTAGGATAGGTCGTGTAACCCCTATGCGCAGTCGAGTCCTTGTATGGTTCATATGAAACCATCTAGTGTTTGCTTTTGTCGTGTCTGGATGTATGTCGTATTCTTCCTTCGGGAATGTGTAAACGACTACATCACCCATTTGGATTTTAATGGATGTGTTTTGGCCTTTCGGCCCTTGCATGATTTAATTTAGTGTCACACCCACCCCCTTACTAGGCACCCATCTATCTTGATTTCCCTCTTCCGAGTCATGAGACCTTTTACCGCTCCAACAGGATGCCTGTTGTAACTCGTACTGGTACCTCTACCCAGCAGCCCGAAGCCGGAGCATCCTCTCAGCCAGAGGCAGGCCACGACCAAACCAACGACCAAGCTCCACCACCACCACCTCCTCCAAGCATGGACATGGCTCAGCTTCTCCAAGCTTTCCGAGAGGAACGCCAAGCCAACACTGTAGCTCTTCAGCTGATTGCTCAAGCTGTCACCAACAACCGCCAGCCGGCAGGGAATGGAAATGGACGTTCCACGTTGGCAGAGTTCAAGAAGCATGCACCGCCAACCTTCATTGAGACTGCTGAACCCCTGGATGCAGACGACTGGGTCCGTTCCATTGAGGAGATACTGGAACTAGTTGGATGCACCGAAGATCGCGAGAAGGTGGCTTATGCAGCCCACTGCCTCGGGGGGACTGCTAGAGCTTGGTGGGATGGATTCAAGGTCATGCATGCTGAACAAGACATCACTTGGGTTAACTTCAAGGCAGAATTCCGCAAGGCCCATATTCCTTCCGGAATCATGGCTATCAAGAAGCGCGAGTTCCGAGCCCTGAAGCAAGGAAGTGGCACTGTCAAGGAGTACATGCAGAAGTTGAACATTCTGTCAAGGTATGCCCCTGAGGATGTCAGCACTGATGCTGCCAAAAGGGAGCGCTTCATGGAAGGCCTCAATCAGACTCTGCAATACTCGCTTGTCGTGTGCGACTGTCCGTCTTTCCCTGACCTGGTGAACAAGGCACTTATGCTTGAAGACAAGAGGCGTGCTTTGGAAGACACTCGCAAGCGCAAGTTGGTCAGTAAGGGAAGTTCCAGCAACCAGAAGCCTCGTCCGTGGCAGTCAGCCTCGGCCAAGCCAGCTTATCAGCAGCCAAGAGCTCCTGCACCTTGTGCCAACCCTCAGCCTCAGCAGTATGCCAACCCCAGGCCAGCTTTCAACCCCAATACCATTGGTGGCAACAAGATCAATCCAAACCAAGTCACTTGCTTTGGATGTGGTCAGCCCGGACACATCTCAAGGGTGTGCCCCAACAAGAAGCCTGATGCCCCGCGCCCCAATGCGTAGAACCAGGGACAAGGCCGTGGAATGCCACCAAGGAACCCAGCTCCTCGCAATCCACCTAACCAAGGGAAGGGGCGTGTGAATCACGTCACTGCTGAAGAAGCCCAGGAAGACCCGGACATCGTGCTGGGTACGTTCCTTGTCAACTCAGCACCTGCAACTGTCTTGTTTGATTCTGGAGCAACGCATTCATTTGTCACTCAAAGATTTGCATTAAAAAGTGGCATGACCCCTACACCCCTAAATAACCCTATGGTGGTACAAACCCCCGGAGCCGAGATGAGAGCCAAGATAGGCTGTAAAGGAGTCGGTATTACCATTAACAGTGTAGACTTCCTAGCAGACCATATCATCCTGAGATCGCAAGGCTTGGATGTGATCTTAGGAATGGATTGGCTCAGTAAGCACCAAGGCTTGATAGACTGTGCCAATCGAACAGTCACTGTGACCAATGACCAAGGAGTCGAAGTCAAGTTTGCTTCCAACTCCTCTTCCGCTCAAGCCGCTAAAGTCAACTGTCTGTCTGAAGTTGGGCTAGATCAAGTACCGGTGGTATGTGAGTATCCTGATGTCTTTCCGAACGAACTACCGGGAATGCCCCCTGACCGTGACATTGAGTTCATCATCGAGCTCGTGCCCGGAGCAGGACCCATCTATAAGAAGCCTTATAGAATGGGGACGGAAGAATTAGCCGAGTTGAAGAAGCAGCTGGAAGAGCAGCTAAGGAAGGGATTTATTCGCCCAAGTGCCTCCCCTTGGGGATCTCCTGTTCTGTTTGTGGCAAAGAGGGACGGTACCATCCGCTTATGCATTGATTATCGTTCCCTCAATGAAGTTACAATCAAGAACAAGTATCCACTTCCCAAGATCGAAGATCTGTTTGATCAGCTTAGCGGAGCCAAGGTATTCTCCAAGATCGACCTCAGATCTGGGTATTACCAGCTGAAGATCAGACCCCAAGATATTCCGAAGACGGCATTCGTAACCAGATATAGCCTGTACAAGTGCACGGTCATGTCTTTTGGGTTAACCAATGCCCCAGCTTACTTCATGTATCTCATGAATAAAGTCTTCATGGAATATTTGGACAAGTTTGTTGTTGTCTTCATTGATGACATTCTTGTGTTCTCGAAGTCGGAGGAAGAACACGAGCAGCACCTGAGGATGGTCCTAGACAAGCTTCGTGAGCACCAACTATATGCCAAATTCAGCAAGTGTGAGTTCTGGCTGCATAAAGTGGGATTCTTAGGTCATGTCTTGACCGAGGAAGGATTATCTGTTGATCCTGCAAAAATCGAAGCTGTGACCCAATGGCAATCTTGAACGACCGTCAAGGAAGTCAGAAGCTTCCTCGGATTGGCGGGCTATTACCGCAAGTTCGTGGAAGGATTCTCTAGCATTGCACGACCAATGACTCAGCTCCTCAAGAAAGACAAGAAGTTCGAGTGGACGCCAAAATGCGAAGAGAGCTTCCAAGAGCTCAAGAAGAGATTGACCACCGCCCCAGTTCTGGCAACACCTGATATTCACAAGGAGTTCGTGATATATTGTGATGCCTCTCGAACCGGATTGGGGAGCGTTCTGATGCAAGAAGGCCGCGTCATAGCATACCTCTCCAGGCAGCTACGACCCCATGAGGAGAACTATGCTACTCACGATCTTGAGCTAGCGGCAGTAGTTCATGCCTTGAAGACATGGCGGCATTACCTCCTAGGGAAACGGTGTGAGATCTACACAGACCACAAAAGTCTGAAGTACATTTTCACACAAAAGGAATTGAACATGAGGCAACGGAGATGGTTGGAACTCATCAAAGACTATGACCTCAGTGTTCAATATCACCCTGGGAAGGCTAACGTGGTGGCCGATGCCTTAAGAAGGAAGGCTTGCTCTTTGAATGCCGTTATTCAAGAAAGGCAGCCAGCCTTGTTTAAGGAGTTCGAACAATTCAGTTTGGAATTGGTCACCCCTGGATTTCTGGATCATTTGGAAGTCAGACCGACCCTGATGGACGACGTCAAGAAGGCACAAGATGGACACGCAAGCACCGAAGGCATCAAGGGGAAGATGAAGTTGGGCAAGGCCCCAGGATTCTCCGAAGACGAGCACGGGATTGTTTGGTACAAAGGTCGCCTCTGCGTACCAAACAACACCGAGCTGAAGACGCTGATTCTGCAAGAAGCCCACGACACTCCGTACTCTATCCACCCCGGAGGAACCAAGATGTACAAAGACTTGAAGGAATGATTCTGGTGGCACGGGATGAAAAGAGGGATTGCAACCTATGTTGCAAAGTGTGATGTGTGCCAAAGGGTCAAGGCTGAATATCAGCGACCTGCTGGATTGCTTCAACCACTCAAGGTTCCTGAGTGGAAGTGGGACAAAGTCGGAATGGACTTCATCACTGGATTACCAAGGTCGAATAGAGGACATGACTCCATCTGGGTCATAGTCGATCATTTGACCAAGGTGGCCCACTTCATTCCTGTCAAGACCACATATGATGGCAACCGGCTGGCAGCTCTCTACATCGACCGAATCGTAAGTCTTCACGGCGTTCCCAAGGAGATTGTGTCAGATCGAGGAACCCAGTTCACCTCAAGGTTCTGTAAGAAGTTCCAAGAAGCCCTGGGAACCAAGTTGTCTTTCAGCACAACTTTCCACCCACAGACCGGAGGTCAGACAGAGCGAGTCAATCAGATTCTCGAAGACATGCTCCGAGCCTGTGTCCTGGCGTATGGAGCCAAGTGGGAAGATTGTCTCCCGTTTGCCGAGTTCTCCTATAACAACAGTTACCAGTCGAGCCTTCAGATGGCACCATTTGAGGCGTTGTACGGACGCAGATGTCGCACACCCCTCAACTGCTCAGAGACTGGAGAAGGACTAGTCTTTGGACCGGATAATCTCCGCGCAGCAGAAGAGCAAGTCCAACTAGTCAGAGAGCGATTAAAGGCAGCCAAGTCAAGGCAGAAGAGTTATGCTGACACTCACCGTCGGAACATGAGTTTCCATGTCGGGGACCATGTGTACCTGCGGGTAACTCCTCTGAAGGGAACCAAGCGTTTCCACGTCAAGGGGAAGCTCGCACCAAGGTTCATTGGACCCTTTGAGATCACTGCACGACGAGGAGAAGTGGCTTACCAGTTGGAACTACCACCTGAGCTATCCGATGTGCACAATGTATTCCATGTGTCACAACTCCGGAAATGTCTCCAAGTTCCAGACAAGCCCAATCTCTACAAGGATGTGGATCACCAAGCCATTGATCTGCAGCCTGATTTGACCTACCGCGAGAAGCCCATTCGCATTCTGGACGAAGCAGAACGACGTACGCGGAGCCGTTCCATCAAGTACTTCAAGGTCCAGTGGAGCAACCACACCGAAGCAGAAGCAACCTGGGAACGAGAAGACTATCTTAGATCTGAGTTTCCCGATCTTTTTTTAAGCCCTAGTTTAGGAATCTCGGGGACGAGATTCTTGTAAGGGGGGTAGGTCTGTCACACCCTGCATTTTGTAACATGTTATTTGTACCTTTGAAGCATGAAAATTTGGACCAGCAAAATTTTTTAGCATCATTTGGCTTTTATTTGGAATTGAGTTTTCTTCATGTGCTTTTTCATGTGCTCATTAAAGTCAACTATGACCTCTTGTAGATTTCATCTCCATACTCAAAACTTCTGCCCAATGATCATGCCAAGTGTTATATATCAGTATAGTATTTTCCTACAAAATTAATTTGGCCAAAAAGTATTTTATAAATTTAGTTTTCCAAAAACCCCTGAATTGAGATTTGCACTGCAAGTACTTGATTTAGGGTGAGAAAATTATTTCAAAAGGTTTATTTGAGACCTAGTAGTCATAGGACTCCCAGAAACCACAAAGGTATAATTTTAAAAGTTATTTTCCTATTTTATTCAAAAGCTTTTTCTTAAGGCCAGAAATGGTCTTTAATAGGGGAAAATTATTTAAGTATTTCATAAATATTTGCCAAAATCCAGAGAGACTCAGAGGACATATATTGTCCATATATAAGAGTTTCAACACTTGGTCATGTTCAAAATAATGGGCTAATCCCTCTAAAACCCTTTCTGGATATTTCAAGCTTTTGAAATATTTACAAAGGAAATATTCTCCAAAAATTCCAGGGAAATTCTATCATGTCATATATGACATATTTGATGATCTTGCCAAGTCCCATGCCTTGGGAAGCAAGAAAACATCCTCAAACCCCTTCATAACCCTTCTGTCCATATTTGAAGTTTGAGCAACTTTACATTGCCAAACTTGTCCAATTGCTCTCAAACTTGGTGCACATGCTAGAATGACCTAATTAGGCATCTAGACCAAATGGCACAAGATTTGGAATAGAGCAACTTGATTAGATCACCTCAAAACCCTTTCTGTTCAAATGCAAGTTTGAACAACTTTACATTACCAACTTTTTACCTGGAGCTTCAAACTTTGTGGGCATGATCAATACCCCAAATGATGATGCTACACCAAGTGGTGCATCAAGGGGAGATGATTAGCTTGACTCAAACAAGATGAAGCTGATCCTGTTGATTTCTAGGGTTCACCAAAGTTACATTGGCTAGTTTCTTCAAATAAGCCCAAATTTGGTGAAGCACCCTATTTTCTCATATCCTTCAAACCTGTTAAGTGCCATATCAAGTGGAGTTCATTTACTTGACCAAACACTGATCAAACACCTTCTGGCTTTTTACTAAAACCCTCATCCTGATCACTTTGACTCTTCTCCATGGCCTCTACTTTCTACCACATGATCATTGAGTTACCACCTACCTCCAGTAACTCCCCCAGCACCCCAGCTCCATGATTGAAGGGTGAGAACCCTGTTTTACCTTGATGGACAGCAAGTTTTCACCAAGTCCCCAGCCTCCTCACTCTCTCTCAGCATCTCCAGGGCATCCAAGGCCTCAGGCCATTTCTTTACTTCCCCCCTGACTTTCTAGACACTGCTGGACACGCTAGTTTTGACCAGGACGGCGAGAGCGCGGCGATGCCAGCCAAACGCGCGCTCTGGAGCACGCAACAGTGCAGACAAGCACTCTAGCTTCAGCCAATCAACCTCTCCCGACAGCCTCGGGCCTCCCCTTCGAGCCAGTCGAGGCATCTCGGCGTCCACGACCTCCCCAGCGCTGTCCCCCCTCCTCCTGCGCCCTCCAGTGGCCGTCATCGCATGCGCGCTGGCCGCCCGCGACGACCACTCCTCTGCCTCGCACGCGCGCACGCTCCAGACGCTCCCCCACTCCTCCTCTCACTTCTACTGGACGTGGAGATCCTCCAGGAACTCCACGGACTCATCCCCTTGGCCTCCCGTGCGCTGTAGCCTCGAGCCGGAGCTCGCCGGCGCACTGGACCTCGGGCCCCCGTCGACCTCCTATATATAGCCCCTCCCGAGCCTCTCCAGCAGCACCACCAGCCTCTCCTCACTCCACTGAGCCTCCCAGCACCACCCACTCCTCCCCAGGACGTCCCAGTGCTCGGGATCGACCGGAGCTCCGCCGCGTCGGGCCGCCGGTGATCCCGTAGTACGGGCCTTCCCCGCTCTTCTTCTTGCCCGATCTAGGACCACCGAGCCACACTGACCATTTCCCCCTTGATTCCCCTCTCTGTGGCAGTCGGAAACGACCAGAACCATGACCCTCCGACGAGCTTCCGCCGTCCCACCTCGCCGCCGGTGAACCAGACCTCCCCGTCGTGCCGCACCACCACCCCTACATCCGCGACACGACGCTGAGTTGATCCCTGCCCTCCGTTGCCGTCGCCGTGGCCGGGAACCTCGCCGGTGAGCTCGCCGTCGCCGTGGCCGCAAGGTTGGAGATGACAGGCGGGCCCCGCCTGTCATCCCCACACCTCTCTCCCCCTCCTCTCTGCCACTAACCCACGGGCCCCGCCCGTCAGGTTCAAAAACCTGACATGCGCGCGCAGGCTCCCGTGCGGCTGGGCCGGTCCGTCTGGGCCGTGCACTGTGGCCTTCTCTGGCCCAGTGCACAGGGCACTTTTTCTTTTTTTCTTTTCTGTAAATGCTTTAAACATTTCTACAGAAAAGAATAATTGTCCAAATTAAATAATTCCAACTCCTAAAATCTTGTAATATTCCAACCTATTTAATGGTACCACTTTCATTCAAATCCATGAAACTTTTCTGTACTGTTCAAATTTAAATTCAAATTTGGGCAATAATACTCCTGTTCAAAAATCAATATATTCCATTCTGTTACTCCAAAACTCCAACTAAGATTTTTCCTCATCTTAGAAATTCCTCTAGTATTTTACAAAAATGAGTTGACATTTTTCTGAGCACTTTGATTTTTCTGTTTTGTTTGTATTCTTATTTTCCCGTGGTTATTATGCGACGTATAGATCCCGTATTTGACGAAGTTGCTGTGGAGGGAGAAGGAGAAGGATTTGAAGACTTTGAAGACCAAGCCAATCCAGGCAAGCAGCCCTTTGACCATGATACACTTGTTCTCGGAACCCGTTCGTTTTCCGATGCATGATGATAGGGTTACGATGGTGACCTAGATGAACCACCACATGATGCATGCCTTATTATTGATCTTGCTATGTGCTAGATGACATGCAAATAGTTGGTCATGATGCTTAAATGATGCATGTGTGATATGATCCTTCGTAGTTGTAATCATTTGCATGAACCCATCTGGTGCCCCTAATGCCCGAGGGTGATGATGTGTTAGGTCATCACTTGAGGAAGAAGTGATGTGCCAGTGAATCATGTGCATGGTGAAATGATGGATTAGATTTATGTGTGACTACCGTCCCAACTAAACATGTGCAACCACACTACCCTTTATGGGACGGGGCTTTATTGATTACTTAGGTCGATACTAGCATGGTGCCCGCGTTACTAGTGACGGGGAGACTTGACGTCTTTCCCGGGACGGGGTCGTGCTTGGATAGACGACCATGACTGTTTTCACAGGGCACCGGACACACCGTTGGTCTCTTCGGGTACGCGTGACATTGAAATTAGGGCAAGTCCCATGATCTATTGTTTTACCCGAGGGCCGTGTACCAATGAGTGGACTCTATGTTAGTGTCGTCTAAGGAAAGGTAATGACCGGGTGCTTACCCCGGGTACTTGAGGTACCGCGGGTCGTGGATGACACGGAAGTTCCCCGGATCTTGTGGGTAAAGTGCGCACCCTCTGCAGAGTGTCAAACTATTCGAATAGCCGTGTCCACGGTCATGGACAGTTGGGTGGTTCTACTTAAACTATGTGCAGAATTTTACTTCATTAGTGATGATATGTGTGTGAAAAGTCAAAGTGGTGACTTGACTCGATGAATTGAATCATATTCATGTTGATATCAGTAACCTGTCTTCGAGGTTACGCAAGGTTATTGATGCATAAACTTGATGGTAGAATATTTGTTCTAGCCTTTTGCTAGATTGTTCATTATTGTTCCATTGCAATGTTACTTTGATCCACATCATGGGTTGCTTGCGAGTACATTCAAAGTACTCATTGGCTTGCCACTGGTTATTTAATTGGCCAGGCATGGAAGAGCAGGAATATGAGGAAGAGTTCCATGGAGACGAACATGCGAACTAGGACGCTATCCCAGTCAGAATGCCTGTAGGGTTAAGGCAGATGGCTCGGGTTCTACCCGTTACCGAAGACTTCCTCTATTTGAGTTATTTGCTATTCAGCCCGCGAGGCTCTATCGATGTAAGACTTGGCCATAATGGCCTTAATTCGTGTAAGACTATTTGTATGGATGTAAGACTCATATTATTTCAGCTTCTGTGTGTTCAGTGAGCATTGATCTCTGGGATCACTATACACGTGCATTCGGTGATCTCGACTTCTAAGTCGGGGTCCCCACAACCCAACACTTTTGTAACATAATTAAATGCCCCTTTTGTGAATATAACATTGACTAAAACAACCACAATAGACTTGTTACTTTTATTCAAAATTCAAATGAATTCAATTAGCCCACGAACTTTTTGTGAAAGTCCAAAATATTGCCAAGTAATTTTTGTGGCAATTCTCACATTTAAATAAAACTCATTTACTATTAAAATAAAGTGCAAAACAGTAAAGACAATACAAGACGGAAAAGGAAGCTAATAAGAAAAATGGCCTAAACTAGTACTGCCCAAGTGGGCTCTAGTGTGCACATCCCAACCCACACATCCCCTACCTCGCTACAGTAGATGCAGATGGCGTGGAGGCCATCCGCCGGTTGACCGACGCCGTGGAGGCCATCCCCGGCCTCCCCCTCACCTATATCTCCCTCCCTCTCGAACCCTAGCTGGCCCTGCTTTTTCCCCTCGGCCACTCTTCCCACTCGCCTCTGCTCCTGGATCTGGACGTCGACGTCGGCGCAACCGCACTGAAGGCCGCTCCCGTGGTCGCCGGAGTGCATCACCGCGGCGATCGGCTCCCCCGCGCTCCTACGTCAAGTCCACCTGCTTCGCCGGATCGCCTCCTCGCACCTCTCCCCATTGGTCGCCATCACACCTCGACGCCCCCTTCTCTCCAACGGACGATGAGGACCCCGGTCCTCCTGCTTCCTGTGCGGCGCGCCTCTCCATGGCGGCCCTCGCCTCGCCCTTCCTGGTCACCCGCCGTGCATAGCCGTCACACGCCCCGCTCCGCCACACCACGCCTCGCCTCGCTCCGGCTCCGGCGCCCCTGAGCCGCGCTAGCCTCGGCCTCGCGCGGCGCCCTGCGTGGCCGCTCTCCTGCGCCCGCGCGCCGCCTCCCCGCGGATCCTCGCCGAACCGCGCCGCTGCTGGCGTTCTTCTTCCGGCCGCCCTGGCCACCAGCCACGCGCAGGCCACCGCAGCCGCCCCAGCCGCTGCTGCTCTGCAGCCGGCGTCGCGTGCCTCCGCCCCTCACCCTGCCCGCCTCGCCTCTGCCGATGCGCCCGCACCAGCCGCTCGCAGCGCTCGCGCCCAGGGTCGCCACCCCCTCGTCCCCTGGCCGCTGCACCTCCGCCCCGCCGCGGCCGTGCTGCCTTGCCGGCCCCGCGCTCGCCCAACGGCGCTCGGCTCCGGCCGCATCCGCCCAGGGCCGCTGCCCCCCTCGGCCCCCTGCGCCGGGGTTTCGACGCCCCCGCCGGCCTCGTCCCGTCGCTTGGGCGCCCTGGCTTCGCCTCGTTAACACGCCCGCCCCGCTAGGCCCTCTGTCACTGCCAGCGGGGCCCAGCCCCTGGAAAACAAAAAAAAGAGAATTAAAAATATAAATGAATAAAAAAATGAATAATCATGTTAATTAATTAACACATTAATTACATTAATTAATTAGGTTTAACTAGACTACTTAACCAGATTTGTTAATTAAATATGTAGTTAGTTAAAATGTGGGTATGACAGAGGGGCCCACCCCCTGTTGACCAGTCAGCATTGACTGGTCAACTGGGACCCCCTGGACCCACTGTCATTTGCTGGTGCACTGCTGGGTGAACTACACCGGGTGCACCTAGCGAGTTCCAATTCATTTTCGAAATAAAATAAATTGCATAATTTATTAAAACTTTGAAAAATCATGTAAAATAATCCGTAACTCGGATGAAAAAGATTTATATATGAAAGTCGCTCAAAATTTCGAGACGAATCCGAATACGCGGTCCGTTTAATCACCACACATCCCTAGCATACCGAACATGGAACAATCCCCCTCCGGTTCGCCTGTCCGAAACTGCCTAACACCGGGAATGCTTTCCCGGATGTTTTCCCCCTTCGCCGGTACTGTGTAGCACTGCGTTAGAACACCCCTAGCACCGCTTATTGCCATGTCGTGCATCTGTATTGCATCTGTGTGCTATGAATTTATTATTTCTTCCCTCTCTTCTTCTCCAGTAGACCCCGAGACCGCTGATGATGCCCTTGTGATCGTCTACGTCGACGACGACCCTCCTTCCGTTTCAGCAGAGCTTCCAGGCAAGCCCCCCCTTTGATCATCCCGATATCACCCATTCCATTCTCTCTTATGCTTGCATTAGATTTTGCTACTGTTATTGTTTGATCCTATTCTGATGCATAGCCTGCTTTTGTACCTGCTATTGTTACCTACCATGCTATGTTAAACTGCTTAGTATAGGTTGGATAAGTGATCCATAAGTGACCCCCACCTTATCCTTGTTGCCTCTGCTTCATCATCGACGACGCGAGCAACGTGATCGAAGACTCGAGCCCGACACTCCACATCACATCACACCCCCTTTGTTGCTCGACTCTGCAGAGGTACTATCGGGTGCCGAGGGTGAAACCTCGTAACACACTCATGATGATAACTCTCTGGTGTAGCTATTCGGTCGTGGTCATCGAGGGTGATTCCTCTTTCTCCATTCCCGATACGACTCTGTCGTGCAAGCCCTCAAGTGTGAACCTCGGGGGTGATTCCTCTTAGTTCGCCTTGACGGTCACATCGAGCGGAATTCGTCAGGGGTGATTCCTCGGGTTTTCCACCTTGATGTTTTGGACACACATTAACATGGACTTTACTTGAGACCTTTGTGAAAGGGGGGCGGGCCCGGTGAGCACCCGCGGGAGTTGTTACGGTGGCGGCTGGCTGTTTAGGGGTATCACCCGGGAGGGGTGATAGCTCCGGACATGTCCCGACAGCCGTCACTTCTGTCAATAATACACTAACAGATTTGGGTATTTGTTCTGAGTTGGCCTCTGGCCTTTACGCACTAACCGCCACGCAAGAATAGTTATGGGCCTCGGTGTCGTGGTATCAGCCGAAGCTTTGTCAGACGTCCTGTTCAGCATTGCGGCACGGTCGGATCGTGCTGGCCATCCGAGGCGGTGCTGGTATTCACCCTGCGCACAACGACCCGGATTGCAACGGGCGATGGCCCATGACCCCGGAGCGCTTAGGATGTAGACCGACGGGGACCTCTCTACTGAGCCTAGGTAGGGCTACGACGTGTTGATCTTCCGAGGCCACGCATTGACTCCGAAAAGTGTGCCCGGTCAGAGATGATCGAGCGTGAGGGTAACGTGGTGCACCCCTGCAGGGAAGTTATCTATTCGAATAGCCGTGTCCACGGTAACGGACGTTCAGTCTTATATCCTGATCTATTATAACTAGAAATGGATACTTGAGATATGTGATGGATATGTGGCTGCGAGATTACTTTCTTGCAGGGAGTCGACGAAGGATCTCTAGGACGTTAATGCTACAACATGCTTGTTAATTCTAAACTGCTATTCTGTATTTCCTTCTACTGCTGCAAGATGGTGCTTTCCAGAAGATGCTTGAAGATGCTAGTCTTCGATAGGCTAGGCTTTCCCCTCCTCTTCTGGCATTCTGCAGTTCAGTCCACATATACAGCTTTTCCTTTGATACTGATGCATACTTAGTATAGATCTGATGATTGCGAGTACTTTGGATGAGTACTCACGGTTGATTTTCTCCCCCTTTTCCCCTTCTTCTTCTTTCTGGTTGTCTCAACCAGATGGCGGATCCTAGGAGCCAGATGCCACCCCAGTCGACTACTACTACTACGCCGACGGAGCCTACTACTACGTGGAGACAGTTGACGACCAGGAGTAGTTAGGAGGTCCCAGGCAGGAGGCCTTGCCTCTTCGATCGTTGATGTTTGTGCTAGCCTTCTTAAGGCAAAACTTGTTTAAGTTATGTTTGTACTCAGGTATTGTTGCTTCCGCTAACTGTGTTGCTTTCGAGCTTCTGTATTCGAGCCCTCGAGGCCCCTGGCTTGTAATATGAAGCTTGTATTATTTTATTTGTGTCTAGAGTTGTGTTGTGATATCTTCCCGTGAGTCCCTCATCTTGGTCGTACACATTTGCGTGCATGATTAGTGTATGGACAAATCGGAGGCGTCACACCATGATAGACTCAAGGAAGAGTTTGATATAGTTGACAAGGCTCACAAGGTCTTGAAGGGTGTTCATGCCTCTCTTAAGGAGTCTCATGATCAACTCTAAGTTAAGCTAACCAAGGAGATATCCACATGTTCTCCTTTCGTGCTAATTGATAATACCAATGCTACTAATCCTTGTTGTGAGCATGTGCATCTTGTGCAGGAGAATGTCAAGTTGAAAGTACAACTTGAGAAGAGCCTTGTGAATTGAATACAAGGCAAGAAGAACCTCAATGGCCTTCTGATAAATCAAAAGGAGGTTGTGGCAAAGGACTGAATTGGGTTTGCACCCAAGTCCAAGAAGAAGAAGAAGAACAAGACCAAGCAACCCGCCTCTCAAAGATGTATTTATCAAAGAGGGAGAGGGTACTCATGTGGATAAGAAGAACAGGGTGGAGGGTGGCAATGTCAAGAAGGTAAAAGACATCCCTCCCAAGAACTCCAGCGACTTTAACCCATCTTATGTCTTACACCGTGCTAGTGATGGGCATGTTTATGCCAAATTTGTTGGTTCTCCATATGAGTACATTTGATGGTCTATTTGGGTTCCTAAGACCCTTGTTGCAAACATCAAAGGCCCATTACTAAATGGGTACCTAAAACCAAACATTGATCTCTTGTAGGAGTTTGCTTCCGGTGGGGTGTCATGGTTGCTTGATAGTGGAGCGACAAATCATATGACAGGGAGCAAGGACTTGGTGGTGGATGTGCATCCAATTCTATCTATGCCTGCTACCTCTTGAGCTTGCGTTGTATTCCCTCGAAGAGGAAAGGGAGATGCAACACAGTAGCGTAAGTATTTCCCTCAGTTTTTGAGAACCAAGGTATCAATCCAGTAGGAGACCATGCGCGAGTCCCTCGCACCTGCACAAACAAATAAGAACTTCGCAGCCAATGCGATAAGGGGTTGTCAATCCCTTTACAGTCACTTACGAAAGTGAAATTTGATAGAGATGGTAGTTTATATTTTTGGTATTTTTAGTTTAATAAAACAGCAAATAAAAGTGGTTAAAGTAAAGTAGATGTAGATTGATATGTTGAGAATAGACCAGGGGGCCATAGTTTTCTCTAGTGGCTTCTCTCATGATAGCGATATTCTACGGCGGGTAAACAAATTACTGTCGAGAAATTGATAGAAAAGCGAATAATTATGGGACTATCTAGGCATGATCATTGTATATAGGCATCACGTTCGAGACAAGTAGACCGACTCCTGCCTGCATCTATTACTATTACTCCACACATCGACCGCTATCCAGCATGCATCTAGTGTATTGAGTTCATATGAATAGAGTAACGCCTTAGGCAAGATGACATGATGTAGAGGGATAAACTCAAGCAATATGATATAAACCCCATATTTTTATCCTCGATGGCAACAATACAATACGTGCCTTGCTGCCCCTACTGTCACTGGGAAAGGACACCGCAAGATTGAACCCAAAGCCAAGCACTTCTCCCATTGCAAGAACTATAGATCTAGTAGGCCAAACCAGACCAATAATTTGAAGAGACTTGCAAGGATATTATGAGCACACATAAAAAGTTAAGAGAAGAACCAAATATCTTTCATAGATAACCTTGATCATAAACTTGCAATTCATCAGATCTTGACAAACACACCGCAAAAAGAGATTACATCGAATAGATCTCCTCGAAGACCGAGGAGAACTTTGTATTGAGATCCAGAGAGAGAAGAAGCCATCTAGATACTAGCTATGGACCCGAAGGTTTGTGGTAAACTACTCACAACTCATGGTGAGGGTGATGATCATGATGATGAAGGCCTCAGTGATGGATCCCCCTCCGGTGGAGCTTCGGAATAGGCTCCAAGATGGGATCTCCACGGGAATAGAAGGTACAGCGATGGAATTAGTGTTTTCTCTCTGTCCTCGAAGTTTCTTGGGTACGTGGACTTATATAGGAAGAAGGAGGGCACCGGGGGCCACTTGAGGAGGCCTCGAGGCAGGGGGCGCGCCCTGGGAAGGGGGCGCGCCCCCCACCCTCGAGGGCGGCTCCTCGATCCTCTGACGTGGTTCTCAAGCTTCCTGGGCGTGATTTTATCCAAAAATATCTCTCGCGAAGGTTTCATTTCGTTTGGACTCCGTTTGATATTCCTTTTCTGCAAAACCCTGAAATAGGCAAAAAACAGCAATCTGGACTAGGCCTTTGGGTTAGTAGGTTAGTCCCAAAAATGATATAAAAGTGAATGATAAAGCCCATTAAACATCCAAGACTTCATAAATAATAGCATGGAACAATCAAAAATTATAGATACGTTGGAGACGTATCAAGCATCCCCAAGCTTGATTCCTGCTCATCCTCGAGTAGGTAAATGATAAAGAAAGAATTTTTGATGTGGAATGCTGACCAATATAGTTTTTCAATGTAATTCTCTTAATTATGGCATGAATGTTCAGATCTGAAGGATTCTAGACAAAAGTCTATATTGACATAAGAAATAACAATACTTCAAGCAATACTAACAAAGCAATCATGTCTTCTCAAAATACTATGGCTAAAGAAAGTTATCCCTACAAAATCATATAGTGTTGGCTATGCTCCCTTATTATCACACTAAATATTCATATCATGCACAACCCCGATTTCAGCCAAGCATTTGTTTTCATGCTCTATCTTTTCAAACCTTTCAACTTTCACGCAATACATGAGCGTGAGCCATGGACATAACACTATGGGTGGAATAGAGGTGGTTGTGGAGAAGACAAAAAGAAGGGAGATAGTCTCACATCGACTAGGCGTATCAACGGGCTATGGGGATGCCCATCAATAGATATCAATGTGAGTGAGTAGGGATTGCCATGCAACGGATGCACTAGAGCTAAATATGAATGAAAGTTCAACAAAAGAAACTAGTGGGTGTGCATCCAACTTGCTTGCTCACGAAGACCTAGGGCATTGGAGGAAGCCCATCGTTGGAATATACAAGCCAAGTTCTATAACGAAAAATTCCCACTAGTATGTGAAAGTGACTAAGCATGAGACTCTCTACAATGAAGAACATGGTGCTACTTTGAAGCACAAGTGTGGAAAAAGATAGTAGCAATTGTCCCTTTTATTTTTCTCTTTTTTTGGGCCTTTTTTTTGCGGAGGGGCTTTATAGATTTAGCCTTTCCTCCCATGGGACAATGCTCTAACAATGATGATCATCACACTTTCATTACAACACGATATTACAACTCAATACTACAACAACAAAGTATGACTCTATATGAATGCCTCCAGTGGTGTACTGGTATGTGCAATGAAACAAGAGTGACATGTATGAAAAGTTATGCATGGTGGCTTTGCCACAAATACGATGTCAACTACAAGATCTTGCAATGGCAATATGACAATATGATGCGTGTCATATGAACGGAACGGTGGAAAGTTGCATGGAAATATATCTCGGAATGGCTATGGAAATGCCATGATAGGTAGGTATGGTGGCTGTTTTGAGGAACAATATGGTGGCTATTTTGAGGAGGATATATAGTGGGTTTATGGTACCGGCGAAAGTTGCGCGGTACAAGAGAGGCTAGCAATGGTGGAAGGGTGAGAGTGCGTATAATCCATGGACTCAACATTAGTCATAAGAACTCATATACTTGTTGCAAAAATCTATGAGTCATCAAAACAAAGCAATCAACGCATGCTCCTAGAGGGGAAGTTGGTAGGAGTTAACCATCACGCGCCCCCGACCTCCACACAAAGGTTGACACTCTACAAATACCTCATGCTCTAACTTAGTCACACAACGGTTCACCATACGTGCATGCTACGGGAATCACTAACCTTAACACAAGTATTTCTCAATTTCATAATAACTCCACTAGCATGACTCTAATATCACTATCCTCATGTCTCAAAACAATTACCAAGCATCCAACATCTCAGTCTATTCAATGCACTTATTGTGAATTTTTTTTACTACATTGACATTGGATGTTTACCATGTGAAGACTAGTTTCTTTTAGCCTAAACACATTACCATGCTGTTTTAATAGACTCTCAAATAGATATAAGTGAAGCATGAGAGTTCAACAATTTCTACAAAATACTACCACCACCGTGCTCTAAAAGATATAAGTGAAGCACTAGAGCAAAAACTATTCAACTCAAAAGATATAAGTGAAGCACATAGAGTGTTCTAACAATTTCTATGCCATATTTAACTCTCTCAAATCGGTGTGTCCAGCAAGGATGATTTTGGAAAAATAACAAGCAAACACTCAAATAATACAAGACGCTCCAAGCAAAACACATAACATGTTGCGAATAAAAATATAGCTCCAAGTATAGTTACCGATGGATGAAGACGAAAGAGGGGATGCCTTCCCGAGGCATCCCCAAGCTTAGCCTTTTGATTATCTTGAATTTACTTGGGGTGCCATGGGCATCCCCAAGCTTAGGAATTTGCTACTCCTTGTTCCATAGTCCATCAAAGCAATACTCAAAACTTGAAAACTTCACAACACAAAACATAGACTAAATTCTCGTGAGCTCCGTTAGTATAAGAAAGCAAACCACTACTCAAAGGTACAGCAATGAATTCATTATTTGTTTATACTGGTGTTAAACCTACTATACTCCAACTTCTCTATGGTTCATATCCTCCAATACTACTCATAGATGCATCGGAATAAGCAAACAACACACGAAAAACAGAATCTGTCAAGACAGAACAGTCTGTAGTAATCTGCAGGTTTCGCCTACTTCTGGAACTCCAAAAAAATTCAAACTAAATTGGTAAATTTGAGGAATTTTTCTACCAATCATCTGCAAAAAGAATCAACTAAAAAGTATGCTCCAGTAAAATCCCACGACTACTTTAGCGAGCGCTAAAAATTCTGTTTTTCACAGCAAGATCATATAAACTTCACACAAGTCTTCCCAAAGGTTCTACTTGGCACAAACACTAAAGAAAACATGAAACCACATCTAATCAGAGGCTAGATGCAATATTTATTCTCTAACAGCAACAAAAACAAAAAACAAAAAATTGTGTTGCCTCCCAACAAGCGCTATCATTTTACACCCCTAGCTAGGCACGATACAAGATAGATCTAGGTATTGCCATCTTTGGAAGGCAATCCATAAGTGGCTATCATAATAGATTCATATGGTAATTTGAGTTTATTTCTAGGAAAGTGTTCCATGCCTTTCCTTAACGGAAATTGGAATGTAATATTTCCTTCCTTCATATCAATAATTGCACCAATCGTTCTAAGGAAAGGTCTACCAAAAATAATAGGACATGAAGGATTGCAATCTATATCAAGGACAATGAAATCTACGGGCACATAATTCCTATTGGCAACAATAAGAACATCATTAATTCTTGCCATAGGTTTCTTAATAGTGGAATCCGCAAGATGCAAATTTAAAGAACAATCATCAAGCTCATGGAATCCTAGCAAATCACACAAAGTTTTTGGGATAGTGGAGACACTATCACCCAAATCACACAAAGCATAGCATTCATGATCTTTTATTTTTATTTTGATAGTAGGTTACCACTCATCATAAAGCTTTCTAGGTATAAAAACTTCCAACTCAAGTTTTTCTTCATAAGATTGTATCAAAGCATCAACTATGTGTTTAGTGAAAGCTTTATTTTGACTATAAGCATGCGGGGAATTTAGCACGGATCGCAACAAGGAAATACAATCAATTAAAGAGCAATTATCATAATTGAATCCCTTGACATCCAAAGTACTGGGTTCATCACTATGCATCGTTTTAATCTCTTCACTCCCACTTTTAGTAATTTTAGCATCCAGATCTAAGAATTCCGAATCATTGGGACACCTTAAAGCAGAATCATCTCCAATCCTATTTTCATTAAGATTAATACTAGAAAACAAGGATCTAATAGGAGACACATCAATAACTTTCAGATCTTCATCTTTATTTTCATGATAACTAGAAGAACACGATTTAATATAATCTTCTCTTTTAGCACGCATTCTAGCGGTTCTTTCTTTGCATTCATCAATGGAAATTCTCATGGCTTTGAGAGACTCATTGATATCATGCTTAGGTGGGATAGATATAAGTTTCAAAGAATCAACATCAAGAGTAATTCTATCCACACTTCTAGCCAATTCATCAACCATAAGCAATTTCTCTTCAAGCATAGCATTGAAATTATTTTGCGAGATCATAAACTCTTTAACACTAGTTTCAGGCATCTTTCCATAAGAGTTGTTGTAGGACTTGCCATAATTATTAGAGGAATTACTAGGGAAAGGCCTAGGATTAAAATTACCTCTATAAGCATTGTTACCAAAATTATTCCTACCAACAAAATTCACATCCAAAGATTCATTGTTATTCTCAATCAAAGTGGACAAAGGCATATCATTAGGATCAGAAGAAGCATTCTTAGCGGCAAATAATTTCATAAGTTCATCCATCTTTCCACTCAAAACACTAATTTCTTCGATAGCATGCACTTTTTTACTAGTAGATCTTTCGGTGTGCCATTGAGAATAATTAACCATAATATTATCTAGGAGTTTGGTAGCTTCTCCTAAGGTGGTTTCCATGAAAGTGCCTCCGGCGGCCGAGTCTAAAAGATTTTTAGAAGAAAAAATCACTTCAGCATAAAAGTTCTGAATAATCATTCATAGATTCAAACCATGTGTAGGGCAATTACGTATCATTAATTTCATTCTCTCCCAAGCTTGTGCAACATGCTCATGATCTAGTTGCTTAAAATTCATAATATCGTTTCTAAGAGAGATGATCTTAGCACGAGGGAAATACTTAGAGATAAAAGCATCTTTGCACTTATTCCACGAATCAATACTATTTCTAGGCAAAGAGGAAAACCAAGTTTTAGCACGATCTCTAAGTGAAAACGGAAATAACTTCAAGTTAACAATATCGTTATCCGTATCCCTTTTCTTTTGCATATCACAATAATCAACAAAGTTGTTTAGATGGGTAGCGGCATCTTCACTAGGAAGGCCAGAGAATTGATCTTTCATGATTAGATTCATGATTAGATTCAACAAAGCAGCATTGATCTCACAAGATTCAGCATCGGTAATAGGAGCAATCGGAGTGCTAATAAAATCATTGTTGTTGGTATTGGAGAAGTCACACAATTTGGTATTGTTCTGAGCCATAGTGACAAGCAAGCAATCCAACACACACAGGCAAACAAGAAACAAGCGAACGATAAACACACGGCGGAAGAAGGGCGAATAAAACGGCAAGGGTGAAGTGGGGGAGAGGAAAACGAGAGGCAAAAATGTAATGCAAAGGATAAGGGTTTGTGATAGGTACCTGGTATATGACTTTTGCGTAAGCCTACCCGGCAACGGAGCCAGAAATTCTTCTTGCTACCTATTGAGCTTGCGTTGTATTCCCTCAAAGAGGAAAGGGAGATGCAGCATAGTATCGTAAGTATTTCCTTAGTTTTTGAGAACCAAGGTATAAATCCAGTACGAGACCACGCGCGAGTCCCTCGCACCTGCACAAACAAATAAGATCTTCGCAGCCAACACGATAAGGGGTTGTCAATCCCTTTACGGTCACTTACGAAAGTGAGAGCTAATAGAGATGATAGTTTATATTTTTGGTATTTTTAGTTTAATAAAACAACAAATAAAAGCGCTAAAGTAAAGTAGATGTAGATTGATATGTTGAGAATAGACCCAGGGGCCATAGTTTTCTCTAGTGGCTTCTCTCATGATAGCGATATTCTACGGCGGGTAAACAAATTACTATCGAGCAATTGATAGAAAAGCGAATAATTATGAGACTATCTAGGCATGATCATTGTATATAGGCATCACGTCCGAGACAAGTAGACCGACTCCTGCCTGCATCTACTACTATTACTCCACACATCGACCGCTATCCAGCATGCATCTAGTGTGTTGAGTTCATACGAACAGAGTAACGCCTTAAGCAAGATGACATGATGTAGAGGGATCAACAAAAGCAATATGATATAAACCCCATCTTTTTATCCTCGATGGCAACAATACAATACGTGCCATGCTGCCCCTACTGTCACTGGGAAAGGACACTACAAGATCAAACCCAAAGCCAAGCACTTCTCCCATTGCAAGAACTATAGATCTAGTAGGCCAAAACCAAACCAATAATTCGAAGAGACTTGCAAGGATATTATGAGCACACATAAAAAGTTAAGAGAAGAACCAAATATCTTTCATAGATAACCTTGATCATAAACTCACAATTCATCGGATCTCGACAAACACACCGCAAAAAGAGAATACATCGAATAGATCTCCTCGAAGACCGAGGAGAACTTTGTATTGAGATCCAGAGAGAGAGAAGAAGCCATCTAGATACTAGCTATGGACCCGAAGGTCTGTGGTAAACTACTCACAACTCATGGTGAGGGCGATGATGATGATGATGAAGGCCTCCGTGATGGATCCCCCTCTGGTGGAGCTCCAGAACAGGCTCCAAGATGGGATCTCCACGGGAACAGAAGGTACGGCGATGGAATTAGGGTTTTCTCTCTGTCCTCGGAGTTTCTGGGGTACGTGGACTTATATAGGAAGAAGGAGGGCACCGGGGGCCACTTGAGGAGGCCTCGAGGTAGGGGGCGCACCCTGGGAAGGGGGGCGCGCCCCACCCTCGAGGGCGGCTCCTCGATCCTCTGACGTGGTTCTCAAGCTTCCTGGGCGTGATTTTCTCCAAAAATATCTCTCGCGAAGGTTTCATTCCATTTGGACTCCTTTGATATTCTTTTTCTGCAAAACCCTGAATAGGCAAAAAACAGCAATCTGGACTGGGCCTTTGGGTTAGTAGGTTAGTCCCAAAAATGATATAAAAGTGAATGATAAAGCCCATTAAACATCCAAGACTTCATAAATAATAGCATGGAACAATAAAAAAATATTGATACGTTGGAGACGTATCAATGCCCACCCATGTCCAATTCAGTGATGCTTCAACATCTAAGGTATCGGGACTTGATAAGGTGGCCATCTCTCCAGATCTATCTATTGAGAAGGTCATGCTTGTTGAGTCCCTTGCATACAATTTTCTTTCCGTTCTTCAACTTGCACTTATGGGTTTTGCAACATTCTTTGGTCTTGATACCGTGGCCCTTTTGTGGAGCAAGACTCTTAAAGTAGCCTTTGTTGCAGATGTTGAGAACGGTCTCTATGTGGTGAAATTTTCGGAGCGACTCACTAAGACCGCAACTTCCTTAATGGATAAAGTTGATGTGGGATGGCTTTGGCATCGCCATTTAGCCCATGCTAATATGAGATCTCTGCAAACTCTCCTAAAAGAGGACCATGTTCGTGGACTAACAAATGTGAGTTTTGCCAAAGACCGTGCTTGTAGTGCCTGTATTGAAGCTTGAAGGGAAGCTTCATCAACCGGCTCACCGACCCATGACTGTGATCTACTCGAAGAGGCCCTTGGAGCTCCTTCACATGGATCTCTACGGTACCCCATCCTTTGATAGTCTTGGGGGAAGAAAGTATTGTTTGGTGATTGTGGATGATTATTCAAGATACACTTGGGTATATTTCTTAAAAAGGAAGATTGAGACCCAACAATCCGCCGTGAATTTTTCTAATGAAGCTCAACGTCGACATGAGGCAAAGATATTGATGATTAGAAGTGACAATGGCAACGAATTCAAGAAATACACCTTGGATGAATTTCTTAGTGATGAGGGAATCAGGCACCAATATGCCGCACCCTATACACCTCAACAAAATAGTGTGGCGGAGAGGAACAACCGGACTTTGATGGAGGCTGCAAGGACCATGATGGTGGAATTCAAATCTTCGTACAACTTTTGGGCCGAAGCCATCAACATCGCATGTCATGCATCAAATCGGCTCTATCTCTGCAAAGGCTTGAACAAGACGCCATATGAGATACTCATCATCAACAATCCCAATCTCAAGTGAAATAACATGCGGTGCCCCCATGTTTGCTTTTGGTAATTGATCACAATTCCTATGGACTAATGGTTGCCTTGAGTTATATTTGAAGGGTTTGTCCATAGGTTTTTCTTGAAGTCCATTTGTTGGTTTCAAGGAGAGTATGTGCTGACCAAGGTGCTATTCAAGGAATTATCTAAAGATTGGTCATGTGAGAGGTTGATCAAGACTAAGTCAAAGAGTGAATCAAGTTGATCAACACACAAAGCATAGAATAGGTACCGATAGGGATCAAGTAATCCCATGGTATGGTAAGCATTTTCCATTACGCTTTGTGTACTAACCCATAGTCTTCATGAGAGTTCTATGTGGGTTAGGTATGTTTCCATGGGCTTGCGTCAAGAGGAAGATATCATACAACCCATGGAGAGTATGACATCAAGTGGTGATTGTCATCAATATTACAATGTGCAAGTTCAAGTGGAGCATCACGGAGAGATCAAGTGCTTGAAGCTTGCCGTCCATTGTGGTGAAAATGGACTTGTGAAGATGTGTCGAAGAGTGGCTCACCCATAGTGGAGTATGGGAGAGAAATCAATTAGTCTTCACCGAGCCAACGCAATCAAGAAAGGTGGTCCAGCTTGAGGGAGTCAAGATCGTCATCATCTAGCTCAAGTGGACTATGTGCAAAGCAAAGGTTTGCCCTTGATAGGTTTATATTTTATCGGTATTATGGTGGTAGTTGAAGACCGGGTTATAGGATCAGTTGCCATTCTATTAAGGGTGGCTCTCGATGAGTAGCTTGATCGTATCGTTCGTAGAGAGCTCAAACCATTGCATGTTTGTGTCATCTTTCTTGGTTCTTGTTTGGTTTTTCTCCTTGTGAGATTTGGAGCGTATGGTCATCTTCATGACAAGCTCGAGTTCATCAAAAACAGAGTCCACATGCATCTTCTATGATGTTTTCAATGTTGGAGGTTATGCCGGTTCTTCTCTGATGGAGGGTTCACTCCTCTATATCTTAGGCATACCTCCCCTGCCTCTTCTTACTATAACCATTCGATGTTCGATGCTAATCTTCTTCCTCTATTCAACAAGCTTGAGTTTGCTCAATTCGGAGCTCATATGCAATTATGGAAGTTCTGGTTTCTCTTGTTGCATCTGGTTTTCTTGGAGAGGGGACCAGCGGTAGTACCGTGACACTGAGCGGAGGTACAGCCTAGAGCCACATGCAGCAGTAACGATGTGATAGCGGTAGTACCGCCTAGAGCCACAAGCCATAGTACCGTTGTGATAGCGGTAGTATAGCCCAGGGCTCCATGTAGTGGTTCCGCTCAGTGCCACTCTAGTACCGCCTCGACTTGGGACGTAATGTTCCGTGTAGGGTTCAGCGGTTGTGGTAGCGGCAGTAGGTGCGGTAGTACCGCTCATGAGCGGTAAACCCGCCCTACCACCGCTACTAGTGTCGCTCGTGGCTTCTCTCTCCTGCTCCTTCGACATATGCTCGTGTATGCTGCTGAGCGTGGCCCCATCGGTAGTACCGTTGGGTCTAGCAGCAGTGCCGCTGAGGCCAACGGTAGTACCGCTCGCTGGAGCAGTAGTACCGACCGCTGTAGCCGGTGATAGTACCACTCGCTTGAGTGGTAGTATAGCTCGTGTGCGGGTTGAGCATGACGGTTTGATTTTTTTCCATCTATAAAAGGGGGTCTTCTTCCCCAATGAACTTCATCCTTTGAGCTCGTGTTTTGCCCCCATTGTTGACCTTCTTCGAGCTTGCTATCTCTCAATCCCTTCATGGATTCTTGCTAGTTTTGGGGGGGAAAGAGAGAGGAGATCTAGATCCACATTTCCACCAATCACTTCTATCCTCTATGTAAAGGGAACCCCTTGGATCTAGATCTTGGAGTTCTTGGCGTTATCCTTCTTGTTCTTCCGCTCATATTCCTCCGTAGCTTTTGTTGCTTTGGTGGGATTTTGGAGTGAGGGACTTGGGCACTCTGTTACCCTTTCCATTGAATTTGGTGCATCGATTTGAGTTCTCCACGATGATACGTGGAAGTGAAGTTGAGATGCTTATTACTCTTGGGTGCTTGGTACCCTTGAGCTTGTTCCTCTTGGATGCCTTGGTGCCCTAGACGGTTGGTAGTGTTCTAAGCTCAATCATTGTGGTGTAAAGCTCCGAGCAAGCATCGGAGTATCAATTAGGTTGTGGAGATTGCCCTGAGCAATTTGACGTGTTCCGACGACCACCCCCAAGGGTTGCCAAAGTGTACGGGTTCGGTGACCGCCCCAAGGGTTTCCATTTGTACAGGTTCAGTGACTGCCCTCAAGGGTCCCTTAGTGGAATCATGGCATCTTGCATTGTGCGAGGGTGTGAGGAGATTACGATGGACCTAGTGACTTCTTGGGGAGCATTGTTGAAAGTGCAACTAATCCCCGGGTGGTTTTGGTAATTAATAACAACATATATATCATTGAACTAATAGTTACTTGAGAATCATTTCAGAGAAGTTCAATGATATGGGTATGGAAATGTCTGAAGAAGTGGACCCCTCAAAATGCTAAGGCAAGCATTGGCAAAAGCTCAAGACTCCATTTTTGGTTTAGTGATCAAAGATCACATTGAGTCCATAGGAAAAGCCAATACTATTAAAAGGGGATGAGGTTGTGTTGATGATCTGGTTGCTCAAGTGCTTAGTGATATATCTCCTTTAACTATCAGCAACTTTCACTACTAAACACACTCATAAGTAATCTCGGACAAACCGATTCTTCCAACTCAGTCCCACCGAGATGAACCACCTCAGCTATATTCCAAACCCTAGAAATTTCGGTCAATCCGAGTTTGAGTTCGGTCTCACCGAAACCGGGCTGCCAACCTTCTGTAACCGTTTGACATCATTTCGGAATATCCGAGTTGATAATTTCGGTCCCACCGAAACTGGCAAGTTCCTATCTTTGACTCATATCGGACAAACCGAGATGGTATTTTCGGTCCCACCGAAAACCCCAATGTTCACTATATTTGAACTTTCGGTCTGACCGAGTTTCCACTTCGGTCTCACCGAGATTGCTCAATTATGTGTGTAACGGTTGGATTTTGTGTGGAGGCTATATATACCCCTCCACCCCCTCTTCATTCGTGGAGAGAGCCATCAGAAAGAACTACCACTCCTACCTTACACTTTCTGAGAAGAGAACCACCTACCCTTGTGTTGAGATCAAGTTATTCCATTCCTACCATATGAAACTTGATTTCTAACCTTCCCAAGTTGCTTTCCACTCAATCCTTTCTTCCACCACAGCCATATCAGTGAGGAGAGTTGAGTGTTGGGGAGATTATCATTTGAAGCACAAGAGCAAGGAGTTCATCATCATCAACAACATCTATTACCTTTTGGAGGGTGGTGCCTCCTAGATTGGTTAGGTGTCGCTTGGGAGCCTTCGTCTTCGAGATGTGGAGTTGAACCAAGAAGTTTGTAAGGGCAAGGAGATCGCCTACTTTGTGAAGATCTACCCCGAGTAAGGCTAGCCCTCCGTGGGCGTAGGCCATGATGGAATAGACAAGGTTGCTTCTTCGTGGACCCTTCGTGGGTGGAGCCCTCCGTGGACTCGCGCAGCCGTTACCCTCCGTGGGTTGAAGTCTCCATCAACGTGGATGTACGATAGCACCACCTATCGGAACCACGAGAAAAATCTCCGCGTCTCCAAATTGCGTTTGATCTTCTCCACCTCTCTTTACTACATGTGCAATTTACTTTCCGCTGCTTATACTCTAGAATTGCATGTGTAGGGTGATACTTGTCTTGATCATTATTGTGAAACTGCCAAAAACTGTTCTTGATCAAAAGGCAGAATTTTTATATTTACAAGTAGTCTGATCACCCCCCCTCTAGACATACTTTCGATCCTACAAGTGGTATCAGAGCTTTGGTCTCCATTGTATTGGTTTCCATTGCATTGGACTCCATAAGCTTGGTCTCACAACCTAGGAGAGTATGGCGTCTAGTGAGGGTAATTATCGTAGAGGTCCTTACTTTGATGGTACAAATTTTGCTAGTTGGAAGCATAAGATGAAAATGCATATTCTTGGTCATAACCCAGCCGCATGGGGCATTATTTGTGTTGGTATGCAAGGTGAATTCTTCGAGGAAGGAAAAGTTCCGGATCGCGAAGCTACACCGGAAGAGTTGCGGATGTTGCAAAAAAATGCTCAAGCTTGTGACATTCTCTTCAATGCTTTGTGTCCCGAGGAGTTCAACAAAATCAGCCGTCTTGAGAATGCTAAAGAGATTTGGGATACTTTGGTTGAAATGCACGAAGGTACTGAATCTGTGAAGGAATCAAAGCTAGATATTCTTCAAGGTCAACTTGACAAGTTCAAGATGAAGGATGGTGAAGGAGTCGCTGAAATGTACTCTAGGCTTGCTCTCATCACAAATGAGATTGCCGGCTTAGGAAGCGAAGAAATGACCGACCGATTCATCATTAAGAAGATTCTCAGAGCTTTGGATGGAAAATATGACACCGTGTGCACTTTGATCCAAATGATGCCAAACTACAAGACTCTCAAGCCAACTGAAGTCATTGGAAGAATTGTTGCTCATGAGATGACACTTAAGGATAAGGAATAGCTTCACAACAAGTCAAGTGGTGCTTACAAAGCTACAAGTGATGCTCCCACAACCTCAAGTGACAAGTTAATTTCCAATGAAGAGATAAGCCTAATGGTTAAGAACTTCAACAAGTTCTACAAGAATAGAGGCAAAGAAAGAAGCTCAAAGTCTAGATCATATGATGAAAAGAGATCTTCTAGTCGTGATCGAAACTGCTACAATTGTGGAAGACCCGGACACTTCTCAAATGAGTGTACGGCTCCCCACAAGAGAAGAGAAGAATCTCCAAGAAGAAGAGCAAGAGATGAGTCACCTCGGAGAGAGAGAAGGAGTAGAGATGATCGTTATGAACGAAGACCCTCTCGGAGAAGCAAGGATTCGGAGAGGAAAGACAAGTCATCAAGGAGCTACACAAGAAGAAGACATCAAGCTCATGTAGGTGAATGGGTCTCCGGCTCCGACTCCGACAATCAATCCGATGGAAGCTATCACTCCGACTCCGACTACAGTCAAGATGAAGGTGTTGCCGGACTTGCTCTCGTATCCTCCAACTCCTACGACTTATTTGATTCACCAAATGAGGGAATTGGAAGATGCTTCATGGCTAAAGGCCCCAAGGTAACACACCCTGAATTCATTGACTTTGATAGTGATGAGGATGACTTGCTTGGTGAAGATGAGCTCTTGCATGATAAATCTAGTGAGCTTAGTAACGATGAAAATGCTAGTAGTCTTTATAGTCGAGAAGAGTCGAATGACAATGCTATGAAGGAGATTGAGCGTCTAACTAAAGAACTAAACACTCTTCAGTTAGCTCATGAAACAACTCAAGAAGATCATAGAGAGCTCCTAAGATCTCATGAGAAGCTACGCTTCGAGAAGCTCACTCTAGAGCAAGAACATGAGTTTCTAAAAGCGATCAATGACGATCTTCGAAAGAAGAGTTCTTCATATCTTGCCAAACGACTTCTCTTGTCTAATTTCTTGCCACCTATTAAGACTAAGCATGACAAGCATAAGAAAAATTCTTCCTCTAGTAGTAACAATAACCATGTTAAATCTAATGTTGTTACTTCTAGTAGTTCTCTTGATTCCACTAACAATGTTTCAAGCCAAGTTACACTTGAGCAAGAAAATAGCTTATTGAAGGAAATCATAGAGAAAGGTGTCTACAAGAGTCTTGCCGGAAGCAAGAACTTTGAGGAAATTGTTCGCAAACAAGGAAGGCACCGGAAGAATCAAGGGATTGGTTTTGAGCGAAAGTTCAACGCCGAAGGTGTTGAGTGGGAAGAAGGTCAATACCCTACTCCACAGTTTGTTTCTCAAAAGGAGAAGTATGATCCTACTTCTTCCAATGTGGAACAAGCTCAAGATGACCTTCCACCACAAGACCACAAGCTAAAAGCCAAGGACAAGCTTCAAGAGGAGATTGATGCATTCATTGGAGCACCTCAAGCCATGGTCAAGTGGGTTCCCAAGGACACGTCAAGTTCTACTTCGTCAAGCTCAACTACAACCCCAAGGATTCCCATCAAGATGATGTGGATCCCAAAGAAGAAGAACTAGAAGGTTCTTGAGGGTGACTCCACCAACATACTTCACTCATATTCATTTTGGCAACTTGTGCAATCAACTTCCACATCATGCACTAGTTCATGGAGTCACAAACCCTCTTGTTGGTAAGTCAAGGGACAAGGTAATCATTGCTTTCATGGACATCATCTTTTGTGAAATTCAATCTATGTCTATGGATATCCTTGTTTGTTCCTTGTGGGACTAACCCATGTAGGTATTGAAAGTGCCCTAATCCAAAGGATAGCTCCCAACTCTTGATGATCCACATCAACATTGAGCATCCACATCTTCAACCACTACATGAAGTCTTCTACGACAACCCAAGGTTAGTTTGACCCTTTAAAAGGGGTTCTCACATCTAGGGGAAGCTTTGCTCTAAAAATTGAGCTAAAGCATCTTCAAATGATGTGAACACATCAATGCTTTATGTAAAAGTGGTAACCCCACTTGTGCTTAAACGATGAGTATGACCTATGATCAAATGTTCTCATTTGACTCCTAAGTCAAGATACTCATATAAAGATGACCTAGTCATCGACAAATTGTGTGCTAGTAGCTAGAGTGTTGGTTGTGCATGTTTGACACATATTTCATTTGCTATCTTATTGTGTGAGCATGTTGAATGCATGATTTTATCCATTCGAGGACATCCATTTGTTGTTTTGGTTGTTTTGATTTTTTTGGCCAAATGGATGGACAAGAATGCCTAAGCACCTCCCCTAGCTATCTATGCTTTCCTGTCTCAAATTCTATTCATGCTCATATCACAACTTTGAACAAGTCATTTTCGGACCCTCCGAGTGAGGAGCACTCGGAGCCACCGATCCGTCTAAGGCTGACTTCCAAAACCTTCTAAGTCAATTTCGGTCAGACCAACTTCCCCCACCCGGTCCAACCGAAACGCTTAGACTGATCTAGGTTTCATCTCGGTGAAACCGAGTTATAAATCTCGGCGTGACCGATATGTGTAACTGCACAACAGTTATCCATTTCGGTGTCACCGAGTTTTTCAACTCGGTCCCACCGACAGCATGGGGATATAAATACTGAGGGCAGCGCGCGATTATTTCTTCAAACCGTTTCGCCCCCAAGTCCCCTGCTGCCGTCACCCTGGTCTTCGGATCGTCGCCGTCGTCGCCTGTGCGCCCTCGCCGCAGGTCTCCGCCGCCGTCAACGGTATTCTTCTCAGCGCCGTTGCCGCCGTAGAGGGACTCCACCAAGTTAGGGTGAGTCTCGATCCCTCTCGTGCTCCCCATCTGACTCTTTGCACGATTGGTTTGCCCTGCATCTAGCCACGTTTGAAATCTTCCTTAACATCAGATCAGATCGTTTTAGTTTCGAGCGAAATTCTTAGGTTTAGGTTTCCACGGAACACATCTCGGTGAAACCGAATTTAATTTTTCGGTGTGACCGATTTGGCCTCTGGCCATTGCACTGCACTTTTGGTCTAACCGAGTTGTGCAAATCGGTGTGACCGAAACTCAGTTTTAGTGAAACCCTAGTTTATCGGCAGGACCGAAACCCATTTCGGTCTGACCGAAAGTGGTGTGTAGGTTTCTGTTATACACTTCGGATTCACCGAAACTGAAAATCGGTTTGACCGAAATGCATTCTGTGAAAACTCAAAACTAAGATTTGAACTCATTTTTTTTGCAAAAACTCTGCAGTTGTGATAACTCTTCTACTCTGCCTATACCTTATCTATTCACATGTTGTCAGCCATGTCAGATGCCAGTGACAGCCAGAACAGGTCTGAATCACCGTTTGCAGAGATTCCAGAGGCAGATACTAGTCCTGAGGCTAGTAGTCCTAGTGATGATGGTGAGAGGAGTACCCCTAGTGGTTTGCCTCCTGCAGCCACCAGAACCAGAAAGCAGAGAAATTCTGATGATGAGGACTCTGACTTCATTGCTGAGGAAGTAACCTCCAAGCCCAAGAGAAAAGTTGTTGCCAAAGAGCACCAAGGGCATCAGTCAAAGAAAGGCACCAGCAAGGTCAAGCAGTCAGCTGTTGCCAAGAAACTGAACTTGGAAGAGCCAGCTCCAAGTAAGGTGAAGAAAACTTCCAAGAGGAAGAGGGTAGTGTATGCTGAACCTCATGTTGATGCAGCAGTTGAGGAAGAAGAAGAAGATGCACCCCAGCCTCCTCCTCAGAAGGCTAAGTTCATGGGTGATGCAATTAGGGCTCAAGCCACTTCTAAGCCCAAGAAGCCTGCTCAAGCCAAGGCAGCTCCAGCAAAGCCCAAGAGGACTACAAGGAACATTCCAGCCTCTGAGAAGAACAAAGGTGATATGCCATCGTCTGAGTCTGAAGTAGAACATGTGTTGCTGAAGCTCCGTCCAAAACTGCCACTCCACAACGATGCTCATCCTCAAGCCGAGGATATGAAGGCAAGGAAGGACAGAGGTCTCAGGCTATGGAGACAGTCTGATCCATATGCCGTGAGGAGAAGGACTGCTGTGGACCCCAGATTCCACACCAGAGAGCAGCAGGACTTCTATGAGACTGTGTTGATGGATAAGAAGCCTATTGTTGCAGACACCAGGTATGTTGACTGGGAGTACATTGACAGTGAAGAGCACCGAGACTTCTTTCCCCATGTGCATGAGAGCTTCCCTGCATGTGGAGTTGATGAGTTCGTGGGTCAGAAGCTGACAGATTGGAACGATGAGATGATCATGCAGTTCTACGCCACAGCCCACTTCTATCCTGATGGCAAGATCACCTGGATGACTGAAGGTCAAAGGTTTTCTTCGTCTGTTGAAGAATGGGCAGAACTTCTGAATGCTCCAGTGCAGAGAGGACGACATTGATGTCTATGGGATTCCTAAGAAGAACCATGATTCCATGAAAAACATGTACAAGGAGATCCCCGCAGCTGATTTGGAAGGGTGGAAGCTTGGCTCAGTGTACTATCTCCAGGCAGGTCTGACTACTACAAACACTATTCTGAGGCATACCTTGATGCCCAAGTCTGGAGACCATCGCATGATCCGAGGCTATTCTATCAACATGCTGCACATTCTTGATGAGAAGGCACCTTTCAAGGTGATGGACTTAATGGTAGAGACCATTAAGAGGACTGCAGCTGACCAGAAGAGGTCGTGTGGATTTGCCCCACAAATTCAGATGCTCATCAATGCCAAGTTTGGCACGGGCAAATTCATGTTGGATAGGAAGCACTTACCACTGCAGCCAGAGCATGAAGATAACGTTGTTGTGATGGATGAGGAGGATCCAACTTCAGTTGAAGGTCAAGCCAATATTGAGGCTGCTAAGAAAGCCAAAGCTGATAAAGAGGCAGCAGCAGCAGCAGCTAAACCAAAGAGCTTCGGAGAGCAGATTCTTGAAGCTACCTAGAGGATTGAACAACGCCTGGCCAGCATTGAACAATCTCAGGAGAGCCTAGAGAGGATTGTTGACGACAAGATCCACGCTCTGGACGTGAAGCTGACTGAACTTCAGGTGACTGTCAACAAGCTTGAGGCAGACATGGAGGAAGCAAGGCAGGAGAGAGCAGAGCTCATGCAGGATGATCTAGTCCAGGACTCTCATCGCCAGACTGCTCAGGTTCCCAGAGGATCCCGATCAGCAGCTATCCCAGTGACTGACTCCAGGGCTACCACTTCAGCACCTCCTACAGCTCCAGCAGTTACTCCAGCTCCAGCTCCAGCATCCACTCCTCCAGTGCAGACATCAGCTGAAGTCTTCGCCGATGCCGTCATTTCTACTCCGACATCTACCCAGACGGGAGCCGCCAGCAGAGCCCACAGTGACGTTTAGCTCTATGCTTTTTCGAACTTTTTGGTAACTTGTTGCCAAAGGGGGAGAAATTGTATAGATCATAGGGCTTCGAGAGAGAGAGTGCTCTTTCGTTCTTTTGCCGTTACATTTGGTTCTTTTGGTTCTTGATACTTTCAGTGTGCTTGCTACTACGTTTGATGCTACCTTAATGAGTGCTTAGTCATACTATGCTTTAATGTGTGCTTAATGCTTATCATATGCTATTCCTTCTTGTATGGCTATTTACTCATGTCTTGGTGATTGGGTGCATGTTATTCATTCTTATCATTTTGTGCGCTCCACCAAGATGTATGTGACATGGAAGAGTGACCCATAATCCTAATCGATTGTGCATTTGCATTCAAACGCAAATTTTAAATAATGCACAAATTTAGGGGGAGCTCTTGTTTATCACATACTTCTCAAAGCGACGATATTATTCATTGATTATATCTTTTGTCGAAGCTTTGATCTATATGTTGTCATCAATTACCAAAAAGGGGGAGATTGAAAGTGCAACTAATCCCCGGGTGGTTTTGGTAATTAATAACAACATATATATCATTGAACTAATAGTTAGTTGAGAATCATTTCAGAGAAGTTCAATGATATGGGTATGGAAATGTCTGAAGAAGTGGACCCCTCAAAATGCTAAGGAAAGCATTGGCAAAAGCTCAAGACTCCGTTTTTGGTTTAGTGATCAAAGATCACATTGAGTCCATAGGAAAAGCCAATACTATTAAAAGGGGATGAGGTTGTGTTGATGATCTGGTTGCTCAAGTGCTTAGTGATATATCTCCTTTAACTATCAGCAACTTTCACTACTAAACACACTCATAAGTAATCTCGGACAAACCGATTCTTCCAACTCAGTCCCACCGAGATGAACCACCTCAGCTATATTCCAAACCCTAGAAATTTCGGTCAATCCGAGTTTGAGTTCGGTCTCACCGAAACCGGGCTGCCAACCTTCTGTAACCGTTTGACATCATTTCGGAATATCCGAGTTGATAATTTCGGTCCCACCGAAACTGGCAAGTTCCTATCTTTGACTCATATCGGACAAACCGAGATGGTATTTTCGGTCCCACCGAAAACCCCAACGTTCACTATATTTGAACTTTCGGTCTGACCGAGTTTCCACTTCGGTCTCACCGAGATTGCTCAATTATGTGTGTAACGGTTGGATTTTGTGTGGAGGCTATATATACCCCTCCACCCCCTCTTCATTCGTGGAGAGAGCCATCAGAAAGAACTACCACTCCTACCTTACACTTTCTGAGAAGAGAACCACCTACCCTTGTGTTGAGATCAAGTTATTCCATTCCTACCATATGAAACTTGATTTCTAACCTTCCCAAGTTGCTTTCCACTCAATCCTTTCTTCCACCACAGCCATATCAGTGAGGAGAGTTGAGTGTTGGGGAGATTATCATTTGAAGCACAAGAGCAAGGAGTTCATCATCATCAACAACATCTATTACCTTTTGGAGGGTGGTGCCTCCTAGATTGGTTAGGTGTCGCTTGGGAGCCTCCGTCTTCGAGATGTGGAGTTGAACCAAGAAGTTTGTAAGGGCAAGGAGATCGCCTACTTCGTGAAGATATACCCCGAGTAAGGCTAGCCCTCCGTGGGCGTAGGCCATGATGGAATAGACAAGGTTGCTTCTTCGTGGACCCTTCGTGGGTGGAGCCCTCCGTGGACTCGCGCAGCCGTTACCCTCTGTGGGTTGAAGTCTCCATCAACGTGGATGTACGATAGCACCACCTATCGGAACCACGAGAAAAATCTCCGCGTCTCCAAATTGCGTTTGATCTTCTCCACCTCTCTTTACTACATGTGCAATTTACTTTCCGCTGCTTATACTCTAGAATTGCATGTGTAGGGTGATACTTGTCTTGATCATTATTGTGAAACTGCCAAAAACTGTTCATGATCAAAAGGCAGAATTTTTATATTTACAAGTAGTCTAATCACCCCCCCTCTAGACATACTTTCGATCCTACAATTGTGCCTCCACAATGCTCCAAACGGAGATTAGCATCCGTAAGGGTGTGAACTTCGAGATACGTCGTCTTCTCCGAATGCCTCAATTATCTCTTACTCAAGCCCTTTACTTATGCCCTTTACTTTGTGATAGCCATATTGTTTCTTGTCATATATCTTGTTATCACTTAGTAGTTTATCTTGCTTAGCATAAGGTGTTGGTGCACATAGGTGAGGCTAGTTGTTGTAGGTTTTGTGCTTGACAAATTAGCCGCTAGGTTTGTTCCGCATTTGTTCAAGTTTAAACCATAATTATTTTAAAGCGCCTATTCACCCCCCCCCTCTAGGCGACAGCCACGATCTTTCATCAAGTACTTTTGGGTGTTCGGGTGTAAGTCTTTCATTATCAAGTAAGGTGCTAGTTTGTCTAAGTTTGAACCTAGAGCTCAAGAGGGCATATTTGTTGGTTATTCTACAAACTCTCATGCTTACCGTGTCCTCAACAAGTCCACCAGACTGATTGAGGAGATGTGTAATGTGGAGTTTGATGAAAATAATGGCTCCCAAGTGGAGCAAAGTGATCTTTGTTATGTAGGTGATGAAATTCCTCCTCAAGCCATAATAAGAATGGGGATTGGTCAAATACTCCCCGTTTAGGAACCCCTTGTGGCCGAAGGAGAAGGAGAATGCTCCACTCAAGTGCAGCCATCACCAACGCTAGACCCACATGCTTCTGAAGAATAAAGTGAAGGCCCTCAACCTCGTGAACAAGACCAAGGGCAAGATCAACCTAATGGTGATGGTGGTTCACCAAGTAATTCCCAATATCAAGTTCACACCTCCGAGAAACCTCAAGATCAATAACTAGTTCAAGATCAAGAGTAAGCTTAGGAGGACACTCAAGGTGATCAAGATGATGACCCTCAAGTTGACAATCATATGTCTATGGAGGAACTTTTGGAGCGTCGAGCCGCCAAGATATCCTCCACTCTCAAGCGTCAAGAACATGTGTTCTAGAATGTGCTTGGAAGCTTAAAAAAGGGCGTAACTACTCGTGGACAATTAACAAACTTTTGTGAGCATCACGCGTTTGTTTCTTGTGTTGAACCCCAAAAGGTACATGGAGCGCTCGAGGACTCAGATTGGCTTGAAGCCATGCATGATGAACTCAACAACTTTGAGCACAACAAAGTGTGGTCATTGGTGCCTAGGCCTACGGAGAATCATAATGTCATTGGAACCAAATAGACCTTCAAGAACAAGAAAGATGCGAACAGTGTTGTCATCCAAAACAAGGCAAGATTGGAGGCACAAGGCTACTACCAAGTCGAGGGTATCGACTACAGTGAAACCTTTGCTCCCGGTGCTCGTCTTGAATCTATTTGCATGTTGCTTGCATATGCATCTCATCATAATTTGAAGTTGCAACAAATGGATATGAAGAGTGCATTTCTTAATGGTCCTCTTAGCGAGTTGGTATATGTCAAACAATCCCTAGGATTCGAGGATCCCAAGTTCCCCAATCATGTATACAAACTAGATAAGGCTCTCTATGGCCTTAAACAAGTCCCACATGTATGGTATGAGCACCTTACCGAGTTGTTGCAAGATCGTGTGTTTAAAATCAGGAAAATCGATCCCACTCTTTTTACTAAGAAGGTTAAAGGGGATTTGTTCATAAGCCAACTATATGCTGATGATATTATATTTGGTTCTCCTACAAAGCTTTCAATGACGAGTTTGCCGCTCTTATGACTGATCATTTTGAGATGTCTATGATGGGAGAGTTGCAGTGATCTCCGCAGGGCTTCGCCTAAGCACTACGAAAATATGGCCGAGGGATAAAACTATGGAGAGGGGCACCGCACACGGCTAAGACAATGTTCTAGTGTTTGTGTGGTGCCCCTCCTCATATAGGTGGGAGGGAGAGGGAGGCAGCCAGGGTGCGCCCCAAGTATGCCGCTCATAGGCCGCCCCCTTCCTTCTTTTGGTGAGCGGGGAAAGACAGGGGAGGAGGCACCCCCATTCCTTTCTCCCATGAGAAGGGGAAGGCAAGAGGGGCTAGCCCTCCTCCCTTTCCTTCCCTAGGGCTGGCGGCCAAGGAGTGGGGTGCGCCAGCCCCTATGTGGGTTGGTCTGTCCCTCCCTTGGCCCATTAGGCCCATACTATCGCCGGGGATGCCCGGAACTCCTTCTGGTGACCCGATGACTACCCGGTGCACCCCAAAACTCTCCCGGTGTCCTAATATCATCGTCCTATATATAAATCTTTACCTCTCAACCATTTTGAGACTCCTCATTACGTCCGTGATCTTATACAAGACTCCGAACAACATTCGGTCACCAAATAACATAACTCATATAATACAATATCGTCATCGAACGTTAAGCGTGCGAACCATACGAGTTCGAGAACTATGTAGACATGACCCTGACATCTCTCCGGTCAATAACAATAGCGGAACCTGTATGCCCATATTGGTTCCTACATATTCTACAAAGATCTTTATCGGTCGAGCGGTTATGACAACATACGCAATTCCCTTCGTTTGTTGGTATGTTACTTGCCCGAGAGTCGATCATCGGTATCTCTATACCTAGTTCAATCTCGTTACTGGCAAGTCTCTTTACTCGTTCGGTAATACATCATCTCATAACTAACTCGTTAGTCATTTGCTTGCAAGGATTCTTATGATGTGTATTATCAAGAGGGCCCAGAGATACCTCTCCGATACTCGGAGTGACAAATCCCAATCTCGATTCATGCCAACTCAAAAAAACACCTTCGAAGATACCTGTCAAGCATCTTTATGATCATCGAGTTATGTTGTGATCTTTGATAGCACACAAGGTATTCCTCCGGTATCCGGGAGTTGCATGATATCATAGTCAAAGGAACATGTAATTGACATTCAAGAAAGCAGTAGCAATAAACTAAACGATCATATGCTAAGCTAACGCATGGGTCTTGTCCATCACATCATTCTCCTAATGATGTGATCCCGTTATCAAGTGACAACTCATGTCTATGCTTAGGAAACCTTAACCATCTTTGATCAACGAGCTAGTCTAGTAGAGGCTCACTAGGGACACATTAGTTGTTTATGTATTCACACATTTATTTAAGTATCTGGTCAATACAATTCTAGCATGAATACTCAACCTTTATCATGATTAAGGAAATTTAATAATAACCATTTAATTATTGCCTCTAGGGCATATTTCCATCAGTGTCCCACTTGCACAAGAGTCAGTAATCTAGTTCACATCGCCATGTGATTAACACACATAGTTCACATCGCCATGTGGCTAACACCCAAAGAGTTTACTAGAGTTAATAATCTAGTCACATCTCCATGTGATTAACACCCAAAAATTACTAAGGTGTGATCATGTTTTGCTTGCGATAGAGGTTTAGTCAACGGGTCTGCCACATTCAAATATGTATGTACTTTGAAACTTTTTTATGTCTACAATGCTCTGCATAGAGCTACTCTAGCTAATTGCTCCTACATTCAATATGCATCCAGATTGATACTCAGAGTCATCTGGTTTAGTGTCAAAGCTTGCATCGGGGTAACCCTTTACGATGAACTCTTTATCACCTCCATAACCGAGAAACATTTCCTTATTACTCTAATTATAATTTTGACCAATGTCCAGTGATCCACTCCTGGATCACTCTTGTACCCCCTCGCCAGACACGTGGCAAGACACACATTAGGTCTGGTACACGGCATGGCATGCTTTATAGAACCTATGGCGGAGGCATAGGGAATGACTTTCATTCTCTCTCTATTTTTCTACCGAGGTCGGGCTGCGTCTTACTCAACTTCATACCTTACAACTCAGGCAAGAGCTCCTTCTTTGACTGATACATTTTGAACTTCTTCAAAACTTTATCAAGGTATGAGTTTTTTGGAAGTCCCATTAAGCATCTTGATATATCCCTATAGATCTTGATGCCCAATATATAAGCAGCTTCACCAAGGTCTTCCATTGAAAAACTCCTATCAAACAACCCTTTATGCTTTCCAGAAAATTCTACATCATTTTTGATCAACAATATGTCATCCACATATACTTATCAGAAATGTTGTAATGCTCCCACTCACTTTCTCATAAATACAGGCTTCACCGTAAGTCTGTATAAAACCATATGCTTTGATCACCTTATCAAAACGTATATTCCTACTCCGAAATGCTTGCACCAGTCCATAGATGGATCGCTGGAGTTTGCACACTTTGTTAGCACCTTTAGGATCGAAAAAACCTTCTGGTTGCATCATATACAACTCTTCGTTTAGAAATCCATTAATGAATGCAGTTTTGACATCCATTTGCCATATTTCATAATCATAAAATGCGGCAACTGCTAACATGATTCAGACAGACTTAATCATCACTACGGGTGAGAATGTCTCATCGTAGTCAACCCCTTGAGCTTGTCAAAAACCTTTTTTGAGACAAGCCGAGCTTTGTAGATAGTAACATTACCATCAGCGTTCGTCTTCCTCTTGAAGATCCATTTATTCTCTATGGCTTCCCGATCACCGAGCAAGTCCACCAAACTCCACACTTTGTTCTCATACATGGACCCTATCTCACATGTCATGGCCTCAAGCCATTTTTCAGAATATGGGATCATCATAGCTTCTTCATACTTTGAAGGTTCGCCGTTGTCTAACAACATGACTTCCAGGATAGGGTTACCGTACCACTCTGGTGCGGTACGTGTTCTGGTTGACCTTCAAGGTTTAGTAGTAACTTGATCCGAAGTTTCATGATCATCATCATTAGCTTCTTCTCTAGTTGGTGTAGGCATGACGGGCACGGTTTTCTCTGATGAGCTACTTTCCAATTCGAGAGAAGATACAATTACCTCATCAAGTTCTATTTTCCTCCCACTCACTTCTTTCGAGAGAAACTCCTTCTCTAGAAAGGACCCATTCTTAGCAACAAAGATCATGCCTTCGGATCTGTGGTAGAAGGTGTAACCAATAGTTTCTTTTGGGTATCCTATGAAGACACACTTCTCTGATTTGGGTTCGAGCTTATCAAGTTCAAGCCTTTTGACATAAGTGTTATAACCCCAAACTTTAAGAAACAACAGCTATGGTTTCTTGCCAAACCATAATTCATACGGTGTCGTCTCAACAGATTTAGACGGTGCCCTATTTAATGTGAATGTAGCTATCTCTAATGCATAACCCCAAAATGATAAAGGCAAATCAATAAGATACATCATAGAATGTGCCATATCCAATTGAGTGCGGTTACGACGTTCGGACACATCATTACGCGAAACTATTCCACATTATTTTAAATGAAGGCCAAACTCATAGCTCAAATATTCGCCTCTGCGATCAGATCGTAGAAACTTTATTTTCTTGTTACGATGGTTCTCTACTTCACTCTGAAATTCTTTGAACTTTTCAAATGTTTCAGACTTGTACTTCATCAAGTAGATATACCCATACCTACTCAAATCATCTGTGAAGGTGAGAAAATAACGATACCCGCCGCATGCTTCAACACTCATCGGACCACATACATCGGTATGTATTATTTCCAATAAGTCATTACCTCGCTCCATTGTTCCGGAGAACGGAGTTTTAGTCATCTTGCCCATGAGGCATGGTTCGCAAGTATCAAATGATTCAGAATCAAGTGATTCCAAAAGTCCATCAGCATGGGGTTTCTTCCTGCGTTTTACACCAATATGACCTAAATGGCAGTGCCACAAGTATGTTGCACTATCATTGTCAACTTTGTATCTTTTGGCATCAATATTATGAATATGGGTATCACCACGATCGAGATACGACAAGAATAGACCATTCCTCAAGGATGCATGACCATAAAAGACATTACTCATATAAATGGAACAACCATTATTTTCTGACTTAAATGAATAGTCGTCTCGCATCAAACAAGATCCGGATATAATGTTCATGCTCAATGCAGGCGCCAAATAATAATTATTTAGGCCTAAAACTAATCTTGAAGGTAGATGTAGAGGTAGCATGCCGACGGCGATCACATCGACGTTGGAACCATTCTCGACGCGCATCATCACCTCTGTCGGATCCAGGGCTCCGCAAAACCCTTGTAAGTTCGAACACTTGGATGCGTGCGAAGAACTCAACTTCCCCTATCAGCCTACTCGTCGTTTCTACGAACTACCTCAAGGAACAAGAAAGAACACGACACAGGGCAGTTTACCCAGGTTCAGGCCACCTAGCGGTGAGTGGCCCTACTCCTGCGATGTGGTGGATTACCTCAAGGTGTGGTGAGGAAGAACTAGTATGGTGGTCGAACCACCTCGTGAGGTGTGTTCTTGCTTGTGTGTGTGTAGAGGGAGGTCTCAATGATCCATTTGGTCTGGATGATCCCTCCGGTCTGGATGATCCGTCCAGTCTGGATGATCCGTCCCGTCTATGGTGGTGGCTAAGCTATATTTATAGAGGCCTTGGTCCTCTTCCCCCGAAATGTTGGCGGGAAGGGATCCCACAACGGCCAAATTTTGAAGGGAGACAACTAGTACATATTATCCTGACTAAAGGTGGTCTTCGCTGATAACCCACAAGTATAGGGGATCGCAACAGTTTTCGAGGGTAGAGTATTCAACCCAAATTTATAGATTCGACACAAGGGGAGCCAAAGAATATTTGAAGGTATTAGCAGCTGAGTCGTCAATTCAACCACACCTGGAGATTAATTATCTACAGCAAAGTGATCAGTAGCACAATACTATGATAGCTTTGATAGTAGTGACAACATCAACAGTAACAGTAACAGTGATAGCAGTAATTTTGTAGCAAGTGTAACAGTAGCAACAACAGTAGTAACTTAGCAAGATCAATACAGGACAAATTTGTAGGCATTGTAATTTCGTTGGATGATATTCATCATGTGACTCTTATAATCTAGGGCGATACGGCACTAGCTCCAGTTCATCGATATAATGTAGGCATGTATTCCGTAAATAGTCATACGTGCTTTATTAAAAGAACTTGCATGACATCTTTTGTCCTACCCTCCCGTGGCAGCGGGGTCCATATTGAAAACTAAGGGATATTAAGGCCTCCTTTTAATAGAAAACCGGAACAAAGCATTAACACATAGTGAATACATGAACTCCTCAAACCACGGTCATCACCGAGAGTGGGCCCGGTTGCTGTCACTCCGGGGTTGTCGGATCATAACCGTAGTAGGTGACTATAACTTGCAAGATCGGATCTAGAACATGGATATAATGATGATAACATAAACGGTTTAGATCTGAGATCATGGCACCCGGGCCCAAAATGACAGGCATTAAGCATAGAAAAGTCATAGTAACATAATCTAAGAACATAGTAGATACTAGGGATCAGGCCCTAACAAAACTAACTCTTACTCACTCCCGGTGGGGAGCATCATGGAATTGGCGATGGAGAAGGGTTGGTGATGACGAAGAACGAAGACCCCCTCTCCGGAGCCCCACACAAACTCCAGATCCGGCCTCTCTAGGAAGAACAGGAGGTGACGGCGGCTCCGTCTCGTGGATTGCGATAATTCTTTCTCCCCTGATTTTTTTCTCCAAAAATAGAAATTTATAGGGCCAGGGTTGCCGTCTACGGGGCCACCAGGTGGGTACAACCCACCTGGGCGCGCCAGGAGAGGGGGGGCGCCCTGGTGGGTTGTTCCCACCCAGGGCCCCTCTCTGGTGGGTCTTGGCTCTAGTAATTCTCTTTATTACATAAAAAATCCTCGCAAAGTTTCGTTTCATTCTGAGAACTTTTATTTCTGCACAAAAACAACACTATGGTAGTTCTGCTGAAAACAACATCTGTCCGATGTTAGTTTCATTCAAATCATGAAAATTAGAGTCCAAAACAAGAGGAAAAGTAGATAGGTCGGAGAAGTATCAACTCCCTCAAGCTTAAACCTTTGCTTGTCCTCAAGCAATTCAGTTGATAAACTGAAAGTGAGAAAGAAAAACCTTTATGAACTCTTTTTCTCTTGCTTGCATAAATAAGCTTAAACAACACCCATGTTTTCAGCCAACATTATTGCTAACCATGTCAACAATAACATTTAAAGATTATATTAACTCATATCAATGACATAATCAGCTAGCGAGCGATAATAAGAGATCTCAAATTGCAACACATTGTCAAAACAACCATGATATAATATGACAATAGTGGTATCTCGCTAGCTCTTTCTTAGACCACAAAACATAAATGCGGAGCAGCTCCAAAGTTCAAGCAGCGACTAAACATTGTAATTCATGGTAGAAACGATCCAGTCATGCTAACACCCAACATTCACTACACATAATGCATAGGCTTGACAACAATGCTCTCAGATCTGGTGCTTATTAGAGAAGGTGATGACACAACATAAAAGTAAATAGAAAGTCCCTTCACAGAGGGAAGCAGTGATTTGCAGAGCTGCCAGAGCTCAAATTTTCAAAACAGAGGTAAATGAAAATTTTGAGAGGTGCACCCTGTTGACACACGAACACGTCACATGTACCCTTGACGCCTGGGGTGATGCACCGCGGCTCACGTCGAAGGAGGCCCGACCGACAGCGCGATACGCATGATAGTCGATGGGCGCTTTTGCGGACCCGAAAGCCCGCACGCCCGGGAGGGACCCCGTCAGGGCGCACGGCGACTATGGGCTGCTCTAGGTCGATTCGCTCGCCCCTAGAGCCTCGTGGATCGCTGCCCTCCAACGCGAAGAATGAACGAAGAACGAGAAAGAAATATACAAGGCTAGGGGATAAAGATAGATGAACACAAAAGTGTAATAGATTGATTGGTTCGATTGGTGTTGTTCAATCGGCCATCACCCCCAACATATATATGAGCCGGCTGGACTTCACGTACAAGCAAAGGATTCATCTAGGCTTCCCATACAAAAAATTACATCAATTCACGTCCTAGAGTCCTAGTTCTATTCCAACTCGGATTCAGTCTGAATCTGGCCCAACTTCTATCTTCCTCCTTGCGCGGGACGCCGAGCTTGAATATGACCTCCGATCAAGATGGCCCAAATATCAAACTTGTGCGCCTCGACGAGATGAACAATTCTCATGTTGAACACTGTTCCAAATAAGGCCATCTTGAATATTCTACCAAGCCATCTTTAATATCTAGTCGGACTCTGTCATGTGATGGACTGGATTGTCCGAGACTCGTAGTGAACTTACAGGCCGTATACTATATCAAATGATAATGACTCCAAAACCAAAGCTCACCGTTTTGATGATGCACACAACTTCCGTGTTGATCACTTTTCCATCCGAGGTCATCTTGATTACCTTTCGGGCACATCTTCAGTTTCACTCAAATCCGAGCTCATCCACTCGGATATTAGAGTTTTTCACTCGGATCGTCCGACTGGACTTTTTCACTCGGATGTTAGTCTTTCACTCAGATGACTATATTTTCACTCGGAAGACAATCTTTTACTCGGATGACTATATTTCACTCGGAAGGCAATATCTTACTCGAACGTCAAATTTTCATTCCGCCAGTAAACTTTTCACTCGGATGATAATTTCACTCGGATGACTATATTTTTACTTGGAAGCCAATCTTTTACTCGATCGATAAGTTTTCACTCGGATGATAAGCTTTTCACTCGGACGGCGATCTTTTACTCGATCGGTAGGTTTTCACTCGGATGGTAAACTTTTCACTCGGATTTCCCAACTGGAAACATAGCCTGGTCTTGATTTGCCTCTGCAAGTTGCATACGACCTCGGATTGGGACAAATTTTATATGAATATCGATCGGCTCGACGAGACGAAACTTTTTCGTGTTGAAGGGTTTTCGATTCAAGGCCGTCTTTATGGCCGAATTACTCGCTCGCCTATCAGACAAGTGTGTGGCACCTTGCGCCATATTTCTGTTTAGGTTCGGTCTATAGTGTATTGCCTCTAACTCTTGCATACGTACTCGGATTGAGATGATTTATATAGCAAAATCGATTGCCTCGACGAGACGAAGACAATTCCTGTAGAGTGCTCCTTCATTCGAGGTCATTTTGAGGGCGTGATTGGCCAAAAACCACTCGGACTCGGAGTATAGTTTCGGTCCGTAAGATAAGGTCGAATGAATATAACCGAAACATCAAAGTTGTTCCACTCGGCGACGTGAATCTTTTCATGCTGAATGCCCATTCACTCGAGACCATCTTCATTGCAATCTGTATCTTACCAAAATCAGGTGTCAACACATGCCCCCCTGTTTTCTGGCAGAGCTTGCGTGCCAGAAAATACCTTGCCTAGGGTAATGTATAAGCACGATGTCAACACTCCATCGGCTGTGCATGTTGAGTACGATAATTTTAATCATCCATATGCTCATGTTTGTTGCTTCTTCGGTAGAGCCTCTTGGACAATAGTTGTCTGGGAACAACAATTGGATGTCACAAAGGCTTCCACGTAAGTTGCTTATGTCAATCCGGACCTTGCATTTCTCCAGACACTCCCTAGGAATATTAGAACCCTTCAGCGAAGACGGTTGTCGAACGATTATGACCATGCACCTCAAAGTAATACCGTCAACTGTTCAATGACTCAACTCGTTATCAAAGTACACCATCAAGCATCCGCCGAACAACGTCTGTCTCCTGACTTGGATCCTGCAAATAAATAACATTTGGAGTCGGTGCTCTTTTATGCACTAGACCCTTGATTGGTGGTCGACTCAATAATTAAGTCGGCCTTGCTAGTATTGGCAAACATTGAGCATCGGCTATAGGAGTAGGAAATCAACCATGGTGAGCACCGTTAGCCAGATGCCAGGTTTGCCAACACAATGAACTTTGAGGCCGATATGCAAATATTGGCCATGCGTTCTTATCTCAAAAGTGCTCGGGAGTCCGTCCACCAAAGTGTGAATAGCCGAAATAAGTCAGATGTTTCGGCTGAGGATAAATTCCATAGTCTTGATCTTGATGGTACGATTGAAGAATATGAATGGGACGCCTCCTGGAGTCTCCTATATGAAAATTGTCGTCCTCGCCTACGGGCTTCACACTTGTACTCCCTTATTTCTACTGGCTTCGCAACATGAGATCTGATGCCGCTCTTGACTCGAGGATTTCCCTTAGGAACCCAGGCCATGTTCCTCTTCTCCAGCTCTTTGGCCCTAAGCCATTTTAGCTTCTTCTGTTGCGAATATGGTAAGCTGAGTGGGCATCCCGGCTGGGACTTTGGTTTATGCACTCGCAAATTCTTCCCGACTTTGGGCATCTCCGGCTTGGCCTGTCCAAACTCGACTATTGGATCCTTGAAATTTACTTGCTTCACTTTCTTGTCCTTAGTAGCCAACATAGACTCAGCTGGCTTTTTGTCATTTGGAGTCGGACCTGAAATAGCACACTTGCGACCATCCTTTTTCACTCGGTACACTTGTTTGACCATGTCCATCTTCTTTGCCGAGGTCCAAACCGATTCTTTTTTGTTGAACCGGTCTTTAACATGTGTTTATTGAGCAAACGATGACCCTCTTGGAGCTTCATAATTTTGGTGAGGTGTTTTAGAATATGATGGACGGTGTGCTCTTGATTTATACTTGCCCCATGATTGATATGAATAATAGTCGGTAGGGGAAGGAGTCCATGGCATTGGTATTGGTGTCCCAAAAGGTGGATATGAAGTCTGCTTGCTCATCGTCTTCCTTTGCCAATCCTAGTATTCAGATTTATGCCTTGGGGTGACTTCGATGCTTTTGCTTCACTCGGTCGATAAGCACTCTTTGCCTCACTTATATTTTGGTACTTTGCTAATAACTGCGCGAAAGTGACTTTCGGCTTTTTGCTTTTGTGCTTACCATCGCCTTTGCTTTCTTTGGTTGTGCGTGCATCGGTCTTTGAATTCTCTTGCTGCCCTCCAGTGCTAGATGTTACCATTGTAGCTTTGATGGAATTTCCGTCTTCAAGGTTGTTCTTGATGCACTTTTTAACAATATCTTTGCTCGAAGACTTGACTCCATCATCATTGGCATGTACATGTCCACTTTTAGATAAATTGACTGGAGATAGTCGAGTCAACATTTGATTGCCGTCAAAGCAAATCTGATCCGACTGTCCAAATGATCATGCCTCAACAAACTCCAATCGTCCTATCTTGTCCGATTGCTTGACTTGATGGATCATGTTGGAATCTTTGACATTTTTCTTGAACGAACATCGCGTTGGCTCTTGTCTTGACGACTCGACATCGTGATCAATTATAGTAATAGGATTAGTCAGCGATGTACCGATGATGCGATCAAGTATGCATGCACTGGACGTACACTCCTGGTCCATTAACTGATATTGTGATACCGGCTTCGATACAAAACCACCGAGCGGTGTTAGTTTAACATCATCCAACTCGGCTATGCATTAATTTTCATCCTCCTTTTCCGATGCTCTTGAATCGGCTATCCTAAAGAACTTTGAACCTGGCTTTATATTCCTGCAACCAAAATAGTTACATAATATACGTCTCGTTTGAGACCAAATGTTAGCCAGGCATGAAACAAGCAAAGCTATCCATATGAATATAAAGTTCAGTTGGCATGACGGGAATAACTTTGGTTGCGATAAGTTGTCACTATTAGCCTCTATGAATGATGCCATGTGTTGATCAACATGATTAGTGACAAGATAATCCGAAACAAACAGATTACTCATCTCAATTGGTCTTTCAAAATTAATTAGAATCTTACTAATGGCTGCACCAACAATACGATTTTGACCGAATCGAAAACTGAATAAAATGTCAGCTAGGTGTACCTTTGGGAAGACGTTAGAAGGAGAAGACAGTTGCACCACTGGAACAATACCTTGCTCCACTTTTGAATAATTCTCCAATGCCTCTTCCTCTTTTTTTGGATCTCGTGCCTCATCACTCGGATTTCCGGAGTAGATTTGACTTGGATTTCCCGAGTAGATTTCACTCGGATTACCCGAATGGATTCCACTTGGCAGCTCTTCATCAGCTAAACTTCGTTCAGCTGCACGCTCTGGATCTTGATCTTCATCACTAGCCAAACTTTGTTTGGCCATATAAATTTGCTCTTGATGCTCATCATTCTTTGGCACAGAACTCATAGAGCAGCATGTAAGCTCCCTCACATCCAGAAAAATCAAGCACAACCAATTTGTTGTGTTTACCTTTCCTTTGCTCGGTGAAGCTTGCATCTCCTATTTTGTTACACGCAGCAATGATTGGATTGATGCACTTGGCTTTAGCCGGTGATGCACTCGGCTGTCATGATGTACTCGGCTGGCACGACGCAACGCACTCGGCCTTAAACTTCTCGGTGGTCAACTTGGTTTCAATTGAATCCACCATTGTCTTGTCACTAAAAGAACCATTCAACTCGGCTGTAGATGACTTAGTCATATTTGATTCGGTTTCAACCGAATCAACCGTATTAGCTGAGTGAACCCTTTCTTGCTGATTTTCTTGCAAAACTTCTTTTTTGGCATGCCTCAACATCACAGAGGATCCATCATGATTGCTGAATGGAAGAAGGGACTTGACATATTCTTGCAAATATTCCTCTCCACGCCTCTTGTTGAGTGCTTCATAAATTTGTTGATATTCTATGGGTAATTCCTCAAGAGTTGGCATAGTAAATTTGTTGACGCTATTCCCTGTGAGCTTTGTCTTGATCTGGTCCACTTGGGCCACATATTTTTCTTTAAACTCAGCCTTGCTTGGATCAGCTTGCCCCCTAATACTTTTACGATCTTTCAGCAATGAATTGATGTTGCCGAAACTTTGCGATTGTATAGAGGGTGTATAACATGCTGCAATGATAGGTGAAGATGTGTGCACTGTTGTTGAATATTTTCTCATGCCAATTTGATCAATCGGCAACACTTCGTCTTCTTTTAAAACCCTAGCTCTTATTGCGTCATAATCAGGAACCAATCCCTTTTTGTGCTGCTCAAGGCAAATAGCACTAATCTTCTTATTTTGGGCTAAACTTTTTAATGCAGCCAGAGCCACCTCATCTCCTGCAATATTAGGCATATTTGCTCCTATAGAATCTCCATTCACTCGGCCATAACCGCGAAGGCGAGCCGAGTCATGAATATTTTTAGTTGCATATCCCACTGAACAATTAATCTCATGAGGTGTAGTATCTGATGACTGAGGATAACCAACCAAATAACTACAGGAAGCATGGCCGATTCCCCCATCCATCGGCATGTTTGGGGACAAACCCGCATATCGTGAGTCGGCTACCGATGGACAAAACTGTGAGATGCCCCCATGTACATGAGGTGTCATATATTGATCACTCGAACAAATCGTGTTATTCATTGGCATATTGAAAGGTGTTGTCGATGCATGATAGTTCAGATTCATAAGTTGCATGTCGCTGTTCTGTAAATTCCAAGTTTCTCCAATGGAATAACTAGTCGGCCTTTGCTCGTTAGGGCTAGCCGACATGACATGTCCATTGAAAGATCTAGCAACATCAACATAATGGCTATTTGCATCTACGTGTGGAGATTGATGATACATGCTACCGTTGTAGATTGCAGCAGCTCGATGACGCTCTCCTCGTAGCAAGAACAGGCTGGAGACTGTTCAAAGCTTCGTCCCTAGCGGAGTCACCAAAAAGTGTGTTGACACACGAACATGTCACGTGTACCCACGACGCCGGGGGTGATGCACCGGAGCTCACGTCGAAGGAGGCCCGACCGATAGCGCGATACGCAGGACAGTCGACGGGCGCTTTTGCGGACCCGAAACCCCGCATGCCCGGGAGGGACCCCGTCAGGGCGCGCGGTGGCTATGGGCTGCTCTAGGTCGATTCGCTCGCCCCTAGAGCCTCGTGGATCGTTGCCCTCCAACACGAAGAACGAGAAATAAATATACAAGGGTAGGGGATAAAGATAGATGAACATTAAAGTGTAATAGATTGATTGGTTCGATTGGTGTTGTTCAATCGGCCATCACCCCCAACATATATAAGAGGCGGCTGGACTTCCCGTATAAGCAACGGATTCATCTAGGCTTTCCATACAAAAAATTACATCAATTCACGTCCTAGAGTCCTAGTTCTATTCCAACTCGAATTTAGTCTGAATCTGGCCCAACTTCTGCCTTCCTCCTTGCGCGGGCCGCAAGCTTGCATATGACCTCCGATCAAGACGACACAAATATCAAACTTGTGCGCCTCGATGAGACGAACAATTCTCATGTTGAAAACTTTTCCAAATAAGGCCATCTTGAATGCTCTGCGAAGCCATCTTTAATATCCAGTCGGACTCGGTCATGTAACAGACTGGATTGTCCGAGAATCGTAATGAACTTACAGGCCGTATACTATCTCAGATGATAATGACTCCAAAACCAAAGTTCACCGTTTTGACGATGCACACAACTTCCATGTTGATCACTTTTCCATCCGAGGTCATCTGGATTACCTTTCGGGCACATCTTCAGTTTCACTCGAATCCGAGCTCATCCACTCGGATATTAGAGTTTTCACTCGGATCGTCCGACCGGACTTTTTCACTTGGATGTTAGAGTCTTTCACCCGGAAGCCAATCTTTCACTCGGATGACTATATTTTCACTCGGAAGACAATCTTTTACTCGGATGACTATATTTCACTCGGAAGGCAATATCTTACTCGAACGTCAAGTTTTCATTCCGACGGTAATCTTTTCACTCGGATGATAATTTCACTCGGATGACTATATTTTCACTCGGAAGCCAATCTTTTACTCGATCGATAAGTTTTCACTCGGATGATAAGCTTTTCACTCGGACGACGATCTTTTACTCGATCAGTAGGTTTTTAATCGGATGGTAAACTTTTCACTCGGATTTCCCGACTCGAAACATAGCCTGATTTTGATTTGCCTCTCCAGGTTGTATACGACCTCGGATTGAGACATGTTCTATATGAAAATCGATCGTTTCGACGAGACAAAACTTTTTCGTGTTTAAGGTTTTTCGATTCAGTGCCGTCTTAAAGGCTGAATTACTCGTGCAACCTATCAGACAAGTGTCTGGCACCTCGCACCATATTTCCGTTTAGGTTCAGTCTACAGTGTATTGCCTCTAACTCTTGCATACAAACTCGGATTGTGATGACTTATATAGAAAAATCGATTGCCTCGACGAGACGAAGATAATTCCTTTAGAGTGCTCCTTCATCCGAGGTCGTTTTGAAGACGTGATTGGGCAAAAACCACTCGGACTCGGAGTATAGTTTCGGTCCGTAAGATAAGGTCGAATGAATATAACCGAAACATCAAAGTTGTTCCACTCGGCGACGTGAATGTTTTCATGCTGAAAGCCCGTTCACTCGAGACCATCTTCATTGCAATCTGTATCTTGCCAAAATCAAGTGTCAGCACACCCTTCTCATTCACTTCACGACTATCAGCTATCGGCATCTCCGATGCTAAACGAGCTAGTGGCGGTTCCCAAGCAAAAAAGTAAATGTCTGAACTACCTTGGAAGTTTTTGTTTGTTTATTTTTAAGTTTTTCTTATTTTGCAGTTTGGGACCGGGAATCCCTATTACCGCCCTTTTCTCGTGCAATGGCGAGTGAATAAACACTCAACCTGAGAATAACGCGCTTAACATGGAAAATACCAACCACCTCATGTCATTCCATGAATGATCCAGACACACAAAAGGGTATTTATTTGAAGTTTTAGATGTGGCACATGCAAATTTACTTAGGACGGTAGGGTAATACCGCATATAGGTAGGTATGGTTGACTCATCTGGAATAACTTTAAGTTTTAGAATTTGATGCACAAGCAGTATTCCCGCTTAGTACAAGTGAAGGATAGCAAATAGGTTGGGAAGCGGCCAGCTAGAGAGCAACAATGGTCATGAACATGCATCATGCATAATAAACATTGGACACCCGCATAAGTAGGATATGGACACCATGAACATAAATATCATAGAGGCTATGTTGATTTTGATTTAACTACATGCATAAACATGTGCCAAGTCAAGCCACTTGAACATTCAGAGGAGGATACCATGTCATCATACTACATCACAATCATTTTAACGCTATGTTGATATCCAAGATAAATCATTATTAACTCCTAGCTACTTATGCATGGCATGAGAAACTATAATCTCTAATTGTCATGGCAAACATGTTTAATCATAATGGGCTGAATCATGGGTACTACGTTACACATATTTACACAAACAGAACAAGTTGAGTTCATACCAGTTTCTCCTTGCCACGGCCAGTTCATCGTATATCGTCATTATTGCCTTTCACTTGCACGACCGAATAATATGAAAATAATAATAGTGCAAGAGTGCTATGGACTAAGCTGGAATATGCAAAATATTTTATTCAATGGGAGAAGACAAGGTAAAATGTACTCTTTATTAGTTCAACAATTATTCATATGAGAGCCACTCAAAATTTTCATCGTGGTCTTGTCCTCGATACAACTCTAATAAAAGGAAAAGAAATTTAGAGAAACACACTGAAATATTTTTGGAGTTTTTTGTTTTCTTGAACACGCAAATACAAGAAAAAAGAAAAAAAATTAGAAAAACTATTTACATGAGAAAGCTCCCAACAAGCAAAAGAAGAACAAGGAAATCGTTTTGGATTTTATTTTTAGTGCTACTACAAAGCATGCATAGAAAGTAAATTACTACAGTTTTTTTTTGGTTTTTCTAAAGTTTTTCAAACACACAATAAGAAAGCAAGAAAATGAATCTAAGCATGGATGATACAATGAAAAAGTGTGAGCACCGACAAATAGAATGATATGTAAACATAAATGTAATGTCGGTGAGAAACACGTACTCTCCCAAGCTAGGCTTTTGGCCTAGCTTGGTAGTCGACCAGCAGCCTGGAGGATAGTAGGGATCCTGAGGAGCAGGCATCCACTCATCCCACCGCTGAGGCTCCTCCGCAGCTTTTGCAGCAGCGTGGGCATTCTAGTAGGTGATGATGTCTGCAGGCATAACCGGTATCTGCCCCTGGTAGCCGAGTCAAACAAAGCAGGCGCAGGTAATGGAATAACATCACGAGTGTTAACGCTATAGACCAGGTTGTAAGGCATGGCAATATTAGGACAATCATGTGCAAGAAAGTGATGGTGGTCCATGGCTGCACGGTCTAGGTAAACCTTAGTCAGAGGGTAATCGTGAGGGCGTATCACAACCCCGAAATGATCTGCCAAACGAGTGGCAAAAATCCCACCATGTATTTTACCCTGGGATTTATTAAGATGCAGGAGACGAGCCACGATAGCTCCCAAGCTATGCGTATTGTCGCCCTCCAGTGCATGACGCAAAACAGCAAGGTTTGGTGAACTAAGTGCACCCACCTTCTCCCTAGCAAGCAAGCATTTGGTAATAAAAAGTGCAAAATAACGAACAATAGGAAAATGTAAGCGAGCGACAGTGATGGCTGACACTCCTCTCTCATCACCCACTGTTAAAGTGCGACAAAAGGCCTCAAACTCGGTCGGCCTAGGCTCAGCCAAGCTCCCATCAGACGGGATCATGCATATGTCACAAAACTCAGTAAGTGGTATCTGATGGTTTTCAGCATATAAATCAAAGCTCACTTCAGGAGGGTTATTTCTTGGCAGGAAAGTAAAACTGTGAACAAAGATGTTTGTGAGGATTTGGTGTTGGTCACACTCATCTGCGATGAGTCAGTGAGGCCGGCATTAGCAATATATAGCATGATCTCCTCAAGGATTCCAGCCTCTTGCAGGAACGGGATGTGCGGCCATTCACACGGTCATACTTCCGCCAACCTCCGAGGGTGGAGATCACTGTCAGAAGATTCCCCAATAATACCCTTGGAGTTGTTCTTTGAGCTAAACTTCCTGAAGATATTCATGTTCGCGTACAATTTTCTGAAAATAAAAATTTTGGGGTGCCAAAAATTTATCAACAAACCTTTATAAAATTGACAACAGCTACTCATAGGGATGCATAGAAGCCATAGCAAGCATTCAAACTACTTAGAACACTAAGAATTCAACATGCAAGCACATCTACAGCAGCACCATGAGTAGCTAATTATTCAAAGTATAAACCACTAAATAACTAATTGGACAAATGGTGGAGTCACATACCAAGCAACAATCCCCCGAAACAGTTTTGGAAAATGGAGTTTCGAGCAAAGAGATTGAAATCCACGGGTTTGAGCTCAAGAACACGGGAGAGATGGCAATGGAGATTTATTTCTGGAGGTAAGTGATGATGTGGGCTAAAGAGGTAAGTGAGAGGGCCCACGTGGGGACCACAACCCACCAGGGCGCGCGTGGGGGTCCTGGCGAGCCCAGGTGGGTTGTGTCCACCTGGTGCACCCCCCTATGGTACTATTTGCATAAAAAATTCTTAAATATTCAGAAAAAATCGTATAAAATTGTCAGGGCATTCCGAGAATTTTTATTTTTGGGTCATTTTTTTATTGCACGGGAAATTCAGAAAACAGACTAAACATGTCATTTTATTTTATTTAACTAGTAAAAACAGAAAATAAAAAGTATGGACAGTAGGTAGTGCTTACTAAATTCATCAACTTCATACCGCTCAAAAATGATTCATTAATAAGGTTGATTAGGTCTTATTAACATGAAACCGAAGAACTTTCGTAAATCACTAAGTTACCTCAATGGGGATATGGATGTCCCCAACAATAAGCATTTCATATTTCTTTTTGACAGTAGGTAGAGGTATTTTAAAACTTCCAATAGTGATTGTTGGAGATTTTTCAATAACATTAATACCATTCACTTGGAATTTTTTCTTCGGAAAGTGCACCGTATGCTCATTACCATTAATATGAAAAGTGACCTTGCTTTTATTACAATCAATAACAGCCCCTGCAGTATTCAAGAAGGGTCTACCCAGAATAATAGACATATTGTCGTCCTCGGGCATCTCAAGTATAACAAAGTCAGTCAAGATAGTGACATTAGCAACAACAACGGGCACATCCTCACAAATACTGATAGGTATGGCAGTTGACTTATCAACCATTTGCAAAGATATTTCAGTAGGTGTGAGTTTATTCCAGTCAAGTCTTTTATATAAAGAGAAAGGCATAACACTAAGACCAGCTCCTAAATCACACAAAGCAGTTTCCACATAATTCTTTTTTATAGAGCAAGGTATAGTTGGTATACCCGGATCTCCAAGTTTTACTCCATCTTTGAAAGTATAATTAGCAAGCATAGTGGAGATTTCAGCTTCCGGTATTTTTCTCTTATTTGTGATGATGTCTTTCATATACTTTGCATAAGGAGGCATTTTTAAGATATCAGTTAAACGAGTACCCAAAAAGATTGGCCCCAGCATTTCAGCAAAGCGTTCAATATCTTCATCATCTTTCTTTTTAGTTGACTGTGGTGGAAAAAGCATAGGTTCAACCCACGGTTCTCTTTCTTTACCGTGTTTTCTAGCAACAAAGTCTTCTTTTATCATGCCTTTTATTCTTAGGTTGTGGGTTATCAAGATCAACAGGTGGTTCTATCTCAACATCATTATCTGGTTCTTTTTCATTTGGTTGAGCATCTTCATGAACATCAACTTTATCTTTTTCATTATCACTAGGTGAGTATTCATTACCAGATTAAGTTTCAGCATCAGAGATAGAAATATCATTATCATTGTCAGGAGATTTTTCTTCTTCAGGTTCACTAGTGGCATGCATAGTCCTATCATTCTTCCTTTTCTTTTTCTTTCTAGAGGGACTAGGTGTACTAGTGTTATTTCTTTGTGCGTCTTGTTCAATTCTTTTAGGGTGTCCCTCAGGATACTGGTTCCTGAGTCATTTTACCTCCTCTAGTTGCAACTCTAACAACAAAGTCATGCATATTATGATTCATTTCATCAAGCAATTCTCTTTGAGATTTAGCAACTTGTTCTAACTAAGTTTGAGCCATAGAAGCATGTTTCCCTACACCTCTAACATCGTTTGAAATTCTAAATAACAAGTGACTCAAGCGAGTAATCATATCAGAATTATATTTCAATTGTATCATAACATTTGCATTGAAGTTATCTTGTTTTCTAATATAGTTTTCGAACTCATAAAGGCATTGGCTAGGATGCATATTGTGAGGATTATCATTATCATTGAACTTCATAAGAGAATTTACCTCCACCACCTTAGGCAGTGGTGGTGTATTAAGCCCATGTATTTTTTCAATAGGAGGTATTTTTTTTAACGTCCTCGACTTTAATACCTTTTCCTTCATAGATTTCTTTGCTTCTTGCATATGTTAAGGATTGAGATATAATATACCCCTCTTCTTCGGAGTGGGTTTAGGCGGTGGTTCAGGAATAGTCCAATCATCATAATTTTTCAATATGTTATTCAATAATTCTTCAGCTTGAGCAATAGTTCCAATAGTTCGTTCCCTGAAAACACAACCAGCATAACTATCTAGGAAGTCCCTAGAAACATCGGTTAGTCCATTATAGAAGATATCAAGTATTTCATTTTTCTTAAGAGGATGATCGGGCAAAGCATTGAGTAACTGGCAAAGCCTCCCCCAAGCTTGTGGGAGACTCTCTTCTTTAGTTTGCACAAAGTTAAATATTTCCTGTAAGGCAGCCTGCTTTTTATGAGCAGGAAAATATTTTTCAGATAAGTAATAGATCATATCCTGGGGACTACGCACACAACTAGGAGCAAGAGTATGGTACCAAGCTAGCATCACCCTTTAATGAGAACAGGAATAATTTGAGAATAAAGTAGTAGCGAGTTTTCTCATCATGAGCAAAAAAGGGTGGCTATATCATTTAACTTAGTAAGATGTGCCACAACAGTTTCAGTTTCATAACCATGAAAAGGATCAGATTCAACCAAAGTGATTAACTCTGGGTTGACAGGGAATTCATAGTCCTTATCATCAATAAAGATAGGTGAAGTAGCAAACTTAGGATCACATTTCATTCTAGCATTCAGAGATTTTTCTTTATACTTGTGTAGTAATTTTTCTAGATCATCTCTAACATTACAAGCAAGAATATCTCTAGTTGCTTCTTCACTCATAACATGATCTTCTGGTACCTTAGGCAATTCATATCTAGGAAGGCTAGTTCTAGCAGGTGTTTCAAGAGTTTCAGTTTCAAGCTCATCATCAGATTCAACTACATCATGTTGTATTACTCTAGCAATTTGTTCATCAAGAAATTCACCAAGTGGCACATCATCATTATCGAACAAGGTATTAGCATCATCATAAGCATCATTCATAGTAGAAGTAGCATCATCAATAACTTGCAACATATTATAATTGATAGCATGTGGTGGTGTTGCAATTTTACTCATAACAGAAGGTGAATCTAAAGCAGAACATGATGATAGTTCCTTGCCTCCCCTCATCTTTGAGGGAAATATCTTGGTCTTTGGATCCTTCAGATTCTTCATAGTGATAATATGATAATAATCCCAAGTGACTGAAGAAATGTAGCTATGCTCCCTGGCAACGGCGCCAGAAAAAGGTCTTGATAACCCACAAGTATAGGGGATCGCAACAGTTTTTGAGGGTAGAGTATTCAACCCAAATTTATAGATTCGACACAAGGGGAGCCAAAGAATATTTGAAGGTATTAGCAACTGAGTTGTCAATTCAACCACACCTAGAGATTAATTATCTGCAGCAAAGTGATCAGTATCACAGTACTATGATAGCTTTGATAGTAGTGACAGCAGCAACAGTAACAGTAACAGAGATAGCAGTAATTTTGTAGCAAGTGTAACAGTAGCAGCATTAGTAGTAACTTAGCAAGATCAATATAGGACAAATCCGTAGGCATTGGATCGGTGGTTCGTTGGATGATATTCATCATGTGATAGTTATAACCTAGGGCGATACAGCACTAGCTCCAGTTCATAATGTAGGCCTGTATTCCGTAAATAGTCATACATGTTTTATTAAAAGAACTTGCATGACATCTTTTGTCCTACCCTCCCGTGGCAGTGGGGTCCATATTGGAAACTAAGGGATATTAAGGCCTCCTTTTAATAGAGAGCCGGAACAAAGCATTAACACATAGTGAATACATGAACTCCTCAAACCACGGCCATCACCGAGAGTGGGCCCGGTTGTTGTCACTCCGGGGTTGTCGGATCATAACCGTAGTAGGTGACTATAACTTGCAGATCGGATCTAGAACATAGATATAATGATGATAACATAAACGATTCAGATCTGAGATCATGGCACCCGGTCCAAAAGTGACAGGCATTGAGCATGGAAAAGTCATAGTAACATCAATCTAAGAACATAGTGGATACTAGGGATCGGGCCCTGACAAAAGTAACTCGATTACATGATGAATCTCATCCAACTCCTCACCGACCAGCGAGCCTACGAAGGAATTACTCTCTCCCGGTGGGGAGCATGATGGAATTGGCGATGGAGAAGGGTTGGTGATGACGAAGAACGAAGATCCCCCTCTCCGGAGCCCCAAACGGACTCCAGATCCGGCCTCCCGAGGAAGAACAAGAGGTGACGGAGGCTCCGTCTCGTGGATTGCGATAATTCTTTTTCCTTGATTTTTCTTCGAAAATAGGAATTTATAGGGTTAGGGTTGTCCTCTGCGGGGCCACCAGGTGGGTTGTTTCCACTTGGGTGCGCCAGGAGAGGGGGCCGCGCCCTGGTGGATTGTGCCCACCCAGGGGCCCCTCTCTGGTGGGTCTTGGCTCCAGTAATTCTCTTTTATTCCCTAAAAAATTCTCGCAAAGTTTCGTTTCATTCCGAGAACTTCTATTTCTGCACAAAAACAACACCATGGTAGTTCTGCTGAAAAATATGTTAGTCCGGGGTTAGTTTCATCCAAATCATGCAAATTAGGGTCCAAAACAAGTGGAAAAGCGTGAGGAAAAGTAGATACGTTGGAGACGTATCATTCGCCTACAAAGCTTTCGATCCTGACGCCACGGTGGGCTCGATGATGACCTCCGTCCTGCCTTCCTAGCGATCCTTGTCTTCTTGCCCGGAAATGGAAACCTTTAGTTGATTCCTTGGGACTCCGCGCCTGCGCTTGCCTCTTTAGCACCAAAGAGGAAACTGGTCGCCCTGTGCCCGCTGGCACCCGCCTGGCCTTGGTCGTCATGGCTTGCGTCATCGAACCTCACGAGGTGAGGGCTTGCATAGAGTTCTCTACCCCTCGGGACCCAGGCTAGTGAGATTGTCCCCTCCAGAGGTCTTGGTGTCGTCCGCCTCGCGGGGCTTGGCCCCTCGCGAGGGTCTTGAGTGTCGGTGCTGAAGATGGGCCGTACCAGGCCGGTGAAGGAGCCACATCATGGGACATAGGCAGGCAAGTCTGGGTACCCTGGTTCGTAGAATGCCGACAGTAGCCCCTGGGCCCAAGGCGTGCTTAGACTTGGCTTCAAGGTGAAGACAAAGGGCAAGGGCGAAGCGCCGCAGTCCCCAACCGCCTGCGGACCTGATTGATGTGTGGCGCCCTGATGGGACGTGGTCTTCTCCACTTCCCCATGCTGCCTCGGCAATCGTGTTGACTTGACTGGAGCCTGCTGCATGCAAGGAAGGTCATCATTACCCGCGATCGTGGAGGCCGACAGTTCGCCTCCTTCTTGCTATAAACGAGGAGGGGTGGAGCCCTCCGCTCATTTCTTTCTCTTTTCTTCTCGTCCCTCTTTCCTTTTCCTTGCTCTACCATCTCGTCGAAGAGTCCATGGTGCCGAGAATAAGGTTCTCCCCGGCGAAGAAGGGCAAGGCTCCCCGAGAGGTGCCCAGGCCTCTCCCACCAAAGAAAAGGCTTGGGCGCTCCCGTGACGTCGGTGGGGGTCGCAAGGTGATGCGGCCTTGGCTGGAGCGGCCTCCTCCTGGCTTCACGATCCCTCTGTACGCCTGGGAGAAAGGTGTAGGGCAGGAGGGCATCGCCTAGTGCCGGCGAGGATCGTAGAGGACAGGCCGCGACTGTGCGGCCGGTCGGCGTGCAGACGCATGCTGGGAGCTCGCCTCGCGTGTTCGTCCTATGGGCGGCAACGCCACCGCTTTCATGGATTTATCTCCTGAGGTTCTTCGCCGAGCTGATGCCACCAAGGGGGGCTGCCAAGCTATGGCTGCAACACGCCGGGAGCTGCTGAGGCAGAGGTTGAAGTTGTCCCCCGATGCGACGTCTTCATGACCCGCGGATGGGGCGAGGTTGCCCAAGCTTGTCAGTCTCTAGGGGTATCCTCCATCCACTTTGAATTCGACGGTGCCTCTACGCTTTTTTCTAAGGTCTTCGGCGAGGATGGGCAGTGCTTGGAATGCTGCCCCATGCTACCTCTTGAGCATGCGTTAGTGTTCCCTTGAAGACGAAAGGGTGATGCAGCAAAGTAGCGTAAGTATTTCCCTCAGTTTTGAGAACCAAGGTATCAATCCAGTAGGAGACAACACATAAGTCACCTAGTACCTGCACAAACAATCAAGAACCTTGCAACCAACGCAATAAAGGGGTTGTCAATCCCTTCACGGCCACTCGCAAAAGTGAGATCTAATAAAGATAGTAAAGTAAAAATTTTGGTATTTTTGTTTTATAGATTGGAAAGTAAAAATTGCAAAATAGTAAACGTGATGCAAAGTAAATAAAGGAGATTCAATATAATACGAAAGAGACCCCGGGGCCATAGGTTTCACTAGTGGCTTCTCTCAATATAGCATGTATTACGGTGGGTGAACAAATTACTGCGGAGCAATTGATAAAAAAGCGCATAGTTATGAAGATATCTAAGGCAATGATCATGAATATAGGAATCACGTCCGTGTCAAGTAGATCGAAACAATTCTGCATCTACTACTATTAGTCCACACATCGAATGCTATCCAGCATGCATCTAGAGTATTAAGTTCATAAGAACGGAGTAACGCAATAAGCAAGATGACATGATGTAGAGGGATAAACTAAAGCAATATGATATAAACCCCATATTTTTATCCTCGATGGCAACAATACAATATGTGCATTGCTGCCCCTACTATCACTGGGAAAGGACACCGCAAGATTGAACCCAAAGCTAAGCACTTCTCCCATTGCAAGAAAGATCAATCTAGTAGGCCAAACTAAATTGATAATTCGAAGAGACTTGCAAAGATATCAAATCATGCATATAAGAATTCAAAGAAGAAACAAATAATATTCATAGATAAACTTGTTAATAAATCCACAATTCACCAGATCTCGGCAAACACACCGCAAAAAGTATTACATCGAATAGGTCTCCAAGAGAATCGAGGAGAACTTTGTATTGAAGATCAAAGAGAGAGAAGAATCCATCTAGATAATAACTATGGACCCGAAGGTCTGAGGTAAACTACTCACGCTTCATAGGAGAGGCTATGGTGTTGATGTAGAAGCCCTTCGTGATTGATTCCCCCGCTGGCAGATTGCCGGAAAAGGCCCCAAGATGGGATCTCACGGGTACAGAAGGTTGCGGTGGTGGAAAAGTGGTTTCGATGCCCTCCCCGATGTTTCTAGGGTATAAGAGTATATATAGGCAGAAGAAGTACGTCGGTGGAGTACGAGGGGCCCATGAGGGTGGGGGCGCGCCTACCCTCCCTGGGCGCTCCCTCCTGCCTCGTGGCCTCCTCGTGGAGTCCTAGACGTCTACTCCAAGTCTTTTGGATTGCTTTCGGTCCAAGAAAGATCATCGCGAAGGTTTCATTCCGTTTGGAGTTCGTTTGGTATTCCTTTTGCGCGAAACTCTAAAATAGGCAAAAAAACAGAAATTGGCACTGGGCGTTCGGTTAATAGGTTAGTGATGACCACAAGTGTAGGGGATCTATCTAGTCCTTTCGATAAGTAAGAGTTTCGAACCCAACGAGGAGCCGAAGGAAATGATAGGCAGTTTTCAGTAAGGTATTTTCTGCAAGCACTGAAATTATAGGTAATAGATAGTTTTGTGATAAGATAATTGGTAGCAAGTGACAAAAGGTAAAAGTAAACAACGTGCAGCAAGGGGCCCAATCTTTTTGTAGCAAAGGACAAGCCTGGACAAACTCTTATATAAAAGAAAGCGCTCCCGAGGACACATGTGAATTATCGACAAGCTAGTTTTCATCACGATCATTTGATTCGCGTTCGATACTTTGATAATTTGGTATGTGGGTGGACCGGTGCTTGGGTGATGTCCTTACTTGGACAAGCCTCCCACTTATGCAAGCATCCGCAACTACAAAAGAAGTATTAAGGTAAACCTAACCATAGCCTGAAACATATGGATCCAAACCAGCCCCTTACGAAGGAACGCATAAACTAGGGTTTAAGCTTCTGTCACTCTAGCAACCCATCATCTACTTATTACTTCCCAATGCCTTCCTCTAGGCCCAAATAATGGTGAAGTGTCATGTAGTCGACGTTCACATGACACCACTAGAGGAGAGACAACATACATCTCATCAAAATATCGAACGAAGACCAAATTCACATGAGTACTAATAGCAAGACTTCTCCCATGTCCTCAGGAACAAAAGTAACTACTCACAAGACATAATATTGTTCATGATCAGAGGGGTATTAATATGCATAATGGATATGAACATATGATCTTCCACCAAATAAACCAACTAGCATCAACTACAAGGAGTAATCAACACTACTAGCAACCCACGGGTACCAATCTGAGGTTTGGGTACAAAGATTGGATACAAGAGATGAACTAGGGTTTGAGAGGAGATGGTGCTGCTGAAGATGTTGATGAAGATTTCCCTCCCCATGATGGGAGAGTTGTTGGTGATGACGGCAGTGACGATTTCCCCCTCCCGGAGGGAAGTATCCCCGGCAGAACAGCTCTGCGGGAGCCCTAGATTGGTTTCCGCCTCGGTTCCGCCTCGAGACGGCGGCGGCTGGTCCCGAAAGCCTCCTTCTGATTTTTTCAGGTCAAAACACCTCATATAGGAGAAGATGGGCATCGGGGGCCTTCTGGCTGGCCCACCAGGCAGGGGCGCGCCCTGGGAAGGGGGGCACGCCCCCCCACCCTCGTGGATAGACGGTGGCCCCCCTCGTGGACTTCTTTCGCCAGATATTTTTTATATTTTCTGAAACGAAGTTCTGTTGCGTTTCGGGGCTTTTGGAGTTGTGCAGAATAGGTTTCCAGAGTTTGCTCGTTTTTCAGCCCAGAATTCCAGCTGCCGGCATTCTCCCTCTTCATGTAAAACCTGTAAAATAAGAGAGAAAAGGCATAAGTATTGTGGGAAAACATATAATAACAGCCCATAATGCAATAAATATCAACGTATAAGCATGATGCAAAATGGACGTATCAACTCCCCCAAGCTTAGACCTCACTTGTCCTCAAGCGAAAGCCGATATCGAAAAATATGTCCACATGTTTAGAGATAGAGGTGTCGATAAAAACAAAATACGGACATGAGGGCATCATGATCATTATCATAACAGCAACTTATATAAATATAGTCATATGATTTTTATGCTAAAGTAACAATTCATCCACAATATCAAGTATGTATCATAAAGTTCATTGTAAACTAACAAACTTTGATCTCGGTCATTGAAGCAATTGCAATTTATCATAACATCGGAAAGAGTCAATATAAGAGCTTTTCAGCAAGCCTACGTACTCAACTATCATTTAGTCTTTCACAATTGCTCACAGTCATGCAATACTTATGTTTATGGAGTTTTAATCGGACAAATAGAAAGATAGGGGCTTATGGTGTTGCCTCCCAACCTTTTACCTCAAGGGTAATGTCAACAGTAATAGATCATGAAAACTTACATCCAAGTGGGTATATATGTCAGGATCTTTCCAACACAATGTGCTTGCCAAAGGATAAAATGTAAAAAGGAAAGGTGGATTTCACCTTGACACTTATAAGACAAGAATAATAGATAGGCCCTTCGCAGAGGGAAGCAGAGGTTGTCATGTGTTTTTATGGTTGGATGCACAAAGTCTTAGCATAGAAGAACTTCACTTTATATTGCCACTTGTGATAAGGACCTTTATTATGCAGTCCGTCGCTTTTATTACTTCAATATCACAAGATCGTATAAAGCTAATTTCTTCCACACTAATAAATCATACATATTTTAGCGAGTTTGCAACATGACAACTTACTTGGAAGGATCTTTCTCAATCCATAGGTAGGTATGGTGGACTCTCATGGAAAAACTGGGTTTAAGGATTTATGGAAGCACAAGTAGTATCTCTACTTGGTGCGAGGAGTTTTGGCAAGCATGAGGGGGAAAGTCAAGCTCAACATTTTGGATGATCCATGACAATATACTTTATTTCAGATATAAGAAGACATAACCCATTGTGTTGTCTTCCTTGTCCAACATCAACTCTTTAGCATGTCATACTTTAATGAGTGTTCATAATCATAAAAGATGTCTAAGATAGTATATTTGTATGTGAAGTCTCTCTTCTTTTATTACTTCCTATTAATTGCAACGATGACCAAAACTATGTTTGTCAACTCCCAACAACTTTTATTTATCATACTTTTGTATGTGAAGTCATTACTTCCCATAAGACTGATATGATCTCTTTGATACTCTTTTTGTTTTCTTTCTTTTTATCATGACCCAAGTGAGGAAATCAAGCCCTTGACTCAACACTAATCTTTATTATATAACTCACGGACTCGATTACAAAGGGTAAAGCTCACAAAGCAAAAGCTCACAACTAGATCATGCTAACTTTATTCTACTAGATCAAGATATTACCAAAAGGGTCAAACTAAGTAAAACGGTAAAGATAGGAGTGATGGTGATATGATACCGGGGTCACCCCCCCAAGCTCGGCATTTGCCAAGGGGAGTGCCCATACCCATATGATTATGTCTCCTTCTTCGGGGGTGGTGATGATGGAGTTGCAAGTAATGACGACAGATCCTCATATATCGAGCGTAGGAGATCCTCCAGCTTGCGGATAATACCTTTGAGAGAAGCTATGTAATCCTTCAACAAAATATTTTCACTTGTGAGATGCTTGTTCCAAATTTGAGCCAACTCAATCATCCTGACAGCTTCAATCTCAGTTGAGGTAAAGAGGTTAGGAAGAGGTTTAGGGGTGTCTTCTTCTCCTTGTGCCGGAGCCGGATCTTCCACCTCCATCTTGATCTTCTTCTCCTTGTGGATCTCCTCGGGTCCTTCCCTCTTCAGATCTATCTTCATTAGCCAAGCATCGTTGCCTTCGTTGTTGGAGGAGGGAGACGACATGATGCCTGGCTTAGCAAACCCTAACAGAAAACAGCTCGAAACAAAAACAGAGGATTTTTGCGTGATACAGAGGTCAAAACCTTCGGGAGTATATATAATGAATTTTTACCGACCAAAGGGAGTAACCTACAAGAAAACGGAGTCCAGGGGACACACGGGGTGCCCACGAGGCAGGGGGCGCGCCCTGGGTAGGGGGCGGGCCCTCCACCCTCGTGGACGCCTCGTGTCTCCTCCGGACTGCTACTTATTTTTCTATTTTTCTAAATATTCCAAAACGGAGAAAAATTTCCTTTAGAACAGTTTTGGAGTCGGTTTACTTACCGTATCACATACCTCTTCCTTTTCGGAGGCTGAATCGTTCTGGAAAGTGTCCCTTATGTATTCCTACGGGGTTACGGTTTCAATAATATTGGTTTCAACATTTATAGGATTACCTGAGATATAATGTTTGATTCTTTGACCGTTCACCACCTTCGGATTTGTGCCTTCGAAGTTGTTGATTTTTATGGCGCCGGAACGATAGACCTCCTCGATAACGTAAGGTCCTTCCCACTTGGAGAGAAGTTTTCCTGCAAAAAATCTTAAACGAGAGTTGTACAGCAATACATAGTCACCTACGTTAAACTCACTCTTTTGTATCCTTTTGTCATGCCATCTTTTAACTTTTTCTTTAAACAGCTTGGCATTCTCATAGGCCTGGGTTCTCCATTCATCGAGACAACTAATGTCAAATAGCCTCTTCTCACCGGCAAGTTTGAAATCATAATTGAGCTCTTTAATAGCCCAATATGCCTTATGTTCTAGTTCAAGAGGTAAGTGACAAGCTTTTCCATAAACCATCTTATATGGAGACATACCCATAGGATTTTTGTATGTAGTTCTATAGGCCCATAATGCATCATCAAGTTTCTTGGACCAATTCTTCCTAGACCTATTAGCTGCCTTTTGCAAGATTAGTTTCAACTCCCTATTACTTAGTTCTACTTGACCACTAGTCTGTGTGTGACGCCCGAAGACCGACGTCCCAGAAGATTCCAGAAGATTCCCGAAGTTCCAGACGTTCCGGGTTGCCCGTGTGTTTCAGTTGTGCTTGTGTTATTTATTTTTGCATTGCATCATGTCATCATGCCATCATGTCATATTTTATTTTTGCATCTCAACCTAATAAATCGTGTGGACCTTCGGTTCATTTAAATCGAGGGAAGATGTCTTCTCTTTATAACATATAAAAGTCTCTCATTATTTTAGGGAGCTATATAATAATATTCCATTGCTTCGGAATCAACATAACACACTTGCATAATTTTTCCCCGTGTCTTTTCACTTTGAGTTTTCTCCGTCAAACCCTCCCTATAATTCTTTTCCTATTTTTTTTCGAGGCTCCTCCAAATATCCAGACTCCGTTCAAACTCCTTTTATTGCAAGCTAAATGTTTTAGTTTGCACTTCCTTTTTGTTGGAACTATTTTTGTTGGGTTGGTAATATCCCGTAAAGCCTTATAAAAATGTTCCATATTTTATTTTCTGTTCTGGCCTCTTTTCTTAATTTCTTTTGCACTCTCTCTATTTTATTTCTGTTAATGAAATAAAAAGAAGAAGAAGCCAGCCGCGCCAGGCCTTTCCTCCTTCCCAGCCAGCCCAGGCCTCCCTCAGGCCCATCTCCTTTCTCCCCCAGCCTTCCTCTTTTCCCTCAGCCGGCCTCTAGGCCCAAGGCCCATCCCTCAGGCCGCAGCCTCCCGAACCCTAGCATCGAGCCGCAGCTCCTCCCTCTTTTTCCCAGCGCCGCCGCCGCACTCTTCTCGAACCCGCTCGTCCCTCTCGCGCAGTGCCCGACCCTCGAGGCCCCTGTTTCCTCACTCGCTCGCCCCTTCTTCCCGATCCCCTGCTTCGATTCTCCTCGCCCTCTGCCTCCCTCTCTCACAACCCCATCGAGCCCCGCGTCCAGCCCCAGGCCGACGCCTTCCCTTCCCGTCGGCCAGGGCCTCGCCCGGTGCGCCCCGACCTTCGCCAAGCCGGCCGCTTCCCTGGCGCCTCGCAGCCCGACGCGCTGGGCGCTCCAGTGTGCGCTGCGGTGCCGCGAGCCTGCCGCGCCCTCGTCGTCCCTCCGGCCGGCCAGAAACCGCGGCCCCCCGAGCGCTCTCTCCCTCGTGATGCCCCGCCGGCCAGGCCCTCGTCTCCGACCGGCCAGCAGCTCCGCGGCCCCTCCATCCTCCATGCTGAGCGCCCCTCCTTCCTCCGCGCTGGAGCTTCTTCCACGCCAAGGCCTTCTCTGCCGCGCCCCGTCCTCCAGCAAGACTGTTGGAGTCCTGCTCCGGCGACCACGCCCCTGCCTGGCGCCCCTCCAGCAGCAGCCTGCCGCCCATCTTGTTTTCCAGCGCCGCAGCGCCGTGCAACCCTTTTTCCTTGTTGTTTTTTTTGTTTTGTTGTTTCTGTTACTGTTGATGTTTTTTTCTCAAGTAACCACGGAACAGCAAGTACCTCGACGACCCGTGTACCCCTTCGAGTCGCCGACGACCCGTCAAGTTAGACTACACGGTCGCCACGAGTACCCCTACGGCCCCGACAAGTACCACGACGACCGAACGGCTACGAAACGTGAACGACTACGTCGCCGAAGACCCTCAAGTACAACTACGGAACTAGTACCCCAACCGATGACCGTGAACAACTACCGCCGTCGTGGAACCGGCAAAAACGAACGGAACGAGTGCATCTACCGTCGCCCGAGTACAACTACTTCCCTCTACGGAACGGCTACTTCCTCTTCGGGAAACGTGAACCACTACTTCCTCTACTTCCACTACGTCCCTCGACGTCTCGAACCGCCCCGAAACGCACGCTTCGAAGGTATACCGAAACGACCCCGTGGATGACTCGTGGAATGTTTGTTGTGTTGTATGAAATGCTCCTCGTGTGTGCTCCGTGTCCGTTTCGTCCGTTGTCATGTTCCTCGGTTGCCTCGTCGCCGACTCGTGGGAACCCGGCAACGGGATCGCCCCACCTTTCATCTCGTTGACCCGCTCACATCATCTTTTCTTTTGCCCGGACTCTCAATGAGAAACCGGAACCGAGATGTTGCCATGCTTCATTTTCGGATCGTTGCCGTGGTACCCTTTTTCTTCCACCACGGGAACAACACTTCATATCTTCTTCATGTCAACCTTATAATAAAACTTGCATAAACTTGATCATGTCATCCGCATCATGTTAACTACCTTTGAATGCTTAATTGTTGTTTGCTTATAATTATTAAACATGCTCATGGGGATTTTCCGGATATGTTGTTGTTATTTCCGGCCTCATTTAAAATGTCTAAATAGTGTAGTTTTATTATGTTTCACCTCTTGCCATGCTAAAAACATTTAATCTTGTCTTGTAAATAATGAGAGTCAATTAAATAATTAAATGTGGTGTTTCGTCAATATGCAACTCGTTGCATATTGATCTCCACTTAACTTGTAGTATTTGTTTGTGCACTTTGCCATGCCATGCATATTTAAACCGGACATGCATCATACTTGGATGTGCATCGTATGCCATGTTTATGATATGTGTGTTTACCGCGTTGTTTGTTTTCTTTCCGGTTTGCTTCTCTTGTTAGCTTCGGTTTCGTTCCGGAGTTGTGAGGATTCTCCCGTCTGTGTTGCTCCGTCTACTTCATGGATCCGTTCTTCTCCCTTGTGGAATCCCAGGCAAGATGACCGAACCCGGATACCATTACTATCTTTGCCTATTGCTAGAGTATCGCTCTATAGTTTTGCCTCGATGCCCATGTTCTTCTTGTCAGCCTCCTACTTGTAACCACTACCATGTTTAACCACCCTACCTACGCAAATCGTTGCTTGGCTAAGTACGCTTCGCTCAGCCCCTCTTATAGCATTGTTAGTTGCAGGTGAAGATTGAAGATGCTTGCTTCATGTTGAAGTTTGGTTGGGTTATATCACACTATATAAATGCTTAAAATGAAATCATCTATATACTGGCAAGGGTGGAAGGCTAAGCCTTTTGCTTGGTGTTTTGTTCCACTCATGCCGTTAGGAACCGTATAAACCGGTGTTATGTTCCTTGATTATGCGTTCCTAACACGGTTGGGGTGTATGGGACCCCCTTGATAAACCGCTAAGTGCTAAGTCTTTTCCAGCAAGTCCCAACATTGGTACTATTTGCCTAATAACAAACTAATAAAACTTGCATAAGGGCCTTGCAAACCCTCTTTTATTCTTAATTCCACGACCCCGGGCCAGTGCTCCACATGAGTGTTGGTCCGAAACGGGGGTCCTGCAGGGCCACCTCGAGGAAACTCAAGGTCTGGTAAAAACCTGTAGCATCGCCCATCCGGTCGTGTCCTGAGACTAGATACGCGCGGCTACCTATCAGGGTGTCGACACGCCGGGAGGATTTGCTGGATTAGCCTTACCTTAGTTCGGTTTAACTTGAGCATGGGATTCCGAGAATACTCGGGTCTTCCCACCTATGGAGTTGCGACTCCGCGGATCGTGGGCTTGTGATGGGCCAAGTTGGAACACCCCTGCAGGGTTTGAACTTTCGAAAGCCGTGCCCGCGGTTATGTGGCAGATGGGAGCTTGTTAATTCCGGTTGTAGATAACTTGACACAATGTTACTAATACACTACCAGCGTGTGTACCGTGACTGTCAATTTCCGAATAGGGATTCGGGAGTTGAACACGGTGGGGTTATGTTTGACCGGCTTTAGCTAGGATCACTTCGTGATCATCTTTCGACCGATGCTCTTCTCTTCTCGCTCTCTATTACGTAAGTTAGTGCTAGTTGCTGCTGCAGACTCTTGTTGTTCCATCACCTCTCGTTCTTTCTTCGGCCTTGTCCTCACCCAAGGCTTAAATAGTCTTGTTACCCGGGAACGGGATTGCTGAGTCCTCTGTGGCTCACAGTTACTTCACCACACCAGTTGCAGGTTCAGCCGTGTACGATGCAGGAGTTGGATCAGTTCTTCACCGGGAGCTCAGTGAATAGTGTGGCCGTTTGCTTGTGACGTTTCGACGATCAGTAGTGGTTTCTACTAGGATTCGATCCTGACCTGTGGCTTTATGTTGTTTTGGTATCTTTCTTTTGGATCTTTGCCCGTAGTCGGGTTGTGATGTTTTGTATGATGATTGCTTATGTAATGTATTGTGTGAAGTGGCGAGTGTAAGCCAACTATCTCCTTTTGTAATTTAACCCCTCTTTTACATGAGTTGTGCAAAGATACCAAACTTGAGATCATTCTAGGATGGGCTTATACCTTTAAGTCGTGCCTCGACACGTAGGAGGTATAGTCCCATCCTGGGCATTACACTGTGGGTGATAGGGGGATGCAATTCTATGGTTGACATCATACCTTGCAAGCATCTTACGGAAAGCACCATGAATAAAGTGTGAACCACCATCAGTCATTAGATATCTAGGGACTCCAAACCTTGGAAAAATAACTTCTTTGAGCATCTTAATAGAGGTGTTGTGATCAGCACTACTAGTTGGAATAGCTTCTACCCACTTAGTAACGTAATCGACAGCAACTAAAATATGTGTTTACCCATTAGAGGCAGGAAACGGTCCCATATAATCAAAGCCCCAAACATCAAATGGTTCAATAACAAGTGAATAATTCATAGGCATTTCTTGACATCTACTAATATTACCAATTCTTTGACATTCATCACAAGATAAGACAAACTTACGGGCATCCTTGAAGAGAGTAGGCCAATAAAAACCGGATTGCAATACCTTGTGTGCAGTTCTATCTCCCGCATGGTGTCCTCCATAAGCTTCGGAGTGCAACTTGCGTAAGATCTATTCCCGTTCATGTTTAGGTACAGAACGTCTAATAATACCATCTACTCCTTCTTTATAAAGATGTGGGTCATCCCAGAAGTAATGTCTCAAATCATAGAATAACTTTTTCTTTTGCTGGTATGTGAAGCTAGGAGGTATAAACTTAACAACAATATAATTAGCATAATCAGCATACCATGGAGCACTATGAGAAGTATTTATGACAGCTAGTTGTTCATCGGGAAAGCTATCATCAATAGGTTGTGGGTCATCAAGCATATTCTCTAACCTAGACAAGTTGTCTGCAACGGGGTTCTGAGCTCCCTTTCTATCAATAATATGCAAGTCAAATTCTTGCAGCAAGAGAACCCATCTAATAAGTCTAGGTTTAGCATCTTTATTTTCCATAAGGTATTTGATAGTAGCATGATCAATGTGAATAGTTACTTTAGAATCAATGATATAGGGTCTAAACTTATCACAAGCAAATACAACTGCTAAAAATTCTTTCTCGGTAGTGGCATAATTTCTTTGGGCACTATCTAGAGTTTACTAGCATACTCGATAACATTCAATTTCTTATCAACTCTTTGCCCTAGAACAACACCTACAGCATAATCACTACCATCGCACATAATCTCAAAGGGTAAATTCCAGTCAGGAGGCTGGACAATAGGTGCAGAGATCAAAGCATTCTTAAGTATTTCAAATGCTTCTAGACAATCATCATCAAACACAAAAGGAATATCTTTTCATAAGAGATTAGTCAGAGGCCTGGAGATTTGGGAGAAGTCCTTTATGAACCTCCTATAAAACCCGACATGACCAAGGAAACTTCGTATACCTTTGATGTCCTTGGGGCATGGCATCTTTTTAATAACATCAACTTTAGCTTTGTCAACTTCAATACCTCTTTCAGAAATTTTATGTCCCAAGACAATGCCTTCATTAACCATAATGTGGCACTTCTCCCAATTCAAGACAAGATTAGTGTCTTCACATCTCTGCAAAACTAGATCTAGGTTGCTTAAGCAATCATCAAAAGAAGTTCCGTAAACGGAGAAATCATCCATGAACACCTCAACAATCTTTTCACAAAAATCAGAGAATATAGCCACCATGCATCTTTGAAAGGTAGCAGATACATTACATAAACCAAAAGGCATACATCTATAAGCAAAGGTACCCAAAGGACAAGTAAAAGTGGTCTTTTCTTGATCCCCTTTTGACACAGGTATTTGAGAGAAACCAGAATAACCATCTAGAAAGCAGAAATGAGTATGTTTGGATAAACTTTCTAGCATTTGATCAATAAATGGCAAGGGGTAATGATCTTTCTTAGTAGCTTTATTTAACTTATGGAAATAAATTACCATCCTATAAACTGTAACTATTCTTTGCGGGATCAATTCATCTTTATCATTAGGAACGACAGTCATACCTCCTTTCTTAGGGACACAATGGACATGACTTACCCACTGGCTATCAACAATGGGATAGATAATACATGCCTCTAGAAGCTTTATTATTTCCTTCATTACCACTTATTTCATCTTAGGATTTAACCATCGCTGATGATCAATAACCGGTCTAGCATTTTCTTCCAACTTTATCTTGTGTTGGCATATAGTGGGACTAATGCCCTTAAGATCATCCAGAGTATATCCAATAGCAGCATGGTGCTTCTTCAGAGTTTTCAATAGTTTTTCTTCTTCCTGCTCTGAAAGGTTAGCACTAATAATAACAGGATATATTTTCTTTTCATCAAGATAAACATACTTAAGATTATCAGGTAAAGGTTTAAGTTCAAACACGGGATCACCCTTGGGTGGAGGAGGATCCCCTAGGATTTCAACAGGCAAGTTGTTTTTCAATACGGGTCCCTGTTTAAATAATATCTCATCTATTTCCCTTCTCTCGTTCATATGCATATCATTTTCATGGTCTAGCAAGTAGTGTTCTAAAGGATCATTAGGTGGCACGGCAATAGAAGTAAGACCAATAATTTCATCCTTACTAGGCGGTTCCTTTTCAAGGGGTTCTCTACGGAATTTAGCAAAGTTAAAATCATGAGACATATCCCCTAATCCAACAGTGACAATATCTTTCATGCAGTCTATCTTGGCATTAACAGTATTCAAGAATGGTCTACCAAATATAATGGGGCAAAATTCATCTTGTGGGGAACTAAGAACAAGAAAATCAGCAGGGTATTTAACCTTCCCACACAAGACTTCAATATCTGTAACAATCTCAACTGGTGAAATAGTGTCTCTATTAGCAAGCTTAATAGTAACATCAATCCCTTCTAACTCAACAGGTGCAATATCATGCATAATTTTGTTATACAAATCAAGAGGGATAATACATGCACTAGCACCTACGTCACATAAACCATGATAGCAATGATCTCCTATATTAACAGATATAACAGGCAAGCCTACAACCGGTCTATGTCTATTCCTAGCATTGGGTTTGGCTATTCTAGCAGACTCTTCTTGGAGGTAAATAACATCTCCATCTAAATCTTCTACCAAGAGATCTTTAACCATAGCAACATTAGGTTCAACTTTAATTTGCTCAGAGGGTGTAGGTGTTCTAGTATTACTCTTACGAACTATAGTTTAATCTTGAGCATGATCCTTTATCCTAACAGGCAAAGGTGATTTCTCAATATAAGCAGTAGGAATAACAGGATCTACATTATAAGTGATAGTCTTTTCTTCAACTTTAACAGGTTCAACTAATTTTACTTCAATAGGGGGATGGTATTTAAACCACTTCTCCTTGGGGAGATAAACATGAGTAGCAAAAGATTCACAGAAAGAAGCTGCTATCTCAGAGTCAAGTCCATACTTAGTGCTAAACTCACGGAAAACATCGGTATCCATAAAAGCTTTAACGCAATCAAACTTAGGGGTCATACCTGACTCCTTACCTTCGTCGAGATCCCAATATTCAGAGTTGCGTTTAATTCTTTACAATAGGTCCCATTTGAATTCAATAGTCTTCATAATATAAGAGCCAGAACAAGAAGTATCGAGCATGGAGCCATTATTAAGAGAAAGCCGAGCATAAAATTTTTGAATGATCATTTCTCTTGAGAGCTCATGATTGGGGCATGAATATAACATTGACTTAAGCCTCCCCCAAGCTTGAGCGATGCTTTCTCCTTCGCGAGGCCAGAAATTATAAATATAATTACGATCACGATGAACCTGGTGCATAGGGTAGAACTTCTGATGAAATTCCAACTTCAGACGATTATAGTTCCATGATCCCATATCATCGCATAGACTAAACCATGTCAATGCATCTCCCTTCAAAGATAAAGGTAATACCTTCTTCTTGATAAGATCCTCGGGCATACCTGCAAGCTTAAATAATTCACAAACTTCATCCACATAGATTAGATGTAAATCGGGATGCAGTGTTCCGTCTCCTGTAAAGGGATTTTCAAGCAGTTCCTCTATCATACCTGAAGGAATCTAAAAGCAAACATTTTCAATAGGCGCAGTAGGTTGTGGAGCAACTCTTTGCTCTTCTGCTCGGGGTGAAGATATCCCGAACAAGCCCCTCAAAGGATTTTGAGCCATAGTAACAAGTGACAATAAATTTCAGCACACTATATAAATTTTTCCTTACCAAATTCCACTTACCAAAGGCGCTTCACTCCCCGGCAACGGCACCAGAAAAGAGTCTTGATGACCCACAAGTGTAGGGGATCTATCATAGTCCTTTCGATAAGTAAGAGTGTCGAACCCAACGAGGAGCAGAAGGAAATGATAGGCAGTTTTCAGTAAGGTATTTTCTGCAAGCACTGAAATTATAGGTAATAGATTGTTTTGTGATAAGATAACTGGTAGCAAGTGACAAAAGGTAAAAGTAAATAAGGTGCAACAAGGTGGCCCAATCCTTTTTGTTGCAAAGGACAAGCCTGGACAAACTCTTATATAAGGGAAAGCGCTCCCGAGGACACATGGGAATTATCGTCAAGCTAGTTTTCATCACGATCATCTGATTCACGCTCGGTACTTTGATAATTTGGTATGTGGGTCGACCGGTGCTTGGGTGATGTCCTTACTTGGACAAGCCTCCCACTTATGCAAGCATCCACAAGTACAAAAGAAGTATTAAGGTAAACCTAACCATAGCCTGAAACATATGGATCCAAATCAGCCCCTTACAAAGAACGCATAAACTAGGGTTTAAGCTTCTGTCACTCTAGCAACCCATCATCTACTTATTACTTCCCAATGCCTTCCTATAGGCCCAAATAATGGTGAAGTGTCATGTAGTCGACGTTCACATGACACCACTAGAGGAGAGACAACATACATCTCATCAAAATATCGAACGAAGACAAAATTCACATGACTACTAATAGCAAGACTTCTCACATGTCCTCAGGAATAAAAGTAACTACTCATAAGACATAATATTGTCCATGGTCAAAGGGGTATTAATATGAATAATGGATCTGAACATATGATCTTCCACCAAATAAACCAACTAGCATCAACTACAAGGAGTAATCAACACTACTAGCAACCCACATGTACCAATCTGAGGTTTGGGTACAAAGATTGGATACAAGAGATGAACTAGGGTTTGAGAGGAGATGGTGCTGGTAAAGATGTTGATGAAGATAGCCCTTCCCAAGATGGGAGAGTTGTTGGTGATGATGGCGGTGACGATTTCCCCCTCCCATAGGGAAGTATCCCCGGCAGAACATCTCTGCCGGAGCCCTATATTGGGTTTCGCCTCGGTTCCGCCTCGAGATGGCGGCGGCTGATCCCGAAAGCCTCCTTCTGATTGTTTCCAGGTCAAAACACCTCCTATAGGAGAAGATGGGCATCGGGGGCCTTCCGGCTGGCCCACGAGGCAGGGGGCGCGCCCTAGGAAGGGGGGCGCCCCCCCCACCCTCGTGGACAGCCGGTGGCCCCCTTGTGGACTTCTTTCGCCAGATATTTTTTATATTTTCTGAAACGAAGTTTTGTTGAGTTTCGGGGCTTTTGGAGTTGTGCATAATAGGTTTCCAGAGTTTGCTCGTTTTTCAGCCCAGAATTCCAGCTGCCGGCATTCTCCTTCTTCATGCAAACCCTGTAAAATAAGAGAGAAAAGACATAAGTATTGTGGCAAAACATATAATAACACCCCATAATGCAATAAATATCAACATATAAGCATGATGCAAAATGGACATATCAGTTAGTCCCAAAAGTAATGTGAAAGAGCATATTAAAGCCCATTAAACATCCAAAACAGATAATATAATAGCATGGAACAATAAAAAATTATAGAATGCTACCTAACATAATTATCAATGCAATATTCTTTATTGTGGCATGAATGTTCAGATCCGAAAGATTCAAGAGAAAAGTTTAATATTGACATAAAAATAATAATATTTCAAGCATACTAACAAAGTAAACATGTCTTCTCAAAATAACATGGCCAAAGAAAGCTATCCCTACAAAATCATATAGTCTGGCTATGCTCTATCTTCATCACACAAAATATTTAAATCATGCACAACCTCGGTTTCAGCCAAACAATTGTTTCATACTTTAGTATTTTCAAACCTTTTCAATTTTCACGCAATACATGAGCGTGAGCCATGGACATAGCACTATAGGTGGAATTGAATGGTGGTTGCGGAGAAGACAAAAGGAGGAAGATAGTCTCACATCAACTAGGCGTATCAATGGGCTATGGATATGCCCATCAATAGATATCAATGTGAGTGAGTAGGGATTGCCATGCAACGGATGCACTAGAGCTATAAGTTTATGAAAGCTCGAAAAGAAACTAAGTGGGTGTGCATCCAACTTGCTTGCTCACGAATACCTAGGGCACTTTGAGGAAGGCCATCATTGGAATATACAAGCCAAGTTCTGTAATGAAAAATTCCCACTAGTATACGAAATTGACAACATAGGAGACTCTCTATCATGAAGATCATGGTGCTACTCTGAAGCACAAGTGTGGAAAAAGGATAGTAGCATTGTCCCTTCTCTCTTTTTCTCTCATTCTTTTATTTGGGCCTTTTCTCTATCTTTTTATGGCCTCTTTTTTCGTCCGGAGTCTCATCCCGACTTGTGCCTCATCATCCTTTCCTCACTGGGACAATGCTCTAATAATGAAGATCACCACACTTTTATTTACTTACAACTCAAGAATTACAACTCGATGCTTAGAACAAAATATGACTCTATGTGAATGCCTCCGGCGGTGCACCGGGATGTGCAATGAATCAAGAGTGACATGTATGAAAATTATGAAGGGTGGCTTTGCCACAAATATGATGTCAACTACATGATCATGCAAGGCAATATGATAATGATGGAGCGTGTCATAATAAACAGAATGGTGGAAAGTTGCATGGCAATATATCTCAGAATGGCTATTGAAATGCCACAATAGGTAGGTATGGTGGCTGTTTTGAGGAAGGTATATGGTGTTGTATGGTACCGGCGAAAGTTGCACGATACGAGAGAGGCTAGCAATGGTGGAAGGGTAAGAGTGTGTATAATCCATGGAGTCAACATTAGTCATAAAGAACTCACATACTTATTGCAAAAATCTACAAGTTATCAAAACCAAGCACTACCTGCATGCTCCTAGGGGAAGGGTTGGTAGGAGTTAACCATCACGCGAACCTGACCTCCACACAAAGGAAGACAATCAATAAATAAATCATGCTCCAACTTCATCACACAACGGTTCACCATACGTGCATGCTACGGGAATCACAAACTTTAACACAAGTATTCCTCAAATTCACAATTACTCTACTAGACTGATGTTAGATTATGGGTTCCGGCAAACCCTTGAGGTTCAAACACTGGGGTGCACATGAAGATCTGTCCTTTTCGCTTTAGCTCGCTCTCGCACCGATTTCTAGGCCTAGCTCGACGAACCCGAAGAACAAGAGACACAAAGATTTATACTGGTTCAGGCCATCATTGTGGTATAATATCCTAATCAGGTGTGGTGTGGTGGATTGCCTTGTAGGCTGAGGATGAACAAGTACACGGGAAGAACAACCTCCTGAGGTGAGGTGTTCCTGTGCTCGGTGAGCTAGTGGGTGTGAGGATGGACTGAATGATCCTCTTAGGTGAGCTCTCTCTCATATCGAGATGATATGATCTCTATGGTGGTGGCTAGTCCTATTTATAGAGGCCTGGGTCCTCTTCCCAAATATTGAGTGGGAAGGAATCCCACAACGGCCAAGTTTGAAGGGGGATAGCTAGTACAAGCTATCCTGACAAAAGGTGGTCTTCGCTGCCAAAGGCTCTGGTGGTGACATCGTCGTGGGCACAGTGGTGACCTTCGTCCTGCTGTCCTACTGGTCTTGGTCTCATTGCACCGGTATGGAAACCTTTGCCTGACGCATCGGAACTCATCGCCTGCGCTTGTCCCTTTAGCACCAAAGAGGAAACTGGCTCCCTGCGCCCGCCTGGCCTTGGTCATCATGGCTCACGTCACACGAACCTCACGAGGTGCACCTTGCCTTGATATCTCCGCTCCTCGGGAGCCAGCCTAGAGGGGTCGCCCCAGGGGAGGTCTTGTGTCGTCCGCCTCGCGAGGCTTGGCCCCTCGTGAGGGTCTTGAGTGGTCGCTGATGAAGATGGGTCGTACCAGGCCGCTGGATGAGCCACACTCTGGGCTATAGGCAGGCAAGTCTGGGTACCCCCGTTCCCAGAACGCCGACAGTAGCCCCTGGGCCCAAGGTGCGCTCGGACTTGGCTTCACGGCGAAGCCAAGGGTCAAGTACGGAGTGCCGCGGGCCCTAAAAGCCCGCGGCCTTGATTGACGCGTGGCGATTGACAGGACGTGGGCATCTCCACTTCCCCATGCTGCCTCGGCAATTGCACGACTTGACGAGTCCCAGCATGCTCAAAGACTATCATTACCTATGATTAAGGGGGCCGGCGGTTAGCCTCCTCCTCGCTATAAATGGGGTGATGGGAGGAGGCCCGTTGCCCATCTCTTCCTCCATTCCGCCTGCTTCTTCTTCTTCCTCCTTGCTCCCTGCCTTGGAGCGCCACCCATGGTACCGATACGGCGATTCTCCGCCGTCGAGAAGGGAAAACCCCCTCATGAAGAGTCGGGGTTCCTCCCGCCAAAGAAAAGGCCGTTCTGTCCCCGTGGTGCCATCTTGGGGCCGGAAGTCATGAGACCTTGGCACGAGCGGCCTCCCCCCAGTTACCCGTTGCCCTTGTTCGCCAGGGCACAAGGCTCCGGAGGGGAAGACGACGCCCAGCGCCGCTCGCGCCTTGGCCGCGTTGAACATGCTTGTGTGGTGCGTGCTGCCGCCCCGCAAACGCACGTTGGGGGCTCTTTGCGCGAGTTCGTGGTGTGGGCGGTGATGCCTCCGAGCTCCTGGATCCGCTTCCCACCATTCTTCTCCGAAGAGATGCCGCCGAGAGGGCCGCTCGAGCTGTGGTTACAGCATGCCGAGTGCCGGGCCCCGGCGACAGGGGCTAAGGTTGAGGTCGTCTCCCCGGGCAAGATCTTCATGACCCGTGGATGGGGCGAGGTCACCCGCGTCTGCCGCGTGGAGGGCGCCCTCTCCATCCACTTCGAGTACGACGACGCCTCCGTGATGCGCTTCAAGGTGTCCGACGAGGAGGGATGGCGCCTTGAGTGCTGTCCCAGAGGGGCCCGACAGGGTGCAACAACGACTGGCGCCATGCCTGCCATTGGTCCCGTGGCCGGCTCTCCTCGCAGTAGTGATTGCCCTTGGGAGTCTAGCGGCTCTCTCGAGGCTAACGAGTCTCCGGAGACGAGCGACGACAGCTATGCGCCTCCAAGCTCGCGCCATGCCCGGAGCGCGTCAGCTGCACGAGCTCGTCGGCGACGGTGACTTGAGCGGGGTTGGAGATGGCCTCTCGTGGCCCACTGTTGATGATGGCATCGACGATGGTAGCCGTAGTTAAGGTGCCCCGAAATCTCTCTCTTTTGTTCCCTGCAAGGAGTTAAAGCCAACCCTGTGGGGGCGTTAAAGAAACTGTAACGCTTTTGCTCTGACGCTTATTGTCCTCGCTAAGAGACTCTGTTTGCAAGCCTCATTCCAGCAATGTCATTCCTTTTTACCCTTTCAGTAGCTTGGTGCTCTACACCGGCAGGTCCCAGTCCCAAGGCAAGGCACAACCGTCGCTGGTATGCCAGGTCGCGATGCCGTTGTCAAGGCCATGAGGTGAGCGGCCCGAGGTCCGGTAAGAGCTCCTAAGGCGCGATGCTCAAGAGGCCCCCTTTGCGTGCAAGCAGTTTACGGATGCTAAAAAAATAGGTGACATTGCCGATGCGTGACTGCAGAAACCAACTCGGCACGCCGATGGGATGCATGACTTATCTTGAGGGGTCTTAGGTGATTCCTCAAGCGATGCGCCTGGCTTGCTTCTGATGTCGTGTGGCTGGGATTTCACGATTTCCTCCCCGCTTGCCCTAGAGTTCTGCGTCAGCAGAGCCCGACCCCGCGCGTACCTTAGCCACCGTTGGGTCGTCCGGATCACCAGGACGAGACCAAGGGGTGAGGGGCTACGTGACCAGTTAGGCTCCTGAGTCGCGATTCTCAGGAGTCCCCCTTGATGTATGAACAGCCCTCGGGAAGGAAATGCTAGACTAGGCCTTGGTGTTCTGCGTCGGCAGGGCCCGACCTCGCGATACCTCAGCCACTGCTGGCTTGTCCGGATCGCCAGGACAAGACCAGAGAGTGAGGGGCTATGTGGCCAGTTAGGCCCTTGAGTCGTGATGCTCAGGGGTCCCCCTTGACGTATGAACAGACGTGAGCTCTCTGAGTCGGCCTCCCCTTCTCCCGTCCTTCTTGGTGCTCTCTGTCCTCAAGTCCCGGCCCTCGAGCGAAGCTCAGCCGCCGCGGGTATGCCAGGTCGCGGTGCCGTGCTCAAGGGCAGGGGGTGAGGGCTGGAGAGTCAGTAGGAGCCCTCGAGACGCGATGCTCAGAGGCCCTCCTTTAACGTGCAATCGAATTACGTGAGAAGGGGAGACTGGCAGGGTCGCCTTCCGTCGTGCTCCTGAGATTCCTGCGGGTTAGCCTAAAGCAGCACAACTTAGAACCGCACCTATCGCTGGGCCTCTGATAACTCCGCAGGAAGACGAAGGCGAGGACCTCGCGAGGTGACTGTAACGACCCAACCCAATATCGGCCAAGTCTCTGTGTATTAGTACCATCCCAAGATCATGCTGGCACACACAGTACATTGATGAAAATTTCAAAGGTTAATCACACCTAAATTTATTAACATAACAACAAGGTAATATTTCAAAACAATTAAGGCACTCACGATGAAATCAATGGTAAAATCCAATGGAAACACCGAATCACACAAGGCAAAGCATAACACTAACGTACATTACATCAACTCTACTAACATCAAGTGAAACACCTACAACAATAACTTAACAGAGAGTGAAAATAAATATTCACTAAATAACAGAAAGTATTTTTCCTAAAATAAAATTCTAGCTAAACAATAAATTACTACTATTTCTATTGCTAGCAAACTAATCATGCATCTTACAACACCTAGAACCTCAAGAATACTAAGTCTAATAAATCGGAACAAAATACCTACCGTTAAACAAATGATATATGCTACCCTTGCGAAAACTAACAAAAGAAACTAATTAAAACTAATTAATAATAATTAAATTACAAACATGATTAAAAATAGAGTAAACATTATTGTTTACAATAAAAAGCTAATTTAAATAAATCACTAACATGCAAACTAAACACTACGGCATAACTAATCTAATAAGCAACCCATAGCAAAAGGAATTGGTCAAAAATTATATTCCTAGTTCAAAATATCTCAAATTTAGTGATTTGAGCAAATTCATGCAAACTGAATTTTGAACTTCCCAAATATGAAATCCAAATGCACCAACAGAAACTTCATAATTTTTTTGATCCAATGCAATTGGAATCACTCAAAAATACCTCGTAGATAATTAACTATTGAATTACTAAGTTTGAAACTATTGTGAAACAAAACTGTTTTTTTTAAAGAAGAAGATGAAGCTCACAGTAATGGTGATCCGGCGATCTTGGGTTCGGGCGGCGTCTCCGGAGTTGTTCCGGTGGTGCTCCGGGCGAGGCGAGGGGACGGGAGGGGGCGGCGGCGGAGTGAGGGGAGGCGTCCTGTGGTGGCGGGTGGCGGCGGGGATGGCCGGAGTGGCGGTAATGGCGGGCGGCAGAGACGAGATTCCGGCGAGGGCGGCGGAGGGCGCTGGGGCGTGGGGCGGGGCGAACTGGTGCGGGAATGTGCCGCGGGGGTCGGGCTTTATAGGGGGAGGAAGGTTGGGGCAGCAGGGATCGCGAATCCCGCAATTCCGGCGATCTCAGGCGATGTGCAGGGGATTCCCGTGCGAGCACAAGGAAGGAGATGATCCGGGCGATCGGGCCGGATTTGGCCCAAAAGAAAAAGTACCTTTCCTTCTTTTAAATAACCCGCAAAGAAAATTGTTTTAAAAGATAAAATGAAAATAAAATATAGGAGTATTATATATCAAAATTCTCAGAAAAATAAATCATAAAAAGTGAACTATTTTTGAGAGGCAAAAATCCAAACTTTTATAAAAACATATTTTTGAAAATTTCAAATAAAACTCAAATTTGAACTCAAAAAATTTGGCAATGTTTTCTTCTCACATTTTTGGAGTGTCATGTTAGCTCCTCTCAAACTTTTGCACAAGTATTTGTCAGGGATTTTTTTTGAAATAGTTTTCAAATGCCAATTTGAATTCAAATTCAAATAAAACTCAGTTGCCTCTGAATTTTCCAAATGTCACACAATTCAAACAAAATGCATAGATGCTTAGCTTATATTGTTAAACATTCCAAATTGAAAATTTGGGATGTTACAGTGACGTATGCGGGGCAGGCCGCGAGTCAGAGCTCGATCTCTCGGATTTTTCAGCGTTGCAGGGACGGACCCGAACACAAGCATCGTGCCAATGTATGCAGCCCTCGTTGTGGGATGAGCAGAAGTCCATTAGGCAGGGGGGAGCCCAAAAGAGGTGATGAGTGAGTAGGTGATGTCCATAAGGTAAATCATAAGAGGAAATGGGCTAACCTAAGTGACATAAAATGTGATACATGCCACAGGGACGGACCCGTGCGGCCTGGGGATGATGCGGCCCGAGGGGCGCCCCCAACAGAGTAAGCTTAAGATGCAAAAAGATACATGTCGCAGGGGAATGACCGTGCGACTTGGGAAGAATGCAGCCCGATGGGCTCTCCCAGCTGAACAAAACTGGAAAATGTCACCCGGCACAGTTGCTGAAGTGGTGCTGATGTAGCTGAAGACGTTCGATGCAGATGTCGCTCCTCACGAGCCGCCTGACTCCGGGGCCTTGTGAGGCTCTGGAGGTTCCCAGAGCTCGCGAAGAACGGAGGCCACCTCCGCCAAGATCTCCTGATGCTTGTCATCGCGAGTCGCCAGGACTTCCCACATGTGGCACTGGTGCAGGGCCGCCTGGTTCGACTAGCCGAAGGGCATGGGAACGCAGCTGTGAGGGGGACCCTCGCACTGGCCCACCTGAGATAGCCAGTAGAGCTCCTGAGATGCCATCCTGTTGAGTCCTGGGACGTTGACGCAGACGTGTAGCCCGTCGCCCGAGCCTGGGGCGACAGCTGCACTCCGGGGTGCGGTGCGGCACTCGCCCCGCATTGCCCTTGGCACCTGCAAGTCTTCGATGGTCTGGTTGATGAACTCCTGAGCGCTTGGTGCCTCACGCCTTGAGGCCTCCGGAGGGAAACGTGCGGCGAAGCATGCCTCCACATGGTGCCCGAGCGCCTCCCTCGAGACATTGGCTAGGCCGGAGGCCCTTCAGAGGAGAGCCCCCGAGCCTAGTCTGAGGGGAGCGCCGCGCACGCCTTCCTATCGGAGGGAGGGATGCGCCCCATCCATGGGCGCAGGTCCTGAGGTACGGCCGCTGGGTGCTGCATCTTCATGAGGCTTTAGGGCGAGCAGCTGCTTCTTCTTCTTGGGGACGGCCTCAGGAGGGTAGATGGCGCCATCATTGTCTGGATCCTCAACCGCCGCAGCCTGGTAAGCGCGCTCGAGTGAGCACACCATATCCTTTTCTTCGCAAGCGATGGTGCTAACGCCGCCGCTTCTCGGCATCTTGAGGGCGGTGTAGCCGTGGTGAGTCGCTGCCATGAACTTGGCCAGGGCTGGGTACCCGAGGATGTCGTTCTAGGGAAGATGAATGTGGGCGACATCGAAGTCGATGAGCTCGATGTGGTAGTTGTCGCGGGTGCCGAAGGTGACAGGCAGGCGAACCTACCCTATCGGGGTGGTGGAGCCATCAGTCACTCCTGAGAAGTGCTTGGTAGGCTATAGCTGATCGTATGGCACTTGGAGGCTATCTAACATCTCGACGGACAAGACATTGAGCCCTGCGCCGCCGTCGACGAGGGTCTTGGTGACTTGAACGTTGCTGATGATGGGTGAACAGAGCATCAGGAGGGCACCGGCAGTCGCCGCGCACTTGAGCTGGCCTGCCGAGCTGAAGGTGATGGCGCACTTGGACCACCTGAGTGGGCGCGTAGCTTCGAGCTGGGAGAGCCCCGTTCACTTCTCGGGCGAACTTCTTGAAGAGGCGCTGAGAGGCTGGGGCCTGTGCACCGCCCAAGATGTAGGCGATGGCGCGAGGCTCCTGGAAGCCCCCAACCCCCTCGTCCCGATCCTCGTTCCTCCTTAGTGGTGGCAGCGGAGGGAGGCCGGCCTTGCCCTGAGGACGGTCCTCGCGAGGTTGGTCCCTCCAGGCACCCTCACAAGGTTGGTCCCTCCAGGCACTCTCGCGAGGCTGATCGTGCCAGCGGTCCTCACGAGGCTGGTCACGCCACTCCGGATGGGAGCCGCGGTCATCCCAGCGCCCCCCGGTTCGGCTTCCTCCATGGTCGTAGCCTCAGTTGCTGTGCTCAGGGCGTTGGCCGATGCACCCTTTGCTGATGGCCCTGAGCTCTTGACAGTCATCGGTGTTGTGGTTGTGCACGTTGTGGAAGGCACAGAACGGACGGCTGCTCTTGGACTACTCCGGGTGGTCGCGGCCACGCTTCATCTCTGGTTCGGCCGCGAGCACGACCACTCCCTTGCGCTTCACGTCCTTGCCCTTGGCCTTCTTGTCTTCAGGTTCAACGGTGGGGAGCTCGACGAGGGAGAGGCGCCCCTCCTCAGCTCTGGCGCACTTGGTCGCGAGGTTGAACAGCTCCAGGGTCGTGCACAGATCTTCGTGGATGGCAATCTCCTCCTTCATCTTGACATCGCGGACACCATCAGAGAATGCCAAGATGATGGCCTTGTCTGTGACCTTGGGGATCTTGACGCGGACGTTGTTGAAGCGCTGGATGAACTTGTGCATAGTTTCTCCTAGTTGTTGCTTGATGCACCACAGGTCACCTGTGGCCGGGGCGCGGTAGCGGCTGGCCTAGAAGTTGGCGATGAACCGCTCGTGCATCTCACCCCATGAGGAGATTGATCCCGCGAGCAGGTTTAGGAGCCATGAGCGTGTGCTGTCCTTGAGAGCCATGGGGAACCAGTTTGCCATGATCTTCTCGTTGTTGCCGGATGCCTCGATGCTCAGCTCGTAGAGCTGCAGGAACTCAGCAGGGTCGGGGGTGCCGTCGTAGCGTGGAAGCAGGTCGGGCTTGAACTTCTCGGGCCAGTTGAAGTTGCACAGCTCGGGTGCGAGGGCCTTGTAGCCTGCTGTTGACACCGGGGCTTGCCGTGTAGGCGGAGCTTGGTCTTGGTCCTCGCACGCCACCACGGCAGGGAGCGCACGGTCTCGACGCGATGGTCGAGGGAGTGCTTGCGCTCCTCCTCGAGGCCGCTGGATCTCTTGGCAGCTTCCTTCTTCATGCACGGGTGCCACACACAGGGGGTTGCGCCGCGGGGCCGCGTGCCTTGGGTTGTGGACGACGCCTTGATGCAGAGGTGGTGGAGGCGCTTCATGGGCCACGTCACCCGCATGGGGAGGCGGGCGAGGTAGCGAGAGGGACGGTGCAGGAGACCCCCAGCGGTGCTGACGAGCTCGGTGATGCGGTCGAGCCAGTCTTTGTAGTGGTCGTCGAAGGGGAGGTAACGCAGGAGCTCGCATGCCATGAGAAATGTAGCCTGCGCGTCCGCGGGTCCGCGACGAGTGTGGGACGATGAGCCCGCCGGAGTCAGCAACGGGGTGGCGGTGCGTCTGTCCCACCACACGGAGGGGTGCAGGGACGAGGCCTGCTCCTCGTGCCGCGCCGGGTCGATGGCGGCGTTGGCAGCAGGCGATGGAGAATGGCGAGGAGGTCCGCCAGTGGGAGCTGTCTGAGCGACACGGGCGGCAAGGGCGCCCCGTCGCTCAGCACGAGCATGGCGAGCGTCGGCCATGGGACCAGCAGGACGATGGAGCATGGATCTACGGAAGGGAAGCTTCGGCACACCCCTACCTAGCGCGCCAAACGTCGGATTATCGGTTCCGGCAAACCCTCGAGGTTCGAACACTGGGGTGTGCACGAAGATCTCTCCTTTTCGCTTTAGCTCGCTCTCGCACCGATTCCTAGGCCTAGCTCGATGAACCCGAAGAACAAGAGACACAAAGATTTATACTAGTTCGGGCCACCGTTGTGGTGTAATACCCTAATCCGGTGTGGTGTGGTGGATTGCCTTGTAGGCTATGGATGAACAAGTACACGGGAAGAACAACCTCCTGAGGCGAGGTGTTCCTGTGCTCGATGAGCTAGTGGGTGGGAGGATGGACTGAATGATCCTCTTAGGTGAGCTCTCTCTCAGATCGAGACGAGCTGATCTCTATGGTGGTGGCTAGTACTATTTATAGAGGCCTGGGTCCTCTTCCCAAATAATGAGCAGGAAGGAATCCCACAACGACCAAGTTTGAAGGGGGACAACTAGTAAAAGCTATCCCGACAAAAAGTGTTCTTCGCCTACCAAAGGCTCTGGTGATGACATCGTGGTGGGCTCCGCGGTGACCTTCGTCCCGCCGTCTTGCTGGTCTTGGTCTCGTTGCACCGATATGGAAACCTTTGCCTGACGCCTCGGAACTCCTCGCCTGCACTTGCCCCTTTAGCACCAAAGAGGAAACTGGCTCCCTGGGCCCGCTGACGCCCGCTTGGCCTTGGTCGTCATGGCTCACATCACGCGAACCTCACGAGGTGTCCCTTGCCTTGATATCTCCGCTCCTCGGGAGCCAGCCTAGAGGGGCCACCCCAGGGGAGGTCTTGTGTCGTCCGCCTCACAAGGCTTGGCCCCTCGCGAGGGTCTTGAGTGGTCGCTGATGAAAATGGGCCGTACCAGGCTGCTGGATGAGCCACGCTCTGGGCCGCAGGCAGGCACGTCTGGGTACCCCCTTTCCCATCCGACACATGACTCTAATATCACCATCCTCATATCTCAAAACAATCATCAAGTATCGAACTTCTCATAGTATTCAATGCACTTTATATGAAAGCTTTTGTTATACCCATCTTGGATGCCCATCATATTCGGACTAGTTTTATAACCAAAGAAAATTACCATGCTGTTCTAAAAGACTCTCAAAATAATATAAGTGACGCATGCGAGATCAATAATTTCTATAAAATAAAACCACCACCGTGTTCTAAAAAGATATAAGTGAAGCCCATAGAGTATTCTAATAAATTCCGATTCAAGCGTGTGTCTCCCAAAAGGTGCGTACAGCAAGGATGATTGTGGCAAACTAAAAAGCAAAGAATCATATCATACATGACCCTCCAAGCAAAACACATATCATGTGGTGAATAAAAATATGGTCTCAAGTAAAGTTACCGATAGACGAAGATGAAAGAGGGGATGCCTTCCTGGGGCATCCCCAAGCTTAGGCTTTTGGTTGTCCTTGAATTTTACCATGGGGTGCCTTGGGCATCCCCAAGCTTAGGCTCTTGCCACTCTTTATTCCATAGTCCATCAAATCCTTACCAAAAGAACTTGAAAACTTCACAACGCAAAACTTAACAGAAAATCTCGTGAGCTCCTTTAGTATAAGAAAATAAACCACCACTTCAAGGTACTGTAATGAACTCATTCTTTATTTATATTGGTGTTAAACATACTCTATTCCAACTTCTCTGTGGTTCATACCCCCTGATACTACCCATAGATTCAACAAAATAAGCAAACAACACACGAAAAACAGAATCTATCAAAAACAGAACAGTCTGTAGCAATCTGTAACTTTCGAATACTTCTGTAACTCTAAAAATCCTGACATAAATTGGTGGACGTTAGTAATTTGTCTATTAATCATCTGCAAAAAGAATTAACTTAAAAGCACTCTCCAGTAAAAAAAATGGCAGCTAATCTCGTGAGACTTCACCCAAGTCTTCCCAAAGGTTCTACTTGGCACAACCACTAATTAAAACATAAAACAACATCTAAACAGAAGCTAGATGAATTATTTATTACTAAACAGAAGCAAAAAAGCAAAGAACAAATAAAATTTGGGTTGCCTCCCAACAAGCTCTTTCTTTATAGGCATTAAGATTGGCTTGAGATTTCAATGACGCTCACATGAAAGATAAGAATTGAAGCATAAAGAGAGCATCATAAAACATGTGGCAAACACATCTAAGTCTAACATACTTTATATGCATAGGAATTTTATAGGAAAAAAATTAGCAATACAAGAAAGATTTAGCATATGGAAGGAAGAAGAAAGAAACAATAGCAATCTCAACATAACGAGAGGTAATTTAGTAACATGAAAATTTTTACAACCATATTTTCTCTCTCATAATAATTGCATGTAGGATCATAAGCAAATTCAATATTATAGCTATCACATAACATATTCTCAACACGATCCACATGCATACTAAGTTGACACTCTTCGAAAATAGTGGGATCAACATTAACTAAAGTCATGACCTCTCCAAACCCACTTTTATCAAGAAATTCATAAGATTAAACATTCTCCAAATAAGTGGGATCTAAAGTTAACACTCTTCCAAACCCACTTTCAATATTATTGCAAAGATTATTATCAATCTCGTATTCATCATGGGCCTTAAATAAATTTTCAAGATCATAAGAAGAATCACCCCAATCATGATCACTGCAACAAGTAGTGGGAATAGCAAAATAAGCATCCCCAAGCTTAGGGTTTTGCATATCATTAACACAATTGTCATTAATGGAATTTATAATAACATCATTGCAATCATGTTTTCATGAATCACTTCATAAATTTCTTCTTTCAACACTTCATCACAATTTTCAGATTCACGAATTCCAAGCAAAACCTCATAAACATAATCTAGTGCACTAAACTTACTAGCCATTGGTTCATCATAGTTGGATCTCTTAAAAAGATTAGCAAGTAGATGAGGATCCATAGATAAATTTTCAGCAAGCGAAAATGCAAGCAAATAGAAGGCACATGGCAACACGAGCAAACATAAGATCGAACGAAAAAAGGCAAACGAAAAGAAGGCTAATGCTTTTGTATTTTTCTGAAAGCATTTTAGTAGTGGGGGAGAAGAAAACTAGAGGCGAATGGAAAATAATGTAATGCGAGGGTGAAGATTTTATGATGGGTACTTAGTATGTCTTGACTAGGCATAGATCTCCCCGGCAACGGCGCGAGAAATCGGCAAGTTGACGGGAGATCAAATCTTGACTTGACTTGGCGTAAATCTCCCCGGCAACGGCGCCAGAAATCCTTCTTGCTACCTCTTGAGCATGCGTTGGTTTTCCCTTGAAGAGGAAAGGGTGATGCAGCAAAGTAGCTTAAGTATTTCCCTCGGTTTTGAGAACCAAGGTATCAATCCAGTAGGATACAACACACAAGTCACCTAGTACCTGCACAAACAATCAAGAACCTTGCAACCAACGTGATAAAGGGGTTGTCAATCCCTTTACGGCCACTCACAAAAGTGAGATCTAATAAAGATAGTAAAGTAAATATTTTTTGTATTTTGGTTGTATAGATTGGAAAGTAAAGATTGCAAAATAGTAAACGAGAGGCAAAGTAAATAAAGGAGATTCAATATAATAGGAAAGAGAACCGGGGGCCATAGGTTTCACTAGGGCCTTCTCTCAAGATAACATGTATTACGGTGGGTGAACAAATTACTGCCGAGCAATTGATAGAAAAGCGCATAGTTATGAAGATATCTAAGGCAATGATCATGAATATAGGCATCATGTCCATGTCAAGTAGACCGAAACGATTCTACATCTACTACTATTACTCCACACACCAACCGCTATCCAACATGCATCTAGAGTATTAAGTTCATAAGTATGGAGTAACGCATTAAGCAAGATGACATGATGTAGAGGGATAAACTCAAGCAATATGATATAAACCCCATCTTTTTATCCTCGATGGCAACAATAAAATACGTGCCTTGCTGCCCCTACTATCACTGGGAAAGGACGCCGCAAGATTGAACCCAAAGCTAAACACTTCTCCCATTGCAAGAAAGATCAATCTAGTACGCCAAACTAAACTGATAATTCGTAGAGACTTGCAAGGATATCAAATCAAGCATATAAGAATTTAGAGAAGAACCAAATAATATTCATATATAAACTTGTTCATAAATCTACAATTCATCGGATCTCGGCAAACACACCGCAAAAAGTATTACATCGAATAGATCTCCAAGAGAATCGAGGAGAACTTTGTATTGAAGATCAAAGAGAGAGAAGAAGCTATCTAGCTAATAACTATGGACCCGAAGGTCTGTGGTAAACTACTCACTCTGCATCGGAGAGGCTATGGTAAGGATGGCAATGGGTCGGGTTTGGATCGGGTTGAACAATATCAAATCCATATCCATATCCATGAAGACAGTCTTTGCCCGCCCATGAAAAAATCCATGGGTGAGAAATTATGTCCATGTCCAAACCCGATGGATATCCATACCCACTTGATATCCATTGGGTCCTATCTAGACATATAAATAAGACATAACACAATGTTAACATACGATTTTCTATTCTTCACTTCGTGGCAGGCTAGGCTTCACTTATGGTAAATCAACATTCACTAACAACATAAGATCATTTAGTAATTTTCTAACAAATGAGAATGACGAGTCATTTAACATGGAGATAAAAATAAGGGAAGGGCATTGGGGTATGTTACAGTAGGGATTGAATGTCAACTAATAAACATTATGACGAGGATTGTGTAATTTCTTTTTGCATGTTTTGGATAACAAAGTGTAAAATTGCAGTGGGACATGTGACTGTGGGGTAGGGATAGTAGGTTTTTGCCATTAAGTCATACTATCAGGTCGGGTTTGGATATACCCACGGGTACAAGATTATATCCATGCCCTACCCACGAGTAATCGGGTCGGGTTTGGGCGCTGCCCATGGACACAAAAGCATATCCAAACCCTATCCATTCGGGTCGCATATCCATGGATATCCATGTCCATGGATAAAATTGCCATCCTTAGGCTATGGTGTTGATGTAGAAGCCCTCCGTGATTGATTCCCCGTCTGGCGGATCGCCGGAAAGGCCCCAAGGTGGAATCTCACGGGTACAGAAGGTTGCGGCGGTGGAAAAGTGGTTTTGATGCCCTCCCCGATGTTTCTAGGGTATAAGAGTATATATATAGGCGAAAGAAGTACGTTAGTGGAGCTACGAGGGGCCCACGAGGTTGGGGGCGCGCCTACCCCCTGGGCGCGCACTCCTGCCTCATGGCCTCCTCATGGAATCCCAGACGTCGACTCCAAGTCTTTTGGATTGCTTTCGGTCCAAGAAAGATCATCGCGATGGTTTCATTCCGTTTGGACTTCGTTTGGTATTCCTTTTGTGCGAAACTCTAAAATAGGCAAAAAAACAGAAACTAGCATTGGGCCTTCGGTTAATAGGTTAGTCCCAAAAATAATATAAAAGAGCATATTAAAGCCCATTAAACATCCAAAACAGATAATATAATAGCATGGAACAATTAAAAATTATAGATACATTGGAGACGTATCCCCCCGGGAGGGGCGATACGCTCGGCATGGCCAAGGGCGCTGAACTTGCACTTGGCCTTGCCAGCGGTTCCTCCAGCAGCGGTAGCAAGTCCCCGGAGTCCAGCGATTCTTCGGAGTGAAGCGAAGATGATAGCTACGAGCCTCTGAGCTCTCGCCGTGCTCGGAGCAGGGCTTCGGCGTCCGTCCGCTGTCGGCAGTGATGTCCTCGGCTTTCTTCTTTTGTTTCCATGCACGGAACCACATTAAGCCCCGTAGGGGTGTGTAAGGGATTGTAATGCTTTTTGTCTTAATGTCACCGCTCCTCGCTTAGCACTGGGACTGCATGTCTCGCTAGGGCATTGCACTCTTTTTTTGTTCCCGCGGTAGCTTGGTGCTCAATGCCGACAGGTCCCAGTCCCTAGGCAGGCTTCAGCCGTCGCTGGTATGCCAGATTGCGATGCCGTGGTCAAGGCCAGGAGGTGATCGGCCCGAGGTCCGGTAAGAGCCCTTGAGGCGCGATGCTCAGGGGGTCCCCTTTAGAACGCAAGCAGCTTCCTAGAGGCCGAAAAAGAAAACAACATTGCCCGAGTGAGATCACAGAGGTAGAAACGTGAGGCTACATAGTTCTAGTTATCTTTCAGGGGTAACTTATCTTGCGATGAATCCCTTGTGGGGTGCTTGGCTGTGCCCTTGCAATAGCGCCTCTAGGTGAGGCTCGAGCTTGTCTCTCCCCTCTTAGCTCAGGTAAGTGCTCTACGTCCTTGGGTCCCGGTCCTTGAGCGAAGCTCAGCCGCCGCTGGTATGCCACATCGCGATGTCGTGGTCAAGTCCAGGGGGTGAGGGCTCGAGAGCTAGTAGGAGCCACTGAGGCACGATGCTCACGGCCCCCCCTTTAACGTACAAGCGGGGCGCATCTAGGGTAGTGGCCGACGAGGCCACCTTAGCTTGACTCCAAAGGTCCATGCGAATCAATATGAGAAAGTGGTCATAGTACATGGCAGCGCTTGCCTCGTAGTCGTTGATCTTTCCACTTGCACGTGTAGGCACCGAGGACCTAGTGAGGTGATGTGCGCAGGGCTGGCTGCGAATCAGAGCTCGGTCTCTCAGGTTTTTCGGCGTTGCAGGGACGTACCCGAGCACAAGCACTATGCCATTGATTCTTTGGAACGAGCAATCGGCAGGTTGGTATCGCGCGGGAGCTGCGGAGGGTGTCGGAGCACCAGGTGAGCAGGCGATAATCTCAGGATAACTCACGGCAAGAATAAGGCAAGTTCTTAATAGATGCAAAAAAGATAGACGCCGTAGGGATAGACCCACATAGCTTGGGGATGATGCAACTCGAGGGGCGCCCCCAACTGAATGAGAAGAAAAGACGATAAGTGCCGTAGGGACGGACCCACGCAGCTTGGGGATGAGGCAGCCCGTGGGGCGCCCCCAACTGAACGAAACAAAAAAATATCACTTGCCACCATTGCGGGAGAAGTGTTGGGGTAGCTGAAGATGCCTGCCGCTGAATTCGCTCCTCATGGGTCATGTGGCCCCTGAACCTCGCGAGGCTCCTGTGGTCCAGGAGGCTCACGAAGGACCAGAGCTTCCTCCGTTAGGATCTGCTGGTACTTAGCCTCGTGAGCTGCTAGGATGCCCCGCATGCGACGCTGGTTTAAGGCAGCACTGTTTGGCAGGCCGAAAGGCATGCGAACGTAGCTGTGAGGGGGACCCTCACACCGGCCTACTTGGGACGGACAGAAGAGCTCCTGAGACGCAGCTGTGTTGAGAACTGGGATGTTGAAGCAAATTCGCAGCCCCCTGCCCTCGTCAGTAGAGGGAGCGGTGCCGGGTGACGCGGAGCGACGCTAAATATCCTTGATCGCCTTGGTGACGAACTCATGAGCACTTGGCACCTCACTCCGTGTGCTCTCTTTGCAGAAACGGGCGCGGAAGCACGCCTCCACATGGTGCCCGAGTGCCTCCCTCATGACGTCGGCCAGGTCGAAGGCCCTCTAGAGGAGAGCCCCCGAGTCCAGCTTGAGAGGGGCACAGGGCGTGCCTTCCTATGCAAGAGGGGAAGGCGCCCCGTCCGTGGGCGCATGTCCTGAGGCATGGCTGTCAGGTGCTCCGCCCTCTTGAGGCCCAGGGTGAGCAGCTGCTTCTTCTTCTTCGGGGTAGCCTCAAGTGGGTAGGCAAAACCCTCTACATCTAAGTTCTCAACTGCTGCATCTTGGTAGGCGCACTTGAGGGAGCACACCACGTCTTTCTCGTTGCTGGCGACCGTGATGATGCCGCCACTTCCTCGCATCTTGAGGACGTTGTAGCCGTGGTGGGTCGCTGCGATGAACTTGGCCAGCGCTGGGTAGCCGAGGATGGCATTGTACGAGAGATGGATGTGGGCGACGTCGAAGTCGATGAGCTCGGTATGGTAGTTCTTGCGATCGCCAAAGTTGACAGGAAGGCGGATTTTTCCTATCGGGGTGGTGGAGAAGTCGGTCACACCTGTGAAGGGCTTGGTCGGCTGAAGCTGATCATACGACACTTGGAGTGTGTCGAAGGTCTCGACGGAGATGACATTGATTTTGGCTCCGCCATCGATAAGTGTCTTGGTGACGAGCACGTTGCTGATGGTGGGCGAGCAGAGTAGCGGGAGGGCGCCAGCCGTGGCCGCGCACTTGAGCTGGTCGGCTGAGTCGAAGGTGACAGCGTACTTAGACCACTTGAGCGGGCGCGTTATCTCGAGCTTGGGAAGGACTGCATTCACCTCACGAGCAAACTACTTGAAGACGCGATGAGATGCTTAGGCCTGGGCGCCACCCAGGATGCAAGTGATGGCACGAGGCTCCTGGAAGCCCCCAAGTCCCATCATCTTGGTTGCGGTCCTCATTCCTTCTTGGTGGTGGATGCAGTGGAGGAAGACCAGCGTTGCCTTGCAGACGGTCCTCGCGAGGCTGGTCCCTCCATGGGCCCTCACGAGGCTGGCCCTGCCAATGGTCCTCACGAGGCTGATCGTGTCAGTCTTGTCGAGAGTCACAGTTCTCCTAACATCCTCCGCCTCGTCCACCTCCACGGCCGTAGCCTCGATCGCTGCACTCGGGGCGACGGCCAAGGCGTCTGTCATGGATGGCTCTGAGCTCCTGGCAATCGTTGGTGTTGTGGCTGTGCATGTTGTGGAAGACGCACAACAGGCGGCTTCCCTTGGAGGATTCAGGGTAGTCGCACCCACGCTTCATCTCGGGCTCAGCCGCGAGCACAGCAGGTCCCTTGCACTTTCCTTCCTTGGTCTTGGCCTTCTTGTCTTCTTGGACAGCCCCAGGGAGCTCGACAAGCAAGAGGCGACCCTCTTCCACCTTTGCACACTTGACAGCCATGTTGAACATCTCCAGAGCCAAGCACAAATCCTCATGAATGGCGAGCTCCTCCTTCATCCTGACTTCCTGGACGCCGTCAGTGAACGCGGAGATGATGGCCTCGTTTGACACCTTGGGAATCTTGATGCGGACATTGGTAAAATGTTGGATGTACTTGCGCAAGGTTTCCCTTGGCTGCTGCTTGATACGCCGTAGGTCGCCTATCGCAGGGGCGCGGTCACGAGTCCCTTCGAAGTTGGAGATGAACCGCTCGTGCAGCTCCTCCCAGGAAGAGATCGACTCCGCTGGGAAGTTCAGGAGCCACGGGCGTGCACCGTCCTTGAGATCCATGGGGAACCAATTGGCCATGACCTTCTTGTCTCCACTGGCCGCCTCAACGCTCAGCTCAGAGAGCTGCAAAAACTCAGTGGGGTAGGGTGTTCCATCGTAGCATGGAGACATGTCTGGCTTGAACTTGTCAGGCCAAATGACGTGTCGCAGCTCCGTGGTGAACGCTCGGCAGTGTTGGAAATATGCCCTAGAGGCAATAATATAAGAGTTATTATTATATTTCCTTGTTCATGATAATCGTTTATTATCCATGCTATAATTGTATTGATTGGAAACTTAAATACATGTGTGGATAAATAGACAAACTTTGTGTCCCTAGTAAGCCTCTTTAGGACTAGCTCGTTGATCAAAGATGACCGCGGTTTCCAGGTCATAGACATGAGTTGTCATTTGATAACGGGATCACATCATTAGGAGAATGATGTGATGGACGAGACCCAAACGTTAAACATAGCTTTTGATCGTATCAGTTATCGCTATAGTTTTCTGCATGTCAAGTATAAGTTCCTATGACCATGAGATCATGTAACTCACTGACACCGTAGGAGTGCCTTGTGTGTGCCAAACATCGCAACGTAACTGGGTGACTATAAAGGTACTCTACAGGTATCTCCGAAGGTGTCTGTTGAGTTGACATGGATCGAGACTGGGATTTGTCACTCCGTGTGACGGAGAGGTATCTCCGGGCCCACTCGGTAATACGTCATCTCAATGAGCTCAAAGTGACTAAGTAGTTAGTCACGGGATTATGTATTACGGAACGAGTAAAGAGACTTGCCGGTAACGAGATTGAACTAGGTATAGAGATACCGACGATCGAATCTCAGGCAAGTAACATACCGACGAGACAAAGGGAACTGTATACGGGATTACCTGAATCCTTGACATTGTGGTTCATCCGATGAGATCATCGAGGAATGTGTGGGAACCAATATGGGTATCCAGATCCCGCTATTGGTTATTGACCTGGGATTATCTCGGTCATGTCTGCATGGTTTCCGAACCCGCAGGGTCTACACACTTAAGGTTCGGTGACGCTAGGGTTGTTAGTGAGAATAGTGCATGGTAACCGAAGGTTGTTCGGAGTCCCGGATGAGATCCCGGACGTGACGAGGGTCTCCGGAATGGTCCGGGGACGAAGATTGATATATGGGATGAGAGTAAACGGAGTCCGGAATTGTTCCGGGGAACATCGGGAAGGAATCGGAGAACCGAAAGGTGTTTCGAGGGCCACGGTAAATGTTACGGGCCCTATGGGCCATAAGTGGGGAGACGCAACAGCCCACACAAGGGTTGTGCGCCCCCCCTAGGCTCCTCCACCTGCGCCTAAGGGGCTGGGCCCCCCTAGGGCAGCCGCACCCCTAGGACTTGGGGGGCAAGGCGCCTGGGGGGGGGGAACCCTAACCCTGGCCGCAGCCCCTCCCCTTGGCCGCCGCCCCCTAAGGGGAACCCTAGGGGCGCCCCTCCTCTCTCTCTCCCCCCTATATAAAGAGAGGTAGAGGGAGGGCAGCAATACAAGTTCGTGCCTCGGCATTGCCCTCCCTCTCCACGAATATCTTCGTCTAGTTTGCAGTGCTTGGCGAAGCCCTGCTGAAATTCCTTCACCACCATCTCCACCACGCCGTCGTGCTGCTGGGTTTCTCCGTCAACTTCTCCTTCCCCCTTGCTGGATCAAGAAGGAGGAGACGTCCCCGAGCTGCACGTGTGTTGAACGCGGAGGCACCATCCGTTCGGTGCTGGGATCTTCGGCGATTTGAATCGCGACGAGTACGACTCCATCAACCGCGTTCTTGAACGCTTCCGCTTAGCGATCTACAAGGGTATGTGGATCCGACTCTTCCCTCGTAGATGCATCTCCTAGATTGATCTTGGTAAGCGTAGGAAATTTTTTGTTTCCCATGCAACGTTCCCCAACAGTGGTATCAGAGCTAGGATCTTGCGTAGATGCTTTCACGAGTAGAACACAAAGGGGTTTGTGGGCGTTGATGTTTAGATTGCTTCCCTCTTTGGTCTTTCTTGATTCAGCGGCATTATGGGATGAAGCGGCCCGGACCAACTTTACATGTCCACGTACATGAGACCGGTTCCATCGACAGACATGCGACTTTTGTTGCATAAGATGGCTGGCGGGTGTCTGTCTCTCCTATCTTAGTTGAATCGGATTAAATAGCAACTTAAATATCACCGTTGTGGCTTTGCGTAGGTAAGAAGCGTTCTTGCTAGATACCCATAGCAGCCACGTAAAACATGCAACAACAAATTAGAGGACGTCTAACTTGTTTTTGCAGGGTATGTATGTGATATGATATGGCCAAAGACATGATGAGATATATTTGATGTATGAGATGATCATGTTGTAATAGTTAATATCGACTTGCATGTCGATGTATACGGCAACCGGAAGGAGCCATAGGGTTGTCTTTAATTTTTGTATGACCTGCGTGTCAATCATTAAGCGCTATGTAATGCTTTACTTTATCGCTAAACGGTAGCAATAGTAGTAAGAGCATGGTGGGCGCGCGACAACCCCGATGGCGACACGATGATGGAGATCATGATGATGGGGATCATGGTGTTACGCCGGTGACGATGGAGATCATGCCGGTGCTTTGGAGATGGAGATCAAAAGCACAAGTTGATGGCCATATCATGTCACTTATGATTTGCATGTGATGTTAATCCTTTTATGCATCTTATTTTGCTTAGGACGACGGTAGCATTATAAGATGATCCCTCACTAAAATTTCAATATAAAATTGTGTTCCCCCCGAGTGTGCGCCGTTGCGAAGGTTCGTCGTTTCGAAGCACCACGTGATGATTGGGTGTGATAGACTCTACGTTCGCATGCAACGGGTGCAAGCCAGTTTTGCACATGCAGAACACTCGGGTTAGACTTGACGGGCCTAGCATGTACAGACATGGCCTCGGAACACGGAAGACCGAAAGGTCGAGCATGAGTCATATAGTAGATATGATCAACATGAAGATGTTCACCATTGACACCGCCTCATCTCACGTGATGATCGGACTTGGGTTGGTGGATTTGGATCATGTCACGCTCGGATGACCAGAGGGATGTCAATTTGAGTGGGAGTTATAAGTAATTTGATTAGTTAAAACTCACTTATCATGAACAATAGTCTAAGATGTCTTTGCAAATCTTTTGTTGTAGATGGCTCCCGCAGTAGCTCCCCTGAATTTTAATGCGTTCCTAGAGAAAACTAAGCTGAAAGATGATGGGAGCAACTTTGTGGACTGGCTCCGCAATCTGAGGATCATCCTCACAGCTGCCCAAAAGGTTTATGTCCTAAATGCACCGCTAGGTGAACCCCCCGCTCCGGCCTCTGTGGACGTTATGAACGCCTGGCAGTCGCGTGCGGATGACTACTCAGTAGTGCAGCGTGCCATGTTGTATAGCTTGGAAGGAGGACTTCAAAGGCGTTTTGAACGTCATGGAGCATATGAGATGTTCCAGGAGTTGAAGTTCATCTTTGAGAAGAATGCCAAGATCGAGAGGTATGAGACCTCCGATAAATTCTTTGCTTGCAAGATGGAGGAGAATTCGTCTGTCAGTGAGCACTTACTGAAGATGTCTGGGTACTATACCCGCATAGCTGATCTGGGACTTGTGTTCCCGGAGGAGGCTATCATTGACAGAATTCTCCAGTCACTCCCACCTAGCTACAAGAGCTTCGTGCAGCATTATAACATGCAAGGGATGAACAAAACCATCGCCGAGCTGTTTGCGATGCTGAAAGTCGCTGAGTCAGACATCCAGAAGGAGCATCAAGTGTTGATGGTCAATAAAACTACCAGTTTCAAGAAGAATGGCAAGGGCAAGAAGGGTAACTCTAAGAAGGGTGGCAAGGCAGTTGCTCATCCAGTAAAGAAACCCAAGGCTGGGACCAAGCCAGAGACTGAGTGTTTCTATTGCAAGGGGAACGGCCACTGGAAGCGGAACTGCCCCAAGTATCTGGCAGACAAGAAGGGGGCCAACAACAACAACAAGCAAGGTATATGTGATATACATGTTATTGATGTGTACCTTACCAACTCTCGTTGTAGTGCCTGGGTATTTGATACCGGTTCGGTTGCTCACATTTGCAACTCTAAACAGGAACTACGGAATAGACGGAGGCTGGCGAAGGACAAAGTGACGATGCGCGTGGGGAATGGTTCCAAGGTTGATGTGATCGCCGTCGGCACGCTCGCTCTTCGATTACCATCGGGATTAGTTATGAACCTGAATAATTGTTATTTAGTGCCTGCGTTGAGCATGAACATTATATCTGGATCTTGTTTAATGCGAGACGGTTACTCATTTAAATCAGAGAATAAAGGTTGTTCTATTTATATGGGTAATATCTTTTATGGTCATGCACCCGAAGTAGGGGGTTTATTCTTATTGAATCTCGATAGTGATGATACACATGTTCATAACATTGATGCCAAAAGATGTAGAGTTGATAACAATAGTACCACTTTCTTGTGGCACTGCCGTCTGGGTCATATCGGCGTGAAACACATGAGGAAGCTCCATGCTGATGGACTTTTGGAGTCTCTTGATTTTGAATCACTTGACACATGCGAGCCGTGCCTCATGGGCAAGATGACTAAGACCCCGTTTTCAGGAACAATGGAACGGGCAAGTGACTTATTGGAAATCATACATACTGATGTGTGTGGCCCGATGAGTGTCACGGCGCGCGATGGATATCGTTATTTTCTCACCTTCACTGACGACTTAAGTAGATATGGGTATATTTACTTGATGAAGCATAAGTCTGAAACGTTTGAAAAGTTCAAGCAATTTCAGAGTGAAGTTGAGAATCATCGTAACAAGAAGATCAAGTTCCTACGATCTGATCGAGGGGGAGAGTATCTGAGTTATGAGTTTGGCAATCACTTAAGAAAATGTGGAATTGTTTCACAGTTGACGCCACCTGGAACACCACAGCGTAATGGTGTGTCCGAACGTCGTAATCGAACCCTATTAGATATGGTGCGTTCTATGATGTCTCTTGCCGATTTGCCACTATCATTTTGGGGATATGCGTTAGAGACGACTGCATTCACTTTAAATAGGGCTCCATCCAAGTCCGTTGAGACAACACCGTATGAACTGTGGTTTGGTAAGAAACCTAAGTTGTCTTTTCTCAAAGTTTGGGGTTGCGATGCTTATGTCAAAAGGCTTCAGCCAGAAAAGCTCGAACCCAAAGCGGACAAATGTGTCTTCATAGGATACCCAAAAGAGACGGTTGGGTACACCTTCTATCTCAGATCCGAGGGCAAAGTGTTTGTCGCTAAGAACGGGTCCTTTCTCGAGAAAGAGTTTCTCTCGAAAGAATTGAGTGGGAGGAAGGTAGAACTTGATGAGGTTATTGAACCTCTGCTTCAACCAGAGAGTAGCGCAGCACAGAAAGATGTTTTTGTGGAGCCTGCAACGATTGAAGAGGAAGCCAATGATGATGATCAAGAAGCTTCTGATCAAGTTACTACCGAACCTCGTAGGTCGACAAGGGTACGCACTGCACCTGAGTGGTATGGTAACCCTGTCTTGGAGGTCATGTTGTTGGACAACAGTGAACCTGCGAGCTATGGAGAAGCGATGGTGGGCCCGGATTCCGACAAATGGTTAGAGGCCATGAAATCCGAGATGGGATCCATGTATGAAAACAAAGTATGGACTTTGGAAGTATTACCTGAAGGGCGGAAGGCCATTCAGAATAAATGGATTTTTAAGAGAAAGACGGACGATGACGGCAATGTCACCGTGTATAAAGCTCGACTTGTGGCAAAGAGTTTTTCACAAGTTCAAGGAGTTGACTACGATGAGACTTTCTCACCCGTAGCGATGCTTAAATCCGTCCGAATCATGTTAGCAATAGCTGCATATTTCGATTATGAAATTTGGCAGATGGATGTCAAAACAGCGTTCCTTAACGGTTTTCTAAAGGAAGAGTTGTATATGATACAACCGGAAGGTTTTGTCGATCCAGAGAATGCTGACAAAGTTTGCAAACTCCAGCGTTCCATTTATGGGCTGGTGCAAGCATCTCAGAGTTGGAATCTTCGCTTTGATGAGGTGATCAAAGCGTTTGGGTTTGTACAAGTTTACGGAGAAGCTTGTATTTACAAGAAAGTGAGTGGGAGCTCTATAGCATTTCTAATATTATATGTGGATGACATATTGCTGATTGGAAACAATATAGAACTTTTGGATAGCGTGAAGGGGTATTTGAACAAGAGTTCTTCGATGAAGGACCTCGGTGAAGCTGCTTTCATATTGGGCATCAAGATCTATAGAGATAGATCGAGACGCTTGATAGGACTTTCACAAAGTACATACCTTGATAAAGTTTTGAAGAAGTTCAAAATGGATCAATCCAAGAAGGGGTTCTTGCCGGTATTGCAAGGTACCAAGTTGAGTAAGACTCAATGCCCAGTGACTGCGGAAGATAGAGAAAAGATGAGTGTCATCCCCTATGCTTCAGCCATAGGCTCTATCATGTATGCAATGCTGTGCACAAGACCAGATGTCAGCCTTGCCATAAGTATGGCCGGAAGGTTTCAAAGTAATCCTGGTTTGGATCACTGGACAGCGGTCAAGAATATCCTGAAGTACCTGAAAAGGACTAAGGAAATGTTTCTCGTTTATGGAGGTGATCAAGAGCTCGTCGTAAAGGGTTACGTCGATGCAAGCTTTGACACTGATCCGGATGGCTCTAAGTCTCAAACCGGATACGTATATATTCTCAACGGGGGAGCGTTAAGCTGGTGCAGTTCCAAGCAAAGCGTGGTAGCCGATTCTACATGCGAAGCGGAGTACATAGCTGCCTCGGAGGCGGCAAAGGAAGGTGTCTGGATGAAGGAGTTCATAACAGATCTTGGAGTTGTGCCTAGTGCATTGAACCCAATGACTCTGTTTTGTGACAACACTGGTGCCATTGCTCTAGCCAAGGAACCAAGGTTTCACAAGAGGACCAGACACATAAAGCGACGCTTCAATTCCATCCGCGATTCAGTCAAGGAGGAGGACATAAGCATTTGCAAAGTACACACGGATTTGAATGTTGCAGATCCATTGACAAAGCCTCTTCCACGGGCTAAGCATGATCAACACCAAGACTCTATGGGTGTTAGATTCATTACCTTGTAATGCTAGATTAATGACTCTAGTGCAAGTGGGAGACTGTTGGAAATATGCCCTAGAGGCAATAATATAAGAGTTATTATTATATTTCCTTGTTCATGATAATCGTTTATTATCCATGCTATAATTGTATTGATTGGAAACTTAAATACATGTGTGGATAAATAGACAAACTTTGTGTCCCTAGTAAGCCTCTTCAGGACTAGCTCGTTGATCAAAGATGACCGCGGTTTCCAGGTCATAGACATGAGTTGTCATTTGATAATGGGATCACATCATTAGGAGAATGATGTGATGGACGAGACCCAAACGTTAAACATAGCTTTTGATCGTATCAGTTATCGCTATAGTTTTCTGCATGTCAAGTATAAGTTCCTATGACCATGAGATCATGTAACTCACTGACACCGTAGGAGTGCCTTGTGTGTGCCAAACATCGCAACGTAACTGGGTGACTATAAAGGTACTCTACAGGTATCTCCGAAGGTGTCTGTTGAGTTGACATGGATCGAGACTGGGATTTGTCACTCCGTGTGACGGAGAGGTATCTCCGGGCCCACTCGGTAATACGTCATCTCAATGAGCTCAAAGTGACTAAGTAGTTAGTCACGGGATTATGTATTACGGAACGAGTAAAGAGACTTGCCGGTAACGAGATTGAACTAGGAATAGAGATACCGACGATCGAATCTCGGGCAAGTAACATACCGACGAGACAAAGGGAACTGTATACAGGATTACCTGAATCCTTGACATTGTGGTTCATCCGATGAGATCATCGAGGAACGTGTGGGAACCAATATGGGTATCCAGATCCCGCTATTGGTTATTGACCTGGGATTATCTCGGTCATGTCTGCATGGTTTCCGAACCCGCAGGGTCTACACACTTAAGGTTCGGTGACGCTAGGGTTGTTAGTGAGAACAGTGCATGGTAACCGAAGGTTGTTCGGAGTCCCGGATGAGATCCCGGACGTGACGAGGGTCTCCGGAATGGTCCGGGACGAAGATTGATATATGGGATGAGAGTAAACGGAGTCCGGAATTGTTCCGGGGAACATCGAGAAGGAATCGGAGAACCGAAAGGTGTTTCGGGGGCCACGGTAAATGTTACGGGCCCTATCGGCCATAAGTGGGGAGACGCAACAGCCCACACAAGGGTTGTGCGCCCCCCTAGGCTCCTCCACCTGCGCCTAAGGGGCTGGGCCCCCTAGGGCAGCCGCACCCCTAGGACTTTGGGGGCAAGGCGCCTGGGGGGGGGGGAACCCTAACCCTGGCCGCAGCCCCTCCCCTTGGCCGCCGCCCCCTAAGGGGAACCCTAGGGGCGCCCCCTCCTCTCTCTCTCCCCCCTATATAAAGAGAGGTAGAGGGAGGGCAGCAATACAAGTTCGTGCCTCGGCATTGCCCTCCCTCTCCACGAATATCTTCGTCTAGTTTGCAGTGCTTGGCGAAGCCCTGCTGAAATTCCTTCACCACCATCTCCACCACGCCGTCGTGCTGCTGGGTTTCTCCGTCAACTTCTCCTTCCCCCTTGCTGGATCAAGAAGGAGGAGACGTCCCCGAGCTGCACGTGTGTTGAACGCGGAGGCACCGTCCGTTCGGTGCTGGGATCTTCGGCGATTTGAATCGCGGCGAGTACGACTCCATCAACCGCGTTCTTGAACGCTTCCGCTTAGCGAACTATAAGGGTATGTGGATCCGACTCTTCCCTCGTAGATGCATCTCCTAGATTGATCTTGGTGAGCGTAGGAAAATTTTTGTTTCCCATGCAACGTTCCCGAACAGGCAGCCTACCGCGCCCCCGGGTGCCCGCCGTTGAGGTGTAGCTTGATCAGGATGATCACGCGCTGCAGTGAGAGGCGGCGCGCGACCTTGACGAGGCGGCGGTGGGAGTGCGCGGGCCTCACCTTGGGGCCGCTGCACCACCTGGCAGCTTTCTTCATCGCGCGCAGGTGTCCTGCGTGGCTGGTCACGCTGGGGAGCCTCATGCCTTGGCTCGGGGATGACGTCACGCCGGAGAGGAGGAGGAGGTGCGTCGTGGGCCAGGTCACCCGCCTGAGGTGGTGGACGAGGCAGCGAGCGGGACGATGCTGGCACTTCTCCCGCGGCCCTGACGAGCTCGATGATGTGGTCCAGCCATTCCTCGTAGAGGTTGTTGGCTGGGCGGTAGCGCATGAGCTCTCGTGATATGAGCAGAGCGGCCTGCGAGTTTGCCATCCCGTGACGAGCGTGGGAGGACGAGGCGGCCGCAGGAGTTAGTGACGGGGTTGCGGTGTGGCCATCGCGCCGCGCGGAGAGCCGGTGCGACGAGTCTTACTGCTCGCGGGTGGCGGGGTCGGTGGCTGCGTGATGACCCACAAGTGTAGGGGATCTATCGTAGTCCTTTCGATAAGTAAGAGTGTCGAACCCAACGAGGAGCAGAAGGAAATGATAGGCAGTTTTCAGTAAGGTATTTTCTGCAAGCACTGAAATTATAGGTAACAGATAGTTTTGTGAAAGGATAATTGGTAGCAAGTAATAAAAGGTAAAAGTAAATAAGGTGCAGCAAGGTGGCCCAATCCTTTTTGTAGCAAAGGACAAGCCTGGACAAACTCTTATGCAAGGTAAAGCGCTCCCGAGGACATATGAGAATTATCGTCAAGCTAGTTTTCATCACGATCGTCTGATTCGCGTTCGGTACTTTGATAATTTGGTATGTGGGTGGACCGGTGCTTGGGTGCTGCCCTTACTTGGACAAGCCTCCCACTTATGATTAACCTCTAGTGCAAGCATCCGCAACTACAAAATAAGTATTAAGGTAAAGCTAACCATAGCCTGAAACATATGGATCCAAATCAGCCCCTTACGAAGCAACGCATAAACTAGGGTTTTAGCTTCTCTCACTCTAGCAACCCATCATCTACTTATTACTTCCCAATTCCTTCCTCTAGGCCCAAATAATGGTGAAGTGTCATGTGGTCGATGTTCACATGACACCACTAGAGGAGAGACAACATACATCTCATCAAAATATCGAACGAAGACCAAATTCACATGACTACTAATAGCAAGACTTCTCCCATGTCCTCAGGAACAAAAGTAACTACTCACAAGACATAATATTGTTCATGATCAGAGGTATATTAATATGCATAATGGATCTGAACATATGATCTTCCACCAAATAAATCAACTAGCATCAACTACAAGTTGTAATCAACACTACTAGCAACCCACAGGTACCAATCTGAGGTTAGGGTACAAAGATTGGATACAAGAGATGAACTAGGGTTTGAGAGGAGATGGTGCTGGTGAAGATGTTGATGAAGATAGTTCTCCCCAAGATGGGAGAGTTGTTGGTGATGACGGCGGTGACGATTTCCTCCTCCCGGAGAGAAGTATCCCCGGCAGAACTGCTCTGACGGAGCCCTAGATTGGTTTCCGCCTTGGTTCCGCCTCGAGATGGCGGCGTCTGGTCCCAAAAGGCTCCTCCTGGTTTTTTCTAGGTCAAAACGCTTCATATAGGAGAACATGGGCACCTGGGGCCCACCGGCTGGCCCTCGAGGCAGGGGGGCGCGCCCCCACCCTCGAGGCCAGCCAGTTGCCCCTCTCGTGGATTTCTTCCGCCAGATATTTTTTATATTTTCCGAAAAAATGTTTTGTGGAGTTTCGGGGCTTTTGGAGTTGTGCAGAATAGGTTTTCAGAGTTTGCTCCTTTTCCTGCCTAGAATTCCAGCTGCCGGCATTCCCCCTTCTTCATGTAAACCTTGCAAAATAAGAGGGAAAAGGCATAAGTATTGTGAGAAAACATGTATGAACAGCCTGTAATGGAATAAATATCAACTTATAAGCATGATGCAAAATGGACGTATCACTGCGTTCGCCGCCGGTGATGGAGAACGACGGGGGATGCCGTCGCCTGGAGGTGCAGTCTAAGCCAGGAGGGCGGCGAGATCGATCCGGCGCTCAGCACGAACTCGACGAGCATCTGCCATGGAAATGGTGAAGCGTCGACGAACTGATCGGAAGAACAGAGACTCCAGCGCACCCCTACCTAGCGTGCCAAATGTCACATTCAGGGCTCTCCAAAACCCTTGTAAGTTCGAACACTAGGGTGCATGCGAAGAACTCAACTTCCCCTATCAGCCTACTCGCCGTTTCTACGAACTAGCTTGAGGAACAAGAAAGAGCATGACATAGGGTGGTGTACCCAGGTTCAGGCCACCTAGCGGCGTGTGGCCCTACTCCTGCAATGTGGTGGATTGCCTCAAGGTGGGCCGAGGAAGAACTAGTATAATGGTCGAACCACCTCACAAGGTGCGTTCTTGCTTGTGTGTGTGTAGAGGGAGGTCTCAATGATCCGTCTGGTCTGGATGATCCGTTCGGTCTTGATGATCTGTCCCGTCTATGGTGGTGGCTAAGCTATATTTATAGAGGCCTTGGTCCTCTTCCCTCGAAATGTTGACAAGAAGGGATCCCACAACGGCCAAATTTTAAGGGAAACAACTAGTACATCTTATCCTGACTAAAGGTGGTATTCGCCTGCAAAGATTCTGATCCTGACACCACGGTGGGCTTGACGATGACCTCCGTCCTGCCGTCCAGGCGATCCTGGTCTTGTTGCAGGGAAATGGAAACCTTTGGTTGATTCCTTGGGACTCCGCGCCTACGCTTGCCTCTTTAGCACTAAAGAGGAAATCGGTCGCCCTGTGCCCGCTCGCACCCGTCTGGCCTTGGTCGTCATGGCTTGCTTCATCCGAACCTCATGAGGTGAGGGCTTGCATAGAGTTCTCAACCCCTTGGGAGCCAGCCTAGTGAGACTGTCCCCTCCGAAGGTCTTGGTGTCGTCTGCCTCGCGAGGCTTGGCCCCTCGCGAGGGTCTTGAGTGTCGATGCCGAAGATGGGCCATACCAGGCCGGTGAAGGATCCACGTCATGGGCCGCAGGTAGGCAAGTCTGGGTACCCTGGTTCCCAGAACGCCGACAACCTCGTCCTTAGCCAATCTTCGCTTATTCCGTAGCTCCTATTTCGAATTACAAATATGAGAAACCGAACCAGTATCAAATACCCACGCGCTGCTACGAGCACTAGTAAGGAACACATCAATAACATGTATATCAAATATATCTTTGTTCACTTTGCCATCCTTCTTATCCGCCAAATACTCTGGGTAGTTCCACTTCCAGTGACCACTCCCATCACAGTAGAAACTCTCAGTTTCAGGCTTAGGTCCTGTTTTGGGTTTCTTCACATGAGCGGCAACCTGTTTGCCGTTCTTCCTGAAGTTCTCTTTCTTTCCTTTTCCCTTTTTCTTGAAACTAGTGGTCTTGTTAACCATCAACACTTGATGCTCCTTCTTGATTTCTACCTCCGCCGATTTCAGCATCGCGAAGAGCTCGGGAATTGTTTTTTCCATCCATTGCATATTATAGTTCATCACAAAGCCTTTGTAGCTTGGTGGCAGTGATTGAAGAAATATGTCAATAGCACTCTCAGGTGGAAGAGTAATTCCTAGCTAAGTGAAGTGATTATGATACCCCAAACGTTTTGGGTATGTGTTCACTGACATAACTATTCTCCTCCATCTTGCAGCTATAGAACTTTCTGGAGACTTCATATCTCTCAACTCGGGCATTAGCTTGAAATATCAATTTCAGCTCCTGGAACATCTCATATGCTCCATAACGTTCAAAACGTCTTTGAAGTCCTGGTTCTAAGCCTTAAAGCATGGCACACTGAACTATAGAGTAGTCATCAGATCAAGCTTGCCAGATGTTCACAACATCTGCATCAGCTCCTACAATAGGTCCATCACCCAGTGGTGCATCAAAGACATAATTCTTCTGTGCAGCAATGACGATAATCCTCAAGTCACGGACCCAGTCCGTGTAGTTGCTCCCGTCATCTTTCAACTTAGCTTTCTCTAGGAACGCATTGTAATTCAGGGGAACGGTAGCACGGGTCATTGATCTACAACATAGACATGCAAAAACTATAATACTAAGTTCATGATAAATTAAGTTCAATTAATCAAATTACTAATGAACTCCCAATTAAATTAACATCCCTCAGGTTATCTAAGTGATACATGATCCAAATCAACTAGCCCATGTCCAATCATCACGTGAGATGGGGTAGTCATCAATGGTGAACATCTCTATGTTAATCATATCTACTATATGATTCATGCTCGACCTTTCGGTCTCTAGTGTTCCGAGGCCATGTCTGTACATGCTAGGCTCGTCAAGTTTAACCCAAGTATTCCGCGTGTGTAAAACTGTCTTACACCCGTTGTATGTGAACGTAGAGTCTATCACACCCGATCATCACGTGGTGTCTCAAAACGACGAACTGTAGCAATGGTGCATACTCGGGGAGAACACTTCTATCTTGAAATTGAGTCAAGGGATAATCTTATCATGCTACCACCGTTATAAGCAAAATAAGATGCATAAAGGATAAACATCACATGTAATCAAAATATGTGACATGATATGGCCATCATCATCTCGTCTTTTTGATCTCCATCTCCAAAGCATCTTCATGATCTCCATCATCACTGGCTCGACACCTTGATCTCCATTTTTGCGTCATGGTCGTCTCGCCAACTATTGCTTCTACAACTATTGCTAACTCATAGCAATAAAGTAAAGCAATTACATGGCGCTTGCATTTCATACAATAATTAAGAGACAACCATTAGGCTCCTTCCGGTTGTCGATATTACAAAACATGATCATCTCATACGATAACGTATAACTCATCACATCTTGACCATATCACATCACAACATGCCCTGCAAAAACAAGTTAGACGTCCTCTACTTTATTGTTGCAAGTTTACGTGGCTGCTACGGGATTCTAGAAAGAACCGTACTTACCTACGACAAAAAACACAACGGTGATTTATCAAGTTTGTTGTTTTAACCTTCTTCAAGGACCGGTCGTAGTCAAATTTGATTCAACTAAAGTAGGGGAAACATACACCTATGCAAAACAAGTTGCATGTCTATCGGTGGAACTGGTTTCATGTGCGTGGACATGTAAGGTTGGTTCGAGCCGCTTCATCTTACAATACTACCAAATCAAAATAAGACATTGGTGGTAAGTAATATGATGATCACCGCCCACAACTCTTTGTGTTCCACTTGTGCATATCATCTACGCATAGACCTGGCTCATGATTCCATTGTTGAGAAACGTTGCATGGAAAACAAAAAACATTCTACGCACACATAAGATCTATCCATGGAGATGCATAGCAACGAGGGGGAGAGTGTGTCTACTTACCCTCATAGACCATAAGCGGAAGTGTTAGACAACGCAGTTGATGTAGTCGAACTTCTTCGTGATCCAACCGATCAAGTACCGAACGTACGTCACCTCCGCGCTCAGCACACGTTCAGCTCGGTGACGTCCTCGCCTTCTCGATCCAGCAAGATGGGTGAGGTAGTATATGATTCCCGGCGGCACAATGGCATGGTGACAGTGATGGTGAAGTGATCTCCGTAGGGCTTCACCTAAGCACTACGAAAATACGACCGAGGGACGAAATTGTGGAGAGGGGCACCACACATGACTAAGACAATGTTCTGGGGTTTGTGTGGTGCCCCCTCCTCATATATATATATAGGTGGGAGGGAGAGGGAGGCAGCCAGGGTGCACCCCAAATAGGCCGAAACCTACTTGGGACCTGCCCAAGGTTGGCCCCCTTCCTTCTTTTGGTGAGCGGGGAAAGGCAGGGGAGGAGGCGCCCCCCTTTCCTTTCTCCCATGAGAAGGGGAAGGTAGGAGGGGCTAGCCCTCCCCCATTCCTTCCCAAGGGCCAGCGGCCAGGGAGTGGGGTGCGTTAGCCCCTATTTGGGCTGGTATGTCCCCCTTGGCCCATTAGGCCCATACTATCGCCGGGGATGCCCGAAACTCCTTCCGGTGACCCCGATGACTACCAGGTGCACCCCGAAACTCTTTCGGTGTCCAAATATAATTGTCCTATATATCAATCTTTACCTCTCGCCCATTTCGAGACTCCTCGTCATGTCCGTGATCTTATCCGGGACTCCGAACAACATTCGGTTACAAAATCACATAACTCATGTAATACTATATCATCATCGAATGTTAAGCGTGCGAACCCTACGGGTTCGAGAACTATGTAGACATGCCCGAGACACCTCTACGGTCAATAACCAATAGAGGAACGTGGATGCCCATATTGGTTCCTACGTATTCTACGAAGATCTTTATCGATCGAACCGTTATGACAACATACGCAATTCCCTTTGTCAATCAGTATGTTACTTGCCCGCGATTCGATCGTCGGTATCTCTATACCTAGTTCAATTTCATTACCAGCAAGTCTCTTTACTTGTTCCATACATCATCTCATAACCAACTCATTAGTCATTTGCTTTCAAGGCTTCTTATGATGTGTATTACCGAGAGGGCCCAAAGATACCTCTCCGATACTCAGAGTGACAAATCTCAATCTCGATTCATGCCAACTCAACAAATACCTTCGGAGATACCTATAGAGCATCTTTATGCTCACCTAGTTACGTTGTAACGTTTGATAGCACCCAAGGTATTCCTCCGGTATACAGGAGTTGCATGATCTCATAGTCGAAGGAACATGTATTTGACATTCGAGAAAGCAGTAGAAGTAAATTGAACGATCATATGCTAAGCTAACGGATGGGTCTTTTCCATCACATCATTCTCCTAATGATGTGATCCCGCTATCAAGTGACAACTCATGTCTATGGTTAGGAAACCTTAACCATCTTTGATCAACGAGCTAGTCTAGTAGAGGCTCACTAGGGACACAGTATTTGTTTATGTATTCACACATGTATTTAAGTTTCCGGTCAATACAATTCTAGCATGAATAATAAACCTTTATCATGATTAAGGAAATATAATAATAACCATTTTATTATTGCCTCCAGGGCATATTTCCATCACTTGCTGCTGCTAGTTGTTGTGCTCAATTGCTATGGATGAGGCAAACCTTAAGGGATTACAGTGTCATTTGTGACAAACTGCCACTATTTTATGATAATGAAAGTTCAATCAAGATCTCTTACAATCCGGAGCAACATAGAAAGACGAAGCATATTCAGATTCGCCATCACTTCATCCGTGATCACATCAAGCGTGGGGAGATCGAGGTTATCATGTAGGTACACAAGTGAAACTAGCAGATATGTTCACAAAACCTTTGGATGAAGCATGATTTCGTGAGTTAAGGCATGAGCTAAATATCATTGATTTGAGCAATGTGACTTGAAGCTAGACACACCCGACCGCACTCATCATTTTATCTTGTTCTAGATGTAGGCATGGACATAGGGGGAGTGTTGTTCTCTCAATGAACTCCCCCTCCCCCCATTATGCATAAATTGATCAAGTCTTTCACATTAGCCATTTTTATGGTACTTCTGCTTCAAAGATGAGTTTTGGTCATGGGAGCAAGGTTAAAATCTTCATGGTGCCATATCAATCGACTCAAATACAGGTGGCTTTATCTAGTCGTTTCGGACTTTCTTCGTGTTTTGAGTTACTCCAAATTTGCTTCTCGTTTGTGTTTGTATTCAGTGCATAACCCTTTATTTCCGTTCTTGATCTGGCCTATTATCGCAAGCGCGACACTGCCGCTGGGAAAGGGTGGTACTGCCGATCTAAGCGGTACTACCCGACCTCCTGTCGTTGTGTAGTACCTGGGCGGTACTACCGCTCTAAGGCGGGATGTGGTGGTTAAGAGTCGGGCAGGGGGAGTTCCCACTCCCCCATACCCATTCATCTCTCTCTCCCTCATCTTGTTTCTCTCTCAGGTGACGAACAGGCCACGGAGGGCCGCTATCGGGCCGCCGTTTCCATGTCGTCTTCTGCAATTCCGTCTGGTGGGATCGTTCCCACCTTATCCTCTTGCCATGGATGCCGGTATTGCCTCCGTTTTTCTCTCCTATGGTTATATTTCTTGGATCTAGGATTTAGGGCAATACTTGTAGCATTTATCGATTTTTGGTCAAATCGAGGCTTGAGTAGGGCGTAGAAGACTGCTAGACTAGGTGGATTGGAGTTTGGTAGGAGAAAATTTGAATTTGGTACCCCCGGTAGTACCGGATCTAACAACGATAGTGGCTCGGCCATTGGCCTCCGCCTCGGGCGGTACTACCGCTCGGGATGCCCACTTCCTCTTTTCTCACTCCAACCTTTAATCCATTTTGATTCCTTTCTGGTTGGCTTATGCACTGATTTACTCATGCTTTCCCTCGCATTATTTTGTGGGTTTCAGGTAATGGCAATGCTAGGTATCAAGCTCGTCGCAAAAAACCCAACCATCCTGGGGGGTCTAAGCGCTATCGAAATTCAGAGGAGACTGGTGGATCCTCTAGTCCTCAACCTATCCAGCCAAACCAAGCCACCAAGCAAGTTGCTAGCAAGCCAAAACTGAAGATCAAGTCCATGTCAGATATGTCTGGTAAGGAGTTCTGCGTAGCTCGTCGCCACAATCCGTATACCCAACCTCAAGATCCCGCTCTTATAAACCGGCCCTTTTGGAACCAGATGCAACGCTCTATCTACTTTGATGTTCTCAAGGACAAGAAGAATCTCTTTGTGAGTGTCCGATCCATTAACATTCCTAACTTGGAGAGGGACCGTGCCTACTTTGGAGAGGCTCTTGGTATGTGTGCTCAGTTGAATATTCTTAAGGTCATGGAGTTCAACAAGGATTTTGATGCTAACATTGTGGCTCGGTTCTTTACCATGGTTCACCTAGGCACTAGTGAGGAAAGAACTATGACATGGATGACTAATGGCAAACTTCTCTCAATCAAATGGAAGGCTTTCATGGAAATTTTGGGATATGAGGACAAGGGGCTTGACAACCCGGTTGGTTTTCGCCCCCACAAGGAAACCGCTTCTACTCACAAGTCTGCTCTTTAGCCCTATAGCACGGTGAACATTTCTCCTATCACAAAGAAGAAGAGAAATGAGTTGTTTCTATTTTCGGACATTCTTCATCGCATCTTCAGGCACACTCTTTTCCCTAGGATCAGGAACTTGGATCAGGTACATTCCTATCTGTTGGATATGTTGCTTCTCTATCAACATGATAAGGATGCAAACACGGGAGAGTCCTTGGATATTTCTCATGTCATGTGGTCGGAGCTCCTCTCTGCCATCACCGAGCGCAAGTGTCCCATCTATGGCCATTTCCTGATGTTACTTATGGATAAGGTATGGGCCTACACTTATCCTGATGACATGTTTGTGACCGGTGAATTGATCCCTCATGAGGTTGTTCGACTAAGATAGAAGGAGAACTGGGGCACTCCTGTTCTGGAGGCTCCTACGGGAGATGATAAGGCTGAGGCTCATGAGGATGAGGATTATGAGTCGTTTGGAGTGGAGTCATCTTGGGCTAAGAAGCTAAAGAGGGAGATGAAGAAGTTATTTTGTATGGAGTCTTACGGGCAGTACATGGCACATGTGCCAAAGAAGAACGCACGCAGCCCTCACAAGATTCTTATGCGACAGCTAGGTACATAGGTTGTCAGTGGATCAGAGGGAAAGATCACTGAAGAGGAGGAGTGTATCTCTGAGCATTGTCCTTGGACGAAATCTGAGACCGATCAGCCTGTTGCTGCTACCGATGACGGAGGCACGAGCGATCATGCGGAGCTGTGATGTTGGGGATCTCTGACGTTACTATCACCTATGTTCGTTGTAGTACTCTTTACCTTTTTGGTGTCTCGATGCCAAAGGGGAGAGAGTCTAGGGGATTTTCCGAGTCACAAGTTGAGTCTTATTTGCTTTGCCTTTCTTTTCTCTCATGAACTCTTTTATCGTTCGTCCGCTTTGTTTGGTTTGAACTTATGAGACTTGGTTACCATATCATATGGTGTGATACATATGCTATCCTATCTTTATCCTTATGTTGTCTAAGTCATGTGTTAGTATGTGAGTTTTATGCTTAAACTTATGTCCTATCTTTATGTTCATATGCTAGTTCTTGCATCCTACTTTACTGCTAGTGTCACCAGTCTATAAAATATAGGGGGAGTGCTGATCCTAGTGTGTGTGTGTGTATGTACTTTGCCTTTGAAAAGCGTACTTAAGTAAGTGCACACATCTAGGGGGAGTCCATCTATATTTTGCAGATCTTGGGGTTTGCTTATTCTATTGTTATATCTCTCTGCAAATCCCGTATTGTCATCAATCCACCAAAATGGGGGAGATTGTTAGGGCATAGTTCTCTCTCATTAGTTTTGGTGACTGATGACAATGCGTTTGCGGACTAATCGTGTGCATTGAGAATTTCATAGATTCATTCATATGGCACGAGACGATTACTACCCCTCGGTGTTTAAATTCAAGACAGTGCATTTTCCTTCATTTCATTTTAGGTGGACTTGAGTTGTAGGATATACCATACTATCAGGAGGGGGTCCGTATCGGAAACGTTAGGGTGGAATCAACACGTAAACATCTCATTTGCACCCCAACTATTTCCCGCATCTTTGGAGTGTCCTTCGTTATGATAAAATGGGGTGGAGTAGAGGCAGCGGTAGTACCGCGGTTGGAAGCGGCAACATCGCCTATAGGTGGTAGTACGGCTCCCAGTACCGCTCGTACTACCGCCTCAATTTTTGGGTCATTCCTCTTGTGTTCGGTTCAGCGGTAGTCTAGTGATAGTCCCTCTGGGATACTACTGCTGATCCTAACCAAACAAAATCGAGCAACGGCAGTACCGGCGGCAGTATGAGCGGTAGTACCGCGCCTACTGCCGCTGCCACTACCGCTCGTAGATCAGATTCACCCATGTGCTCTCGAAGGGTTGTGTGCTGGCCCCAGCAATACTACTGTCAGGCCCAAGATGCGATTCTATCCCGATCACGTGACACTTACGTGATTGGGGCACAACCACATTTCGGGCGCTTAGCAACATGGATATCATTACATCATACCATTACATACATACATGGGGGATACAACAATATATACAAGTCACATGAATACAACAACATCAATACAAGGCATCCGACTACGGATGCAAACATGAAAAGAACAACGACATCCATCTGCTATCCCAGGCTGCCGACCCGGAACCTAACCCAAGATTGAAGAAGAAGAAGAAAGAAATCCAAACAACGATCATCGCTCTCACGTCAAGACATCGGAAACCTGCACCTGCAACTATTGTTGTAGTAACTGTGAGCCACGAGGACTCAGCAATCCCATAACCATGGGTAACAAGACTATCAAAGCTAGAAGGGTAGGAAGAGGTAAAGTGGTGAGGTTGCAGCAGCGACTAAGCAATATATGGTGGCTAACTTACGAGTACAAGAATAAGATGAGCATCTACGCAAACGGTCGCAACTAGTAGTGATCGCTAAAGATCCTGAACTACCTACGAGTCAATCATAACCCCACCATGTTCTCTTCTCCAAAGAGAAAAGAGACTGTCACGGTTACTCACACAGTTTTGTGTTTTACTTTGGATCCACTGTCAAGTTTTCTACAACCGGACATTAACAAATTCCAATCTGCCACATAACCGTGGGCACGGCTTTCGAAAGATCATAACCCTGCAGGGGTGTCCCAACTTAGCCCATCACAAGCTCTCACGATCAACTGAAGTAATAATAATTATTACCCCTTATCTTAGGGAAATCCGATCAGGCTCGACATCCCGGTGCACAAGACATTTCGACAATGGTGAAACAAGTCCAGCAAGACCTCCCGGCGTGCCGACACCCTGATAGTAGCCGCGTGTATCTCGTCTCAGGCCACGACCGGATGAGCACAGCGTACAACAACCAAACCCCAAGTTTCCAAGGGGGGGCGCCGCAAACGACTCTATTTGGGACCAACACCATCAACACTGCCCCCCTGCTATGTAGAAAAGAATCTCCAAGGAGCGTCCCCCTTATGCAATTTAATTAATTAATTAAGTTGTTATTATGAGGCAAATTAAAACCAATGTTGGGCCTTGCTGGAGGAGTTTTATTCAAAGACGAAGTGTCAAGGGGTCCCCATATACCCAACCGTGTAAGGAACGCAAAATCAAGGAACATAATGCCGGTTTATTGGCGCCTAAGGTAGCATGAGTGGAACAAAACACCGAGCAAAAGGCCAAGCCTTCCACCCATGCCTAGTATATAGGTGTTTTAATAATAATAATAGATATTATGATATTCCAACAACAAGTTCCCACCTGGAACGAACTTCATCTTCACCTGCAACTAACAACGCTATAAGAGGGGCTGAGCAAGCGGGGTAACATAGCCAAACAATGGTTTTTCTAGGAAGGTTTCAAAGGTTAGAGGTTTCATGGCAACAAGGAGAGGGGCTGACAATGGGTAGCGTGACATATAACGATAGCATCGAGACAACTAAGCAAAGGCAATGATGGTAAAGGTATCCAAGGGTATGGTCATCTTGCCTGAGATCCCGCAAGGAAGAAGAATAGATCCACGAAGAAGACGAAGAAGAAGCCTTGAAGAAGAACCACGGGAAGACGAACGAATCCTCACGATCGCAACGAATCAAGCACTAACGAGAAGAAGCAAGCAATACGGTAAACACACAACACAAGAACACGACAATATGCTCAACCAAGTATGATGCAAGACAGTTCTATATAGGATGCACTACAAGTCTATACAGGAAGCAAAACATGGCAAGGTAGGAAGCACAGAAAACAACACAAGTCTATATATGATGCAATACATGGCAAGGTATGATGCAAGACAAGTCTATACATGAAGCAATACATGGCAAGGTAGGAAGCACAGAAAACAACACAAGAACATGACAATATGCTCAAGCAAGTATGATGCAAGACAAGTCTATATATGATGCAAAACATGGCAAGGTAGGAAGCACAGAAAACAACACAAGTCAACAAGTTTAAATGAGGCCGGAAACTACATATAACAAATCTGGAAAGTCCTCATATGCATATTTTGAAATAAGTCCAGAACTGAACAAACCTTATGTTCAAGTTGTTAAACAGCAAGTTAACATGCACCATGATGATCTACACGAAATTCTAGTCAAGTTTCATATAAGGTTTGTTTAATTCGGAGCTACGACCAAGAAGATATGAGCAAAACAAGACAAACATGGCAACGGTGCAAGATGCACCCAAACATCAAGCAAACTCACTCCAAACATGAAAACAATATGATATTATGAATCTACATGCAAAATCACACAAGTTTCATATAAGGCACACCCAAAACGGAGCAACGTGCTAAAAGATACACATGAAACAAGATATAACAACAAGCTGAAGTTAACAGCCACATAACAACTTTGGAGCAAGAAATAAATAAGCTACAACAACCCAAATGAGCAAGTGAGGACATGGATGGATAGACAACAACATATACAACAAGGAATGATCAATGGCCACCCCAAAACTAACATGGATTTGCCTAGGGCATCAAGCAAACATAGCATCAGGATATTACAGATTCCAGACTTAGTGAAATTTCACTAAGTGTTAAAACAGTAACATTAGCATGGCATGTTTACAAGCATGTTTTAGTCATCTTAAAGCATAACATGGCAAATGGTTTGCACCACAGCAAAGAACACATGATGGAGAATCTAAAACATATGAGCGTGCGACATGGGGACAAACACATCAATAGCAACGAGCTTCTCAACTAGGCATCTCGTAACAAGTTACAAATCCTAACAGCCACATGCACTTTTGCAACAGAGATAACCATGGCAATATGAACGCTAACATGCATGCTACAGCAACCAACATGTAGAGCATCTCATGATGAACATTTTGACATATCATATGCATCATTTGGATAAACATGCACCAAGTTATCATATCTCAAACATGGCAACAAAGTTACAAGTAGCAGTAGTTTATAACAAGTAGCACTCTTGCAACAGAGGTTAGAGCATCTAGATGAAATCAAATGAGCATCGCATAATGGAACAAAGTGTAGAGCACATCACCACGATCATTTTGGCATATCATACACTCAATTTGGACATGTACACAAAAAGTTACCAGCAGTCAAAGATGCAACATTACAACAGTTTTCAGGGGACTTAGCAAAAAAACAGCACCTCGGGAAACGGACATGTCCGAAGTGGGGCGGACACTTCCGATGAACCGGGGCCCGCTGGCAGAGTCACAGAGAGGTCAACGCAGACCGGATCGACGAAACGGGTCGGGCTGCAGCGGATCGGGCGATGGAGGAGCTCGGAGGCCGATCCATCCGGCGAAGGGAAGCGGCGGCGGCGAGCCTCCGGCGGCAGCTCCGGCCGGCCGGGGTCGGCAAGGGCGCGGACGCTGACGAGCACCCACGGCGGGGCCTCGACTCCCTCGGACAACGGCGATGCGGGGCTCAGTGGGGAACGACGCCGGCGGTGGTCAACCAGGGTGGCGGCGCTCCGTCGAGGGAGGTCGTCGTCGTGACGCGGGAGGGAGCCGGGCGTCGGGAGCGCTGCGGGGAGGCGAGATCTGCGGGGCGGCACGCGATGCGGGCCCCGGGCCCAGATCGCTGCCCGGGCGGGCCGGATCTGGGTCTCGCGGGCCCTGGCGGCGGGGGAGCTGAGGGTGGAGGCGCGCGATGCCACATGGAGCGCCCTCAGTGGCTGGCGGCGGGGATTTCGGCGGCTGGCGGCGGCGCTGGTGGCTGGCGCTGCGACAAGTGGTGGCGGAGTAGGGGATGAGCGCGGAATTTGATGGGGGGAGGGGGCTAGAGGTAGGTGGAGGTGCTAGGCTGCCCATTTTAGGAAGGGGAGGGTCTATATATAGCAAAAGATGCTAGGGTTTGGGGGTTTGAGGCTGTTTCGGAGCCATCGGATCGCGATCCAACGGCACCGGAGCGAAGGGGGAGTAGGCTAGGCCTAGATGGGCTATGTAGAAGACCTTGGGCTTAGGGAAGAGAAGAGAACATGCCAAGTTTCAACCCATTCCGAGAATTTTTTTCGGGCACTCACAAAATAAATATTCGGAGGCACCGCGGGCGCGTGCAAGTGTGTCTGGGCTCAGAACGGACAACGGAAAGGACGAGGGGACTCAGGCGGATGCAAGTTATGAAAACATGCTGATGCAACACACATGATGACATGGCAAGATGCAACACGCAAGAAGATGACAGGGCAACGGCAATGAATAACTGGCTGACACCTGGCGCACCGGTCTTGGGGTGTCACAACTACCGCTGGGGCAAGCGGTAGTACTGCGCGCTGTAGGCTAAGCACTAGCATAACGGTTGGATATTTTCCCCCACTATACAAGGGTGTCTTCTTCTACAAGAAGATTTACATCTTCCTCCCCCAACTCCATTGTTTTTCTAAAGCTCATTTTCGCCCGATCTCTCTCCCTAGCCAATCAAACTTGTTGATTTTCTAGGGATTGGTTGAGAAGGCCCAGATCTACACTTCCACCAAGAGAAATTTGATTCCCCCACTAATCCCTTGCGGATCTTGTTACTCTTTGGTGTTTGAGCACCCTAGACGATTGAGGTCACCTCGGTGCCATATTCCATTGTGGTGAAGCTTTGTGGTGTTGTTGGGAGCCTTCAAACTTGTTGTGGAGATTTCCCCAACCTTGTTTGTAAAGGTTCAGTTGCCGCCTTCAAGGGAACCACTAGTGGAATCACGACATCTTGCATTGTGCAAGGGCGTGAGGAGAGTACGGTGGCCCTAGTGGCTTCTTGGGGAGCATTGTGTCTCCACGCCGCTCTAACGGAGACGTACTTTTTGCTAGCGAGTGTTGCATGGAAAAACAAAAAAAATCTACGCACACTCAATGATCTATCCATGGAGATGCATAGCAACGAAGGGGAGAGTGTGTCTACATACCTCGTAGACCGTAAGCGGAAGCGTTTATTCAACGCGGTTGATGTAGTCGTACACCTTCACGAACCACCCGATCAAGTACTGAACGCATGACACCTCGCCGCACACGTTCAACTCGGTGTCGTCCTCGCCGTCTTGATTAAGCAAGCGTAGATAGGTGGTGATGAGTTCCGTCAGCACATAGGCGTGGTGATGGTGGCAGTGAAGCAATCCTGCAGGGCTTCTCCCAATCACTGTGACGATCTAGGGCAAAGGAGTAAACTAGAGGCGGAGGGGTGCCGACATATGGCGTGGAATAAGCTGTGTATTGTGTGGCACCCCTCCGCACACACACACACACACACACACACACACACACACACACACACACACACACACACACACACACACATATATATATATATATATATATATATATAGGTGTGGGAGGGGAGGAGGCAGCCCCTTGGGCACCCCAGTGGTGCGGCGGCAGCCCTCGGGCTCCTCCCTTTGGTGTGCCCCCCCTGCCAAAAATTTGCACAAGGAGGAAGGAAAGGGAGGAGGTGCCCCCTTCTTTCCTTCCTCCCCTCTCTGAGATATGGTAAGAGAAGGTGGAGCCTCCCCTTTCCATCTAATTGGGTGTAGCTACCTTAGAGGGGGCGCACAAGCCCATGTGGGCTAGTGTGTTCCCTGTACATGGCCCAATAAGGCCCAATACTCTCCCGGTGCCTCCGGAACCCCTTCGGTATTCCGATAACTTTCCGGTGCATTCCAAAACCATTCCGGAGACCAAATGCATTGTCCTATATATCAATCTTTACCTTCAGACCATTCCGGAGCTCCTCGTCATATCCGTGATCACATCCTATACTCCGAACAACATTCGGTCACCAAAACACATAACTCATATAATACCAAATCGACATCGAACGTTAAGCGTGCGGACCCTACGGGTTTGAGAACTATGTGGACATGACCGAGACACCTCTCCGGCCAATAACCAATAGTGTAACCTGGATACCCATATTGGCTCCTACATACTCTACGAAGATCTTTACCATCCAACCGTTATGACAACATACGTAATTCCCTTTGTCCATCGGTATGTTACATGCCTGAGATTCGATCGTCGATATCTCTATAACTAGTTCAATCTTGTTACCTGCAAGTCTCTTTACTCGTTCCATAATACATCATCTTGCAACTAACTCATTAGTCACTTTCCGTGCAAGGCTTCTTATGATCTGTATTACCAAGAGGTCTAGCGATACCTCTCCGATACTCGGAGTGACAAATCCTATTCTCGATCCATGCCAACTAAACAAACACCTTCAGAGATACCTGTAGAGCATCTTTATGATCACCCAGTTACATTGTGACATTTAATAGGACACAAGGCATCCCTCCAGTATCCGGGAGTTGCATGATCTCATAGTCAAAGGAATAAGTATTTGACATACAAGAAAGCAGTAGCAAAAAATTGTACGATCAAATGCTAAGCTAACAGATGGGTCTTGTCCATCACATCATTCTTCTAGTGATGTGATCCTGTTATCAATTGAAAACTCATGTCTATGTTTAGGAAACCTTAACCATCTTTGACCAACAAGCTAGTCTAGTAGAGGCTCACTAGGGACACTGTATTTGTTTATGTATTCACACATGTATTTAAGTTTCCGGTCAATACAATTCTAGCATGAATAATAAACCTTTATCATGAATAAGGAAATATAATAATGACCATTTTATTATTGCCTCTAGGGCATATTTCCATCAGTCTCCCACTTGCACTAGAATCAATAATCTAGTTCACATCGCCATGTGATTAACACCCAGAGTTCACATCGCCATGTGATTAATACCCAAAGAGTTTACCGAGACAATAATATATTTCACATTGCCATGTGATTACCACTCAAAGAGTTCTAAGGTATGATCATGTTTTGCTTGTGAGAGAGGTTTTAGTCAACGGGTCTGTAACATTCAGATGCGTGTGTACTTTGCAAATTTCTATGTCTACAATGCTCTACATAGAGCTACTCTAGCTAATTGCTCCTATGTTCAATACGCATCCAGATTGATACTCAGGTTCATCTGGATTAGTGTCAAAGCTTGCATCGGCGTAACCCTTTACAACGAACTCTTTGTCACCTCCATAACCGAGAAACATTTCCTTTTGGAGTTACTAATCTTAGCAACTGAACCAATATCGTCACCTCGCCCTTAACTAGTCTCTGTTTATTCTGTAACTCTTGTTTCGAGTTACTAATCTTAGCAACTGAACCAATATCAAATACCCAGGGGCTACTACGAATACTAGTAAGGTACACATCAAGAACATGTATATCAGATATACATTTGTTCACTTTGCCATCCTTCTTATCCGCCAATTATTTTGGGGCAGTTCCGCTTCTAGTGACCATTCCTTTGTAGTAGAAGCACTCAGTTTCAGGCTTAGGTCCAGCTTTGGGCTTCTTCATGGGAATGATAACTTGCTTCCATTCTTCTTGAAGTTCCATTTATTTCCCTTGCCCTTTTCTTCAAACTGGTGGTCTTATTAACCATCTATACTTGATGTTCTTTCTTAATTTCTACCTTCATTGATTTCAACATCATGAAGAGCTTTGGGAATCGTTTTAGTCATCCCTTGCATTTTTATAGTTCATCATGAAGTTCTAGTATGTAGCTTGGTGATAGTGACTAGAGAACTATGTTAATCACTATATTATCTGGAATATTAACTCCCACTTGGTTCAAGCGATTGTAGTACCCAGACATTCTGAGCACATGCTCATACCTCTCGACAGGTCATGAGTCTGAAATATCACTTTCAGCTCTTGGAACATCTCATATCACTTTCAGCTCTAGGAACATATCAAAAAACAGGGGAGCTATATCGCGAGCTACTGATCTACAACATAATATGCAAAGACATTTTGACTAAGTTCTTGAGAAATTTAAGTTTAGTTAATCAAATTACAAATGAACTTCCACTTAAATAAACATCCCTCAAGTTATCTATGTGATACATGATCCAAATCAACTAACCCATGTCCGATCTTCACGTGAGATGGGGTAGTCATCAATGGTGAACATCTCTATGTTGATCATATCTACTATATGACTCATGTTCGACCTTTCGGTCTCTAGTGTTCCGAGGCCATGTTTGTACATGGGAGGCTCATCAATTTAACCCAAGTATTCTGCGTGTGTAAAACTGTCTTACACCCGTTGTATGTGAACGTAGAGTTTATCACACCCGATCATCACGTGGTGCTTGAAAACGACGAACTTTGGCAATGGTGCATACTAGGGGAGAACACTTTTATCTAGAAATTAAGAGAAGGTATCATCTTATAATGCTACCGTCATTCTAAGCAAAATAAGATGCATGCAATCAAAATATGTGACATGATATGGCCATCATCATCTTGTGCTTTTGATCTCCATCTCCAAAGCATCGTTGTGATCTACATCGTCACCGGCTCGACACCTTGATCACCATCGTTGCGTCGTGGTCATCTCTCCAACTATTGCTTCTAAGACTATTGCTAACTCATAGCGATAAAGTAAAGCAATTACATGGCGCTTGCATTTCATACAAAAATTAAGAGACAGCCATGAGACTCCTGCCGGTTGACGATATTACAAAACAAGATCATCTCATACAATAACGTATAACTCATCACATCTTGACCATATCACATCACAACATGCCCTGCAAAAATAAGTTAGACATCCTCTACTTTGTTGTTGCATGTTTTACATTGCTGCCACACGCTTCTAGCAAGTACCTTTCTTACCTACGGCACAAAACCACAATGGTGATTTATCAAGTTTGTTGTTTTAACCTTCAACAAGGACCGGCCATAGTCAAATTCGATTCAACTAAAGTAGGAGAAACAGACGCCCGCCAGCCACCTTTATGCAAAACAAGTTGCATGTCTATCGGTGGAACCGGTCTCATGTACGTGGATGATACGTCCATTTTGCATCATGCTTTTATGTTGATATTTATTGCACTATGGGTTTGTTATTACACATTCTGTCACAATTCTTATGCCTTTTCTCTCTTATTTTACAAGGTTTACATGAAGAGGGAGAATGCCGGCAGCTGGAATTCTGGGCTGAAAAAGGAGCAAACATTGGAGACCTATTCTGCACAACTCAAAAAGCCCTGAAAATCCACGAAACACTGTTTCAGAAAATATAAAAAATATCTGGCGAAAGAGATACGAGAGGGGGGCCACTCCCTATCCACGAGGGTTGCGGGTGCCCCCCTGGGCACACCCCTGCCTCGTGGGCCACCTGGTGACCCCCGGATGCCCGTCTTCTGCTATATGAGGTGTTTTGACCTGGAAAAAAAAATCATAAGGAGGCTTTCGGGACAAAGCGCCGCCGTCTCGAGGCGGAACCAATCTAGAGCTCCGGCGGAGCTGTTCTGCCGGGGATACTTCCCTCCGGGAGGGGGAAATCGTCACGCCGTCATCACCAACAACTCTCCCATCTTGGGGAGGGTTATCTTCATCAACATCTTCATCAGCACCATCTCCTCTCAAACCCTAGTTCATCTCTTGTATCCAATCTTTGTACCAAAACCTCAGATTGGTACCTGTAGGTTGCTAGTATGTAACATCCCAATTTTCCTAATTTGGGTGTTAATAGATCATTCATATGCATCTCATATTTTCCATGCATTATTTGCTTCTTCTTAATATTCAAATCATTATGCAACTAAAGGCAATTTATTGGAATGGAGATAACATGACTTCTCCCCTGTATTTAAAAATGTTCATAATGTGCAGAATATTGTTTCCAGTTCATATGATATGTTCTGGTAATTTTTGCAATCTACAAAGTATTTTATTTGTGACTTTATTTGCTGTTGGAGTGACCTATTGCATCAAAATGTTTTTTACAAAATTGCATTAGCTTTGGAACTAGTGTTCCTGTAGTTTATATTGATAGGTATATTTTTACTATATGTCTAGGTATTTTTATTTAGTTTTTATATTGTGTGTTTTCATTTTATTTATTTTGTTTTGTTTCTGCTTCTGTCAAATAAAAGGGAAAAGGCAGCGAGCCGGCCAGCCAGCGGCCCAGCCAGCCAGCCGGCCCAGCCGCACCAGCACCGCGGCCCAGCCCGAGCCAGCTAGCCCAAGCGAAGCGGTACGCCACCGCACCGCTCGCCAGCACCCGCATCGCCCGACCCGCTACTCCCTCTCGCTGACGGGTGGACCCCGCCCCTGTTCCTCTTCCACCCCGAGCCGGACGCCGCACGCACACGCGCACCCGAGCGCTAGCCCGAGTCGAACTCGAGCATCGGGCCACCTCGCGCACGCCCGAGACGTCTAGGGCGTGCCCAAGCCCTCGAGGAAGACCCCGCCTCTTCTAGGATCTCTCCAGCCGCCACACGCTCGGGTTAGAGCGTTTTGGATCTCGCCGCAGGGCCCGCCGTCCGCCGCCGTTCATCGCCTCTTCCCGTCGCCGTAAGAGCTTTCCCCGCAGAAGAGATTGTACCCTTGGACTCCCCGCTGCTTTGCGCGTCCGTTTGACACGGTGTACTGGGCAGGAGATCACCGGAGGACCACCGCCGCCGACGCCCGACGCCGCCGGAGCAGCCGCGGTTCACCTCGTCACCGTCGCCGATGCAGAGCAAGCCACCGCCTTTCGACACCACCACCACCTCCGCCACTCCACGCCGCAGCCGCCCATCCCTTCACCTTCACCGGAGACCCACCGGAGAAGCCACGCCGTCGACGTCCGACCGCCGCCGTCGTTTCTTTTGTCGCGTGGTGAGTAAAACACCTAGGCCAACCACGAACTGCCACGTGGCAGTTCCTACAGGAGATCCAACAGGAGTTCCGCACAGTACCAGGCGATTTCTGTTGATTTTTTTCTTTTTTTTTCTTTTTCTTAGTTTTCCTCAAAACTCCTATTAGCTATATCTTTTATTCTGTAAATCCTTTTTAGGTAATTCTTTTTCCTGTGCACTCACAAAAATCATCTCTTCATCACCGTACCAATTTTGCACATGTTTGCACTGTTCAAATTTAAATTCGTTTGAATTTGAATTAAACCTTTCGGAGGCCGTATCTTTTAAACCGTTTATCAGAATCGAGTGTTTCTTTTTGCATTGTGATCGTAGTGCTTTGTAGGTGATCTGTACATGTTGTTTTGCTTCTGTTGTTGAGTTTTAAAAAATGGTTTTTCTTGCTGTTGGTTTTGTTTTGGTTCTTTTCGTGTTCCGGTGATTAATTTGTTCAACTATGTGAAACGTGTAGATTGTCCGCAGTGCGACGCGAGCTATTGTTAGGAGTGTGGCTTTTTGAACCAGAACCAAGGCAAGTTACATGTTGATCATCCTTTACCTACTGTTTTCCTATGCATTGTAGGTTATGCCACACTATAAAATCATTGCATTATAGGACTATTATATTTTGAGCTATATTGTTGAGCTATCTCCCGTCCTTGCAAATCGTGGTAGGTATAGTTTTGCTATGCTTGTAGATAGGGTTGGTTCCTGTATACATTGAGCTTATGTGAGGATTATTAATATTTAACAAACTAAGTAGTAATTCAGGGCTTAACTCACCTCTGGGCGGAAGTGGTATTGATGGGTGGTTTTAAGAACATCATGGTTTATACCCTCTGAATGTAAGTGGACGGCCGCCCAGGCTCAAAAAGATCAGACAGACTTAATGACTAGTAGCTTCCATGCGCGACCACTAGCTAAATGGGCTCTGGCTTAGTTGAGTAGGTTGTGGGATCCTCGCCCAGACATGCAAGCAGATGTAGATATGGATAGGTGTACCGGCTGCCGGGGGTGGAGGTGACTACTTCTGAAAGACTTCGTCTCAATCTTCGGGTTGAGTCTAGTGGGTAAAGTGTGCAAAACTCTGCAGAGTATTAAAACTAATCATGATTAGCCGTGTCCCCGGTTATGGATATTTTTGAGCCACTATGCCATTATAGTTGTTGAATGATCTTGACAGATGTGACACTTAATAATATTGTGGGCAACTTAATAAATGGGTAGGTTGGAGTTGATTTTGCCAACTCAACCTTGTGCAATTAATGGTAGTAATAAAAAGAACTAAATGAAAAATTTACTATTAGGTAGTTATGAGGACAAAATCAGCTTTATGCAAAAATAAACCCCCAAGCCTTCCTTTGTTGTTCTATGCATATACATGTAGGTCTGCTTTATTACTTCTCCTGTGTAACTTGCCAATACATTCAATGTGTTAACCTATACGGTTGCAACGTCTCATGTTGCAGGATTTTTAGATGAGGAGTAAGGTACCGTTAGGGTCGCGAGTCTGCACTCAGCATCGCCAGTTGGGCTATGATGAGACTCATCGTTATTTTCTGCTACTTTCCGCTGTGTGATTGAATAATAGCTAGCCATGAGCTAAGCAGATTGTTTTATTTTATATACTCTGGATCATACGTTGTAATAAATGATGCACTTGTATTCTGGTATTCATCTATACTGTGTGTGCTAGCGAGTTCGATCCAGGGACTAGCACGGTAAGCACAGAGACTCAAATCCTTCGAGGTTTGGTCGTTACAGATGGTATCAGAGCAGTGTGTTGACTGTAGGACGTGACCCTAGAAAATGGATTAGAAAAGCCATAGGAGTGAAAATTATTGTATAAACTAGTTATACTTTTTATTGTTTATTAGTTCACCCCTCAAGTATCTTGAATAGTTAAGTAGGAACTAGTGCTGAGACCACCATATATGCTTGTTTTATTTTGCAACGTTATCGTGTTAGTGTATCTGATTATGTCCACTTTCGTGGTATGAAGATACTAGATTGTTTGCTTGATTGGTAGCTTGTTTGTTAGGTTTATCTCGTCAAAATTATTCGACTATATATATACTTATATATACTACTATATTATTGTGATTGTTTGTTTGTTTGTTTGTTTGTGTTATTCGTTGTTGTGTTTTGTTGCCTTGATCATATATGCATATGGGTAGAATATATTTATATCTATAGCTTTGGCCCTATTATATCTATAACTCTTCTATGCTTGCCCACTAGATGCCGCCGAGGCGTGATAATAGGCGCAATGCTGCAGGAGGAGAGAACAATGGCAATGACATGCCGCCATACATGCATCAGTTGCTTCGGGGGCCGACGCAGTTGATCCAGTTGCTTGTGTAGAACCAGAACAACCAGAACAACAACAACAACAACCCGCCACCCATGGATATGCTTACCAGGTTCCTCAGGTTGAATCCTCAGAGGTTCTCCAGTTCCCCTGAACCTATTGTGGCTGATGATTGGCTCCGTGGAGTCAATAGGAACCTGGAGACGGTTGGATGCACAGATGCAGAGAGGGTGAGGTTTGCCTCACATTTGTTGGAGGGTCCTGCCGCAGCTTGGTGGGACAACTACTTGGTCTCTTATCGCATTGCTGGTATCACTTGTACTCAGTTTTAGACTGCTTTTTGTGCTGCACATGTGTCTGCTGGTGCAATGAGTTTGAAAAAGAAGGAGTTTCGCAGTTTGCGTCAGGGAGGACGCACAGTTAATGCGTATGTAGATGAATTTAATAATCTTGCACGTTATGCTCCTAATGATGTTAACACTGATACAGCTAGGCAGGAGAAATTCTTGGAGGGCCTAAATGATGAGTTGAGCCTTCAATTGATAGTGGCCACTTTTGATAATTGTCAGGAGCTGATTGATAAGGCTATTATGCTAGAGGGGAAGCATCAGGCCATAGAGAATCGCAAGAGGAAGTACAAAAACAATAACAGGTATAATTCAGGACCACAACAGAAGCCACGCACTTCATATCAGGGCAATGGAGGTAATGGGCATCATCATCATCATGGAGGTAATGGACATAATAATCATGGAGGGAATGGCCACAACCATAATGGGCACCATAATCACAATGGGCACAAGAGTAACAATGGCAATGTCAAAGGTAATGGTAATGGTAATGGAGGGAGTAATAACCAGAGCCACCAGAGTGTGCTTGTGCATAGGGACATTAGCCAGGTTCAGTGCTATAAGTGTAGGTAGATGGGCCACTACTCCAACGCTTGCCAAGAGAGCAAGAACGGTAATGGGAATTCTGGAGTCAGCAAGCCAAACCCCTTCCAAAAGGGTCTTGTTAACCATGTTAATGTGGAGGAGGTTTATGATGATGCCGTGATTGGTAAGTTCTTGATTAATTCGGTACCTGCACTTGTTCTTTTTGATTCTGGTGCATCGCATTCATTCATCTCACGGGTATTTGTGGATAAACATATGCTGCCTACCGTAGTACTTAAGTCTCCTATTCTAGTAAGTTCTCCGGGGGCTGAGATGGCAGCAAGTTTGGGATGCTTTCAGATGCCTTTGTCCATTGGGAAGCATGTTTTCCCCACAGATTTGGTTATATTGAAGTCGCAAGGTCTGGATATTATTTTGGGTATGGACTGGTTGACCAAATATAAAGGCCTCTTTGATTGTGCTAGTCGATCTATTACTCTCGGTGCACCCGGAGGTAAGAGGATCAAATATGTATGTAAGTACAAGCATAATCAGGTGCATGTGAACTCTCTTAAGGGGGGTAGTCTGGAAGATGTGCCAGTCGTGAGGGACTACCCAGATGTGTTTCTAGAGGAGTTGCCAGGTATGCCACCAGATAGAGACATTGAGTTTCTTATTGATTTAATACCAGGCACCGGACCTATTGCAAAGAGACCGTATAGAATGCCTCCTCAGGAGTTGGAGGAATTGAAGAAGCAGATAAGGGAATTGCAGGAATAAGGATTTATTCGCCCAAGTTCATCACCTTGGGGAGCTCCAGTTTTGTTTGTGAAGAAGAAAGATGGGACCTTGAGGATGTGTGTTGATTATCGTTCTCTGAATGAGGTAACCATTAAGAACAAGTATCCCTTGCCTATGATAAATGATTTGTTTGACCAGTTGGAGGGAGCTACTGTGTTTTCTAAGATTGATCTTCGTTCTGGTTATCATCAATTAAAGATTCAAGAGCAAGATATTCCAAAGACTGCTTTTACTACGAGGTATGGGTTGTATGAATATACAGTAATGTCATTTGGATTGACTAACGCTCCTGCATACTTCATGAATATGATGAATAAGGTGTTTATGGAGTTCTCGGATAAATTTGTGGTTGTTTTCATTGATGATATATTGGTGTTCTCCAAGAATAAGCAAGAGCATGAGGTACATCTGTGATTGGTGATGGAGAAGCTGAGGGAACATCATTTGTATGCCAAGTTCAGCAAATGTGAATTTTGGCTGGATGAGGTAGCATTCCTTGGACATGTTGTGTCAGGTAATGGAGTTGCAGTTGATCCATCTAAGGTTGCTGCAGTTACAGAGTGGGAGACGCCCACAACAGTTGGGGAGATTCACATCTTTTTGGGCCTTGCAGGTTATTACAGGAGGTTTATTGAGAACTTTTCTAAAATTGCAAAGCCCATGACTGAATTGTTGAAGAAGGAGAAGAAATTTGCTTGGACTGATGAATGTGAAGCCACCTTTCAGGAATTGAAGCAGCGTTTGGTTACAGCACCAGTCTTAATTCTGCCTGATATACATAAGGACTTCCAGGTATATTGTGATGGTTCTCGTCAAGGACTTGGGAGTGTTTTGATGCAGGAAGGTAAGGTTGTTTCATATGCTTCACGTCAGCTTAAGAATCATGAGCATAATTATCCTACACATGATCTGGAGTTAGCCTCAGTTGTGCATGCATTGAAAACGTGGAGGCAATATCTTATTGGTAATCATTGTGGTATATTTACTGATCATAAGAGCTTGAAGTATATTTTTAATCAGAAGGATTTGAACCTCAGGCAGAGGAGATGGTTGGAACTTATTAAGGATTATGATTTGAATGTGCAGTATCATCCTGGTAAGGCTAATGTTGTTGCTGATGCATTGAGTCGTAGGAGCCATGTTAATGCAGTTGATATTAATGATATGCCACAAGAGTTATGTGATCAGTTCAGGGATCTCAGGTTGGAGATGGTTCCTAAGGGATATTTGGCAACACTTGAGGTAAAGCCTACTTTGCTTGACAGGATCAGGGAAGCTCAAAAGGATGATAAAGAGATTGTTGCAATAAAAGAGAATATGACTAAAGGTAAGGCGGAAGGTTTCCATGAGGATGAACATGGGACCATATGGTTTGAGAAGCGTATTTGTGTACCGCAAGATGCAGACATCAAGAAGTTAATTCTTCAGGAGGCACATGATTCACATTATTCTATTCACCCAGGTAATACTAAGATGTATTTGGACTTGAGGGAAAGATTTTGGTGGCCTGGCCTGAAGAGGGAGATTGCTGGATATATTGCAACATGTGATGTGTGCCAGAGAGATAAAGCAGAACATCAGAGGCCAGCAGGTTTGTTACAACCATTGCCTGTACCTGAGTGGAAGTGGGATCAAATTGGTATGGATTTGATTACAGGTTTACCCAGGACTCGGTCAGGTTATGATTCTATTTGGCTAATTGTTGATCGCTTGACTAAAGTTGCTCACTTCATTCCGGTAAAGACTACTTATACCAGTGCTCAGCTAGCTAAAGTTTATATAGCTAAAATTGTTTGTGTGCATGGAGTTCCAAGGAAGGTAGTGTCTGATAGAGGTACTCAGTTCACATCTAAATTTTGGCGTCAGTTGCATGAATCCTTGGGCACTAGGCTGGAGTTCAGTATAGCTTTCCATCCACAGACTGATGGGCAGATAGAGAGGGTAAATCAGATTTTGTAGGATATGTTGAGAGCTTGTGTTTTGGACTATGGGTCCAGTTGGGATGATAATTTACCTTATCCAGAGTTCTCATATAATAACAGTTATCAGGCTAGTCTGAAGATGGCATCGTTTGAGGTATTGTATGGCAGGAAGTGCAGGACACCGCTGATGTGGGATGAGGTTGGAGAGCGACAGTTCTTTGGACCAGACTTAGATATGCTGAGGAGAAGGTCAAGCTAATTCGTGTCAGGTTGAAGATAGCACAATCCAGGCATAAGAGTTATGCAGATGCAAAGCGCAAAGAGGTGACATATGAGGTAGGAGACCGTGCATATCTTCGAGTTTCACCACTTCGTGGAATTAAGAGGTTTGGAATTAAGGGTAAGTTAGCACCACGTTTTGTGGGGCCTTACACGATCTTGGAGCGTAGAGGAGAGGTAGCTTATCAGCTGGAGTTGCCAGAATCTTTGTCTGGAGTTCATAATGTGTTTCATGTATCTCAGTTGAATAAGTGCCACGCAGAGATGATGGATGTTCCATTGAGGGACACAGTGCCACTTGATGCAATTCAGTTGGAGAGTGATTTGACATATGAGGAGAAGCCTGTTAAGATTCTGGAGACAGCAGAGAGAGTTACTCGCACCAAGATAATTAAGTTATGCAAGGTTCAGTGGGATCATCATACTAAGGAAGAAGCTACCTGGGAACGAGAGGAAGATCTCAGACAGGAGCACCCACACCTATTTCCTAGCCAGCCCGAATCTCGAGGGCGAGATTCATCTTAAGGGGGGTAGGTTTGTAACATCCCAATTTTCCTAATTTGGATGTAAATAGATCATTCATACGCATCTCATATTTTTCCATGCATTATTTGCTTCTTCTTAATATTCAAATCATTATGCAACTAAAGGCAATTTATTGGAGTGGAGATAACATGTCTTCTCCCCTGTATTTAAAAATGTTCATAATGTGTAGAATATTGTTTCCAGTTCATATGATATGTTCTGGTAATTTTTGCAATCTTCAAAGTATTTTATTTGTGATTTTATTTGTTGTTGGAGTGACCTATTGCATCAAAATGATTTTTACAAAATTGCATTAGCTTTGGAACTAGTGTTCCTGTAGTTTATATTGATAGGTCTATTATTACTGTATGTCTAGGTATTTTTATTTAGTTTTTATATTGTCTGTTTTTCATTTTATTTTTATTTTTTTTACTTCTGCTTCTGTCAAAAAAAAGGGAAAAGACAGCGAGCTGGCCAGCCAGCAGCCCCGCCAGCCAGCCGGCCCAGCCGCACCAGCACCGCGGCCCAGCCCGAGCCAGCTAGCCCAAGCGAAGCGGTACGCCACCGCACCGCTCGCCCGCACCCACATCGCCCGACCCGCTACTCCCTCTCGCTGACGGGTGGACCCCGCCCCTGTTCCTCATCCACCCCAAGCCGGACGCCGCACGCAGACGCGCACCCGAGCGCGAGCCCGAGTCGAACTCGAGCATCGGGCCACCCCGCACACGCCCGAGACGTCTAGGGCGTGCCCAAGCCCTCGAGGAAGCCCCGCGCCCCTTCTAGGAGCTCTCCAGCCGCCGCACGCTCGGGTTAGAGCGTTTTAGATCTCGCTGCGGAGCCCGCCGTCCGCCGCCGTTCATCGTCTCTTCCCGTCGCCGTAAGAGCTTTCCCCGCAGACGAGCTTGTACCCTTGGACTCCCCACTGCTTTGCGCGTCCGTTTGACACGGTGTACTGGGCAGGAGATCTCCGGAGGACCACCGCCGCCGACGCCCGACGCTGCCGGAGCAGCCACGGTTCAACTCATCGCCGCCGCCAGTGCAGAGCACGCCACCGCCTTCCGACACCACCACCACATCCGCCACTCCACACCGCAGCCGCCCATCCCTTCACCTTCACCAGAGACCCACCGGAGAACCCCGCCGTCGACGTCCGACCGCCACCGCCGTTTCTTTTGTCGCGTGGTGAGTAAAACACCTAGGCCAACCACGAACTGCCACGTGGCAGTTGCTACAGGAGATCCAACAGGAGTTCCGCACAGTACCAGGCGATTTCTGTTGATTTTTTTTCTTTTTGTCTTTTTCTTAGTTTTCCTCAAAACTTCTATTAGCTATATCTTTTATTCTGTAAATCCTTTTTAGGTAATTCTTTTTCCTGTGCACTCACAAAAATCATCTCTTCTTCACAGTACCAATTTTGCACATGTTTGCACTGTTCAAATTTAAATTTGTTTGAATTTGAATTAAACCTTCCGGAGGCCGTATCTTTTAAACCGTTTACCGTAATCGAGTGTTTCTTTTTGCATTGCGATCGTAGTGCTTTGTAGGTGATCTATACATGTTGTTTTGCTTCTGTTGTTGAGTTTTAAAAATGATTTTCTTGCTGTTGGTTTTGTTTTGGTTCTTTTCGTGTTCTGGTGATTGATTTGTTGAACTGTGTGAAACATGTAGATTGTCCGGAGTGCGACGCGAGCTATTGTCAGGAGTGTGACTTTTTGAACCAGAACCAAGGCAAGTTACATGTTGATCATCCTTTACCTATGGTTTTCCTATGCATTGTAGGTTATGCCACACTATAAAATCATTGCATTATAGGACTATTATATTTTGAGCTATAATGTTGAGCTATCTCCCGTCCATGCAAATCGTGGTAGGTATAGTTTTGCTATGCTTGTAGACGGGGTTGGTTCCTGTATACATTGAGCTTATGTGAGGATTATTAATATTTAACAAACTGAGTAGTAATTCAGGGCTTAACTCACCTCTAGGCGGAAGTGGTATTGATGGGTGGTTTTAAGAACATCATGGTGTATACCCTCTGAATGTAAGTGGACGGCTGCCCATGCTCAAAAAGATCAGACAGACTTAATGACTAGTAGCTTCCATGTGCGACCACTAGCTAAATGGGCTCTGGCTTAGTTGAGTAGGTTGTGGGATCCTCGCCTAGGTATGCTAGCAGATGTAGATATGGATAGGTGTACCGGCTGCCGGGGGTGGAGGTGACTACTTCTGAAAGACTTCGTCTCAATCTTCGGGTTGAGTCTAGTGGGTAAAGTGTGCAAAACTCTACAGAGTGTTAAAACTAATCATGATTAGCCGTGTCCCCGGTTATGGATATTTTTGAGCCACTATGCCATTACAGTTGTTGGATGATCTTGACAGATGTGACAGTTAATAATGTTGTGGGCAACTTGATAAATAGGTAGGTTGGAGTTGATTTTGCCAACTCAACCTTGTGCAATTAATGGTAGTAATAAAAAGAACTAAATGAAAAATTTACTATTAGGTAGTTATGAGGACAAAATCAGCTTTCTGCAAAATAAACCCCCAAGCCTTCCTTTGTTGTTCTATGCATATACATGTAGGTCTGCTTTATTACTTCTCCTGTGTATCTTGCCAATACATTCAATGTATTGACCTATATGGCTGCAACATCTCATGATGCAGGATTTTCAGACGAGGAGTAAGTTACCGTTAGGGTCGCAAGTCTGCACTCAGCATCGCCAGTTGGGCTGTGATGGTACTCATCGTTATTTTCTGCTACTTTTCGATGTGTGATTGAATAATAGCTAGCCATGAGCTATGCAGATTGTTTTCTTTTATATACTGTGGATCATACGTTGTAATAAATGATGCACTTGTATTCTGGTATTCATCTATACTGTGTGTGCTAGCGAGTTCGATTCAGGGACTAGCACAGTAAGAACAGAGACTCAAATCCTTCAAGGTTTGGTCGTTACATAGTAGTGCTGATTACTCCTTGTAGTTGATGCTAGTTGGTTTACTTGGTGGAAGATCATATGTTCAGATCCATTATGCATATTAATACCCCTCTGATCATGAACATGATTATGTCTTGTGAGTAGTTACGTTTGTTCCTGAGGACATGGGAGAAGTCTTGCTATTAGTACTTATGTGAATTTGGTCTTCGTTCGATATTTTGATGAGATGTATGTTGTCTCTCCTGTAGTTGTGTCATGTGAACGTCGACTACATGACACTTCACCATTGTATGGGCTTAGAGGAAGGCATTGGGAAGTAATAAGTAGATGATGGGTTGCTAGAGTGATAGAAGCTTAAACCCTAGTTTATGCGTTGCTTCGTAAGGGGCTGATTTGGATCCATATGTTTCATGCTATGGTTAGGTTTACCTTAATACTTCTTTTGTAGTTATGGATGCTTGCAATAGAGGTTAATCATAATTGGTATGCTTGTCCAAGTAAGGGCAGTACCCAGGCACCGGCCCACCAACATACCAAATTATCAAAGTAACGAACGTGAATCATATGAACGTGATGAAAACTAGCTTGACGATAATTCCCATGTGTCCTCGGGAGCGCTTTCCTTCATATAAGAGTTTGTCCAGGCTTGTCCTTTGCTACAAAAAGGATTGGGCCATCTTGTAGCACCATATTTACTTTTACTATTATTTACTTGTTACCCAATATCTTATCACAAAACCATCTGTTAACGATAATTTCAATGCTTGCAGAAAATTCCTTACTGAAAACTGCCTATCATTTCCTTCTACTCCTCGTTGGGTTTGACACTCTTACTTATCAAAAGTACTACGATAGATCCTCTACACTTGTGGGTCATCAAGACTTTTTTCTGGCGCCATTGCCGGGGAGTGAAGCGCCTTTGGCAAGTGGAATTTGGTAAGGAAAAATATATATAGTGTGCTGAAATTTGTCACTATGGAACTTAATCCTTTGAGGGGCTTGTTTGGGGTATCTTCACCCCGACCAGTTAAGCAAAGAGTTGCTCCTCAACCTACTGAACCTACTAAAAATGTTTTCTTTGAAATTCCTTCGGGTATGATAGAGAAACTGCTAGCTAATCCCTTTACACGAGATGGAACATTGCATCCCGATTTACACCTAATCTATGTGGATGAAGTTTGTGGATATTTAAGCTTGCAGGTATGCCCAAGGATGTGATCAAGAAGAAGGTCTTCCCTTTATCTCTGAAGGGAGAGGCATTGACATGGTTTAGGCTATGCGATGATATTGGATCATGGAACTACAACCGACTAAAGTTGGAATTTCATCAGAAGTTCTATCCTATGCATCAGGTTCATAGTGATCGCAATTATATATATGAATTTTGGCCTCGCGAAGGAGAAAGTATCGCTGAAGCTTGGGGGAGGCTTAATTCAATATATATGATTTGGATCTCGACGAAGGTAAGGAGTCAGGTATAACACCTAAGTTTGATTGTGTTAACTCTTTTATGGATACTGATGTTTTCCGTGAATTTAGCACTAAATATGGACTTGACTCTAAGATAGTATCTTCTTTCTGTGAATCATTTGCTACTCATGTTGATCTCCCTAAGGATAAGTGGTTTAAATACCATCCTCCCATTGAGGTAAAAGTAGTAGAACCTGTTAAAGTTGAAGAAAAGACTATCAATTATAATGTTGATCCTATTGTTCCTACTAGTTATATTGAGAAACCACCCTTCCCTGTTAGAATAAATGATCATGCTAGAGCTTCAACTGTGGTTCGTAAGAGTAATACTAGAACACCTACACCCTCTGAGCAAATTAAAGTTGAACCTAGTGTTGCGATGGTTAAGGATCTCTTGGTCGATAATATAGATGGGCATGTTATTTACCCCATGAGGAAGCAGCTAGAATAGCCAGACCTGATACTAGGAATAAACATAGACCTGTTGTAGGCATGCCTGTTATTTCTGTAAAAATAGGAGATCATTGCAATCATGGTTTGTGCGACGTAGGTGCTAGTGCGAGTGTAATACCCATTTCCTTATATGAAGAAATTATGCACGATATTGCACCAATCGAGCTAGAAGGTGTAGCGACCACGATCCGAATGGACTGAAGTCTCTGTGTTCTGTGTCATCCCTGGATCGGCAATGCTGACACACACAGTACTTGAAGGATTTGTAACAGAGTGGCAATCACACACTTATTACATCAAATGTCTCAAAAGAGAATTTATTACAAAAATAATATGGCATAAGGCCATCTAACACGATAACAGCGGAAGGCTTGGAAGATAAGTGAGTCCATCAACTCCAACGGCATAGCTAAGTGCATGACAAACGACCTAGCGCACCTTACTCTTCTTCTGAAAAGTCTGTAACATGACATGTTGCAGCCCGAAACGGGTCAGCACATGGAATATGTTGGCAAGATAACACAATAGAGCAAGTAACAGAATAAAGGCTAACACTACATGCATATATGGCTGGTGGAAGCTCTAAGGTTAAAGTTTTTGCATAAAGCCAATTTTTCCCTGCAACAAAGGAATAACTTTTATTTTAACTATCATGGTATTTGAAACATCGTTGAGAAGGTTCCTCCAACTCAATCACAATTAAAGTAGTCATCATTAACCCAGAAAATTAGTTTTAGAGTGATGAGATCAACCAATAATTCAAGTACCAGATACTCAAGATGTCCATAACTGGGGACACGGCTAATCATGATTAGTTTGTACACTCTGTAGAGGTTTGCACACTTTTCCCCACAAGACTCGATCTCCTCCGTTGGATTCCTCGCACTGCATGGTGTTTGAGAAATGGATGACCGAGACACAGTCTTTCAGAAGTGTTTACTCTTTACCCCGGGTGGACCGGTACACCTACTTTCCCCTACATCTGCAAGTCCACCACTGAAAGAGCTCACACAACATACTCAACTATGCCAGAGCCCATAATGGCATTGTGGCTACACACAGAAGTTTCTAGCATGAATAGTCTTTTGATCCCTTTGAGCCTGGGTGGCATTCCATAGGAAAAATCACACGGAACCCCGGGATTTCCGAGGACAACACTGGATTCTCCAGGTGCCCTGCAACCAATCCTCCCAGATGTGTGTTAAAGTAGCCTCCATAAGTTGAACCATTAATTAACATCTCACATCTGTCATGGATACTCTCAAACCCAAACCACGTCTACGAGCATAGCATGTCAACCTAAGCTTAACGTAGAAGTAACTCCCAGGGGTTTGATAATAATGCAGGTAAAAGGTTCTACCTCAATCTACTTCCCAGACCCACAAGTTAAGAGATCCTACTGATGCAATGTGTGAGGGTTTGATCTAATGCATAAAAACTGGGTAATAAAGGGTATGATCAAAGTGTTACTTGCCTTGCTGACGATTCGCACAACCTAGGGACTCGTAGTAGCATGCTTCACACTTCGGGAATTCTATCGCAAGCAAACAATAGCATACATAAGCAACCAAGCAAAGATGCATGGGTAAAACTCAAATAAGAAGATCTAACCAGAAAGTAGCAACGAAACTCAAACTACGAAAGAAACAAGACCCGTTTACTAGATTGAACTAAAGTCAAAATTTTACAGTACCAAATTCTTATTCAAGTTGGTTAAACGGAAAGAGGGCTTCGAGATGAAGATCTAGGCGCTTGAATCGCCTGATTCCGACTTACGAGCAAAAAGATAAACTAAAACGAAGATCAGCGTAGAAATCGCGATAAAAAATAATCACGGAAAACCCCTGAAAAAGAAAAACTGACGAACAGGCTAACGAACGAATGTTCGATGTCTATGACTAACGAGCGAACAATGTTCGTTAAAACAAATGTACGGATGAAATTTCGCTATTTAACTAAACGGAGAAAAAAAATGAAACTAACCGAAAAAACGAGATCTAGGGTTCTTAAAAAAACTGATCGGTTTTCCGAGGAAACCCGGCGGCGGCGGGCTCCGGCGAGGCTGAAGGAAATATGCCCTAGAGGCAATAATAAAGTTATTATTTATTTCCTTATATCATGATAAATGTTTATTATTCATGCTAGAATTGTATTAACCGGAAACTTAGTACATGTGTGAATACATAGACAAAACAGAGTGTCCCTAGTATGCCTCTACTAGACTAGCTCGTTGATCAAAGATGGTTATGTTTCCTAGCCGTAGACATGAGTTGTCATTTGATCAATGGGATCACATCATTAGGAGAATGATGTGATGGACAAGACCCATCCGTTAGCTTAGCACTATGATCGTTTAGTTTTACTGCTATTGCTTTCTTCATGACTTATACATGTTCCTATGACTATGAGATTATGCAACTACTGAATACCGGAGGAACACCTTGTGTGCTATCAAACGTCACAACGTTACTAGGTGATTATAAATATGCTCTACAGGTGTCTCCGAATGTGTTCGTGGTATTGGCATGGATCAAGAATAGGATTTGTCACTCCGAGTGTCGGAGAGGTATCTCTAGGCCCTCTCGGTAATGCACATCATAATAAGCCTTGCAAGCAAATGACTAATGAGTTAGTCACGAAATGATGTATTACGGAACGAGTAAAGAGACTAGCCGGTAATGAGATTGAACTAGGTATTGAGATACCGACGATCGAATCTCGGGCAAGTAACATACCGATGACAAAGGGAACAATGTATGTCGTTATGCGGTTTGACCGGTAAAGATCCTCGTAGAATATGTGGGAGCCAATATGAGCATCCAGGTTGCGCTATTGGTTATTGGGCGGAGATGAGTCTCGGTCATGTCTACATAATTCTCGAACCCGTAGGGTCCGCACGCTTAACGTTTGATGACGATCAGTATTATGAGTTTATGAGTTTTCATGTACCGAAGGTAGTTCGGAGTCCCGGATGAGATCACGGACATGACGAGGAGTCTCGGAATGTCTGATACGTAAAGATTGATATATTGGACGACTATATTCGGACACCGGAAGTGTTCCGAAAAAGTTTCGGATTTAACCGGAGTGCCGGAGAGGGTTATCGGAACCCCCCCCCCCCGAGGGATTATGGGCCATAGTGGGCCTATGAGGGAAAAATAGGGGCAGCCCATAGGGCTGGCCGCACCCCCTAGTGTTCCTAGTTGGACTAGGAAAAGGGGGGAGGCGCCACCTCTCCTTTCCTACTCCTAGTAGCAATAGGAAAGGGGATTCCTATTCCTACTAGGAGTAGGAATCCTACTCCTGGCGCGCCTTAGCAGGCCAGCCACACCTACCCCCTTGCTCCTTTATATACGAGGGCAGGGGGACACCCAAAGACACACAAGAAACATTGTTCTAGCCGTGAGCGGTGCCCCCCTCCACAAAAACACACCTCGGTCATACCATTGCAGTGCTTAGGCGAAGCCCTGTGCCGGTAGCTTCATCATCTCCGTCACCACGCCCTCGTTCTGACGAAACTCTCCCATGAAGCTCAACTGGATCAAGAGCTGGTGGGACGTAATCAAGCTGAACGTGTGCTGAACGCGGATGTGTCGTACGTTCGGTGCTTGATCGGTTGGATCGCGAAGAAGTTCGACTACATCAACTACATCACTAAACGCTTCCGCTTTCGGTCTACGAGGGTACGTAGACACACTCTCCCCTCTCGTTGCTATGCATCTGGTAGATAGATCTTGCGTGTTCGCAGGATTTTTTTTTGAAATACTACGTTCCCCAATAGTGGCATCATGAGCCAGGTCTATGCGTAGATGATATGCACGAGTCGAACACAATGAGTTGTGGGCGATAATAATCATACTGCTTACCAGCATGTCATACTTTGGTTCAGCAGTATTGTGAGATGAAGCGGCCCGGACCGGCATTACGCATACGCTTACGCGAGACTGGTTTCACCGTTATGAGCACTCGTTGCTTAAAGGTGACTAGCAGGTGTCTGTCTCTCTCACTTTAGCTGAATCGAGTGTGGCTACGCCCGGTACTTGTGAAGGTTAAAACAACACATACTTGACGAAAAATCATTCTGGTTTTTGTATGCGTAGGTAAGAACGGTTCTTGCTAAGCCCGTAGCAGCCACGTAAAACTTGCAACAACAAAGCAGAGGACGTCTAACTTGTTTTTGCAGGGCATATTGTGATGTGATATGGTCAAGACATGATGAGTTATATGTTATTGTATGAGATGATCATGTTTTGTAAAGTTACCGGCAACTGGCAGGAGCCATATGGTTGTCGCTTTATTGTATGAAATATAGTCGCCATGTAATTGCTTTACTTTATCACTAAGCGGTAGCGATAGTCGTGGAAGCAATAGTTGGCAGGACGACAACGATGCTACGATGGAGATCAAGGTGTCACGCCGGCGATGAAGGTGATCATGATGGTGCTTTGGAGATGGAGATCAAAAGCACAAGATGATGATGGCCATATCATGTCACTTATTTTGATTGCATGTGATGTTTATCTTATTATGCTTCTTATTTTGCTTAGTACGGCGGTAGCATTATAAGATGATCCCTTACAAAATTTCAAGGTATAAGTGTTCTCCCTAAGTATGCACCGTTGCGAAAGTTCATCGTGCCGAGATACCACGTGATGATCGGGTGTGATAAGCTCTACGTTCGAATACAACGGGTGTAAGACAGTTTTCCACATGCAGAATACTCGGGTTAATCTTGACGAGCCTAGCATGTATAGACATGGCCTCGGAACACTGGAGACCGAAAGGTCGAGCGTGAATCATATAGTAGATATGATCAACATGAGATGTTCACCATTGAAAACTACTCCATCTCACGTGATGATCGGACATGGTTTAGTTGATTTGGATCACGTGATCATTTAGATGACTAGAGGGATGTCTATCTAAGTGGGAGTTCTTTAGTAATATGATTAATTGACTTTAATTTATCATGAACTTAGTCCTGGTAGGATTAGCATATCTATGTTGTAGATCAATAGCTCGCGATGTAGCTCCCCGTTTGTTTTATATGTTTCTTGAGAAAACTAAGTTGAAAGATGTTAATAGCAATGATGCGGACTTGTTCCGTGATCTGAGGATTTTCCTCATTGCTGCACAGAAGTATTATGTCCTTGATGCACCACTAGGTGACATATCTATTGCAGGAGCAGATGTAGACGTTATGAACGTTTGACAAGCTCGGTATGATGACTACTTGATAGTTTAGTGCACCATGCTTTACGGCTTAGAACCGGGGTTTCAAAAACGTTTTGAATGCCATGGAGCATATGAGATGTTCAAGGAGTTGAAATTATTATTTCATACTCATGCCCGTGTCGAGAGGTATAAGACCTCTGATAGTACATTGCCTACAAGATGGAGGACAATATCTCAACCAGTGAGCTTGTAATCAGATTCTCTGGGTACTACAATTGCTTGAATCAAGTGGGAGTTGATCTTCTATATAAGATAGTAATTGACAAAGTTCTCTAATCACTATCACCAAGTTAGTAGAACTTCATGATAAACTATAATATGCAAGGGATGACGAAAGTAATTCCCGAGCTCTTCACGATGCTGAAATCCGTGAAGGTAGAAATCAAGAAAGAGCATCAAGTGTTGATGGTTAACGAGACCACTTGTTTGAAGTAAAGGGCAAATGGATAGAGGGAAACTTCAACAAGAAAGACAAGCAAGTTGTCACTCCCATGAAGAAACCCAAAGCTAAACTCAAGCCTGAAACTAAGTGCTTCTACTGCAAAGGAAATGGTCACTGGAAGTGGAACTTCCCTAGATACTTGGCGAGTAAGAAGGATGACAAAGTGAACAAAGGTATATTTGATATACAGATTATTGATGTGTATTTTACTAGTGTTCATAGCAACCCCTGGGTATTTGATACCAGTTCAGTTGCTAAAATTAGTAACTCGAAACGAGAGTTGCAGAATGAATAGAGACTAGTTAAAGGTGAAGTGACGATGTGTGTTGGAAGTGGTTCCAAGATTGATATGATCATCATCGCACACTCCCTATAATTTCGGGATTAGTGTAGAACCTAAATAAATGTTATTTGGCATTTGCGTTGAGCATGAATATGATTTGATCATGTTTTTTGCAATTCGGTTATTCATTTAAAGTCGTAGAATAATTGTTATTCTGTTTACATGAATAATGCCTTCGATGGTCATACACCCAATAAAATAATTTGTTGGATCTCGATCGTAATGATACACATATTCATAACCTTGAAGCCAAAAGATGCAAGGTTAATAATGATAGTGCAACTTATTTGTGGCACTGCCGTTTAGGTCATATTGGTGTAAAGCGCATGAAGAAACTCCATAGTGATGGACTTTTGGAATCAGTTGATTATGAATCACTTGGTGATTACGAACCATGCCTCATGGGCAAGATGACTAAAACTCCGTTCTCCGGAACAATGGAGCGAGCAACATATTTGTTGGAAATCATACATACTGATGTATGTAGACCGATGAGTGTTGAAGCTCGCGGCGGGTATCGTTATTTCTGACCTTCACTGATGATTTGAGCAGATATGGGTATATCTACTTAATGAAGCACAAGTCTGAAACATTTGATAAGTTCAAAGAATTTCATAGTGAAGTAGTCATCATGACAAGAAAATAAAGTTTCTACGATCTGATCGTGGAGGTGAATATTTGAGTTGCGAGTTTGGTCTTCATTTGAAACAATGTGGAATAGTTTCACAACTCACGCCACACGGAACACCGCAACGTAACGGTGTGTCCGAACGTCGTAACCGTACTTTATTAGATATGGTGCGGTCTATGATGTCTCTTACTGATTTACCACCATCGTTTTGGGGTTATGCTTTAGAGACAGCTGCATTCACGTTAAATAAGGCACCATCTAAATCCATTGAGACGACGCCTTATGAACTGTGGTTTGGCAAGAAACCAAAGTTGTCGTTTCTTAAAGTTTGGGGCTGCGATGCTTATGTGAAAAAGCTTCAACCTGATAATCTCGAACCCAAGTCGGAGAAATGTGTCTTCATAGGATACCCAAAAGAGACTGTTGGGTACACTTTCTATCACAGATCCGAAGGCAAGATATTCGTTGCTAAGAATGGATCCTTTCTAGAGAAGGAGTTTCTCTCGAAATAAGTGAGAGGGAGGAAAGTGGAACTTGATGAGGTAATTGTACCTTCTCCCGAATGGGAAAGTAGTACATCATAGAAACTAGTTAGAGTGATTCCTACACCAATTAGTGAGGAAGCTAATGATGATGATCATGAAACTTCAGATCAAGTTTCTGCTGAACTTCGTAGATCAACCAGAGTACGTTCCGCACCAGAGTGGTATGGCAACCCAGTTCTGGAAGTCATGTTACTAGACCATGATGAACCTACGAACTATGAGGAAGCAATGATGAGCCCAAATTCCGCAAAATGGCTTGAGGCCATGAAATCTGAGATGGGATCCATGTATGAGAACAAAGTGTGGACTTTGGTTGACTTGCCCGATGATCGGCAACCATCGAAAATAAATGGATCTTCAAGAGGAAGACCGACGCTGACGGTAATGTTACTGTTTACAAAGCTCGACTTGTTGCGAAAGGTTTTCGACAAGTTCAAGGAGTTGACTACGATGAGACTTTCTCACCCGTAGCGATGCTTAAGTCTGTCCGAATCATGTTAGCAATTGCCGCATTTTATAAAATCTGGCAAATGGATAACAAAACTGCATTCTTTAATGGATTTATTAAAAATGAGTTGTATATGATGCAACCAGAAGGTTTTGTCGATCCTAAAGGTGCTAACAAAGTGTGCAAGCTCCAGCGATCCATCTATGGATTGGTGCAAGCATCTCGGAGTTGGAATATACGCTTTGATGAGGTGATCAAAGCATATGGTTTTATACAAACTTAGAGTGAAGCCTGTATTTACAAGAAAGTGAGTGGGAGCACTACATCATTTCTGATAAGTATATATGAATGACATATTGTTGATCAGAAATAATGTAGAATATTCTGGAAAGCATAAAGGAGTGTTTGAAAGGAGTTTTTCAAAGAAAGACCTCGGTGAAGCTGCTTACATATTGGGCATCAAGTTCTATAGAGATAGATCATGACGCTTGATAAGACTTTCGATGCATACATACCTTGATAAGATTTTGAGGTAGTTCAAAATGGAACAGTCAAAGAAGGAGTTATTGCCTGATTTGTAAGGTATGAAGTTGAGTAAAGACTCAAAGCCTGACCACGGCAGAAAAATATAGAGAGAATGAAAGTCATTCCCTATGCCTCAACCATAGGTTCTATAAAGTATGTCATGTTGTGTACCAAACCTATTGTGTATCTTGCCATGAGTTTGACAAGGAGGTACAATAGTGATCCAGGAGTAGATCACTGTACAGCGGTAAAAAGTTATCCTTGGTAACTGGATGACTAAGGAAATGTTTCTCGATTATGGAGATGATAAAGAGTTCGTCGTAAAGGGTTACGCCGATGCAAGCTTTGACACTAATCCAGATGACTCTAAGTATCAATCTGGATACATATTGAAAGTGGGAGCAATTAGCTAGAGTAGCTCCATGCAGAGCATTGTAGACATAGAAATTTGTGAAATACGTACGGATCTGAATGTGACAGACCCGTTGACTAAACTTCTCTCACAAGCAAAACATGATCACACCTTATTACTCTTGGGTGTCAATCACATAGCGATGTGAACTAGATTATTGAATCTAGTAAACCCTTTGGGTGTTAGTCACATGGCGATGTGAACTATGGGTGTTATTCACATAACGATGTGAACTATCGGTATTAAATCACATGGCGATGTGAACTAGATTACTGACTCTAGTGCAAGTGGGAGACTGAAAGAAATATACCATAGAGGCAATAATAAAGTTATTATTTATTTCCTTATATCATGATAAATGTTTATTATTCATGCTAGAATTGTATTAACCGGAAAATTAGTACATGTGTGAATACATAGACAAAACAGAGTGTCCCTAGTATGCCTCTACTAGACTAGCTCATCGATCAAAGATGGTTATGTTTCCTAGCCATAGACATGAGTTGTCATTTGATAAACGAGATCACATCATTAGGAGAATGATGTGATGGACAAGACCCATCTGTTAGCTTAGCACTATGATCATTTAGTTTTACTGCTATTGCTTTCTTCATGACTTATACATGTTCCTATGAGTATGAGATTATGCAACTCCCGAATACCGGAGGAACACCTTGTGTGCTGTCAAACGTCACAACGTAACTGGAAGATTATAAAGATGCTCTACAGGTGTCTCCAAAAGTGTTCTTGGTATTGGCATAGATCAAGAATAGGATTTGTCACTCCGAGTGTCGGAGAGGTATCTCTGGGCCCTCTCGGTAATGCACATCATAATAAGCCTTGCAAGCAAATGACTAATGAGTTAGTCGGGAGATGATGTATTACGAAACGAGTAAAGAGACTTGCCGGTAACGAGATTTAACTAGTTATTGAGATACCGACGGTCGAATCTCGGGCAAGTAACATACCGATGACAAAGGGAACAACGTATGTTGTTACACGGTTTGACCGATAACCATCTTCATAGAATATGTGGGAGCTGTCGTGGTTCTAAGTCTGACAGTGAGGGTAGGGGGTACGAATGGAGAGGCAAGGTTCTAGCTATGGCGAGGTTGTACACAGAGTGTTTAGTGAGTTTAGGCCCTTCTCGGATGTGTGTATGTATGTGTTACAGAGGTGCGAACCCTTGTTCTGGAGGAGGGGGGTGGCTTATATAGTATGCCAAGACCCCAGCCATGCTCCACATTACCAAGGGCTTAAAGGTACATTAAGGCAGGCGTTACTGATAACGCCTGCAGTAAAGTGTAGTTATGGGGTTTACTACAGTGAGTAAATATATGACCGTTGCTGTTCTGAGAAACGTTTAGTCTTCGGGGGTCGAGTGCTTGATCCAGTCGAGTGGAGTTGAGTCGTCCTGGGTACATGAGTCAGTCGAGTTAAGTGTCATCTTGGACCGTCTCAGTCGACTGTCTCCACCGTCGTGGGTCTTGTCTTTTGATCTCCTAGGATAGTGACCTTGGGAGGGGCCTTTAGGTTAGGCCTATGACCCTACCCTAGGTCTGTAACCTCGTCAGTAGCCCCCGAATGGATCGGGGCTTGAGCAAGGGGATGCTGAGGGAAGCTCTGGTCCTGACTCGACGTCCTCGGGGCATGTTGTTTTGGAGCTTGTGGCTCGGGCAGGCCTCCTCAGTTGTGTCTTGGTCGCCTCGATCGATTCCGAAGCCATTGGTGAATCAGTTGCCTTTGCGTTGGCTGGACGTCTTGCGTCGACTGGGTGTCTTGCGTCGACTGAGTTTTGCGCCAGGCGCCGGGCGCCATGAGCGCGTGCTGTTTTGACGGAATCGGTTGCCTTCTGTCCACCGGATTCGGCGAGGCTTTCGCAATTTGGGGGAGCGCGCGGGACGGGGCGTGCCGCATCAATCGGAGGGGTGCGGTTCAAATGCCTCGATTCCCGCGCCCCCTTTTTCGCCACGTATCGCGTCAGCGCCTGTTACGGGATCGGATAAGATCGCCCGGGGCCACCGGTCAGCCACTCGGCCGAGCTGTTATAAAGGCGTGCCGAGTCCGCTGCGGGGGGTACTGTGCGCCTAGCCTTCCCCCGTTCGCCTTGTCTTCTCCGCAGCGTCCTCGCTTCTCTGTCGCGCCCCCAATCTTCCCTGGTACTCTCCGCCGCAGCCGCCGTCTCGTAAGCCATGGTTAAGGACAAGACTGCGGACATGGAGCGATCCAAGAAGGCGGCGTCGGGGAAGGGGCGGCGAGCCGGCAGGGTCGGATCGTCGTCGAGGTCCGGGCTCCCCACTGGATGGATCCAGGGGGATTGGATCCGGTCCACCGTCGTGGTGGAGGATTTGGAGGAGCTGGAGGAGGAGGGGCTGATCGCCGGCGACTCCTGGCGGGCGTCGGGAGGAGAGTTCGAGCCCCGGCCGCAGGCGGGTGAGCGTGTACTCCACGCCACCCACGTCGACCGAGGTTTCTCTACTTCTCCGCACCCTTTCTTCCGCGCATTTCTGATCTTCTTCGGGGCTCAACTGCATTATTTCACGCCCAACTCCATCGCCTTTCTCTCCGCTTTCATTTCTATGTGCGAGAACTTCCTCGGTTGCCGACCGCACTGGGGCTTGTTCAAGCACATCTTCACCTGCCACTCCCAGACTGTCAAGAGAGTGAACCCGAGTGACGGCAAGACGCACGTCCTCCAGGCGTGCGGCGGGCTCAGGATTCAGCTTAGGAATAGGAGCGCCTTCCCTCCCATGAACTTTCCAGAGTCGATCCGGGGTTGGCAGTCGACCTGGTTTTATTATAGGGACAGTCCGACTCTGGGTCAGTCGACTGGCCTTCCTCCATTTACCCTAGGTCGAGCCAGCCCTCCTCCTTCCATGGTAGTGAGCAAGGACGAGAGGGCCGAGGTAGACATGCTGATGGAGAGGGTTGTCCAGCTAGTCCGCGAGGGGGTCACGGGGATGGACTTCTTCGAGGTGTACATCACGCGGAGGATTCAGCCGCTTCAAGCCCGGGACCACCCGATCTGGCTGTACTCGGGCACTGATGACTCGTCGTGAGTCCACCCGGAGGCGGCCCACCCGGAGTACGTGGTGAGGTGCTTGAAGAGCATCACCAGGAACAAGGACAACCCCAGGGGGTCGGGGAGGATCATCCCATTCGACGCCGACCACCTGCCAGACAAGTTTAGCCTTCCGCTTCCGAGTGACGTATCTGTCGATTGACTTGTGATCTTTATTGATGATTCCGACTGGTATTTGGCGAACTTCCTTTCTTCGCGGATATATACAGAGATGTACTCGCTGCCCAACGGAGACTCGGGCCAGGAGGACGAGGAGGGCATGGGCGACGCTGCCGAGTGGAAGTCGGAGGAGGAGACCGAGGAGAGTGAGGAGTACAGCAGCGGGGAGGAGGTCGAGTCGCCTCCTCGTGTCGAGCGCCGGTCCAAGGAGAAGAACGGCCCAGGGGCCGCTCGACCTCATGTGGGTCCCTCGGGGTCCCGGACACCCAAGCGTACTCGCACGACCACCCCTAAGCCAGCTGAGAAGACGCCCAAGCAGCCCAAAGTCACCACCACCAAGCCCCGGAAGGCCCTGCCGAGGATCAAGGTGGACGTACCCATCGCCTCCACGTAAGTGTCGCTCGGGCTTGCTTTTCTTTGTTTCTTGGGTGTCGACTGCAATTTTGGTCTACTCATTTCTTGACTTAACCTTCCAGAGCCGCCGCTTCCACGACCTCGATGGACATCGACCGGGGCCGAGACGACGAGGAGATCGCGGATGTCGCGACATCTCGAGCGGGTATGGGCTCTATGAGATTCGTTTTTGTCTTTCTTTTCTTTCGCGGGCGATAGTCGATTGACTTGGTTCCCTGTTTGATCCGAAGCGCCGCGCCTTGTCATAGAGCTGCCAGACGACGACGAGGACGAGGAGCGGCTGGGGGAGGACTACCGGTGCGCAAGGAGGAAGGGCCGGAAGGCGCCTTCTGGCTCGGGGGCCCAGCGACCCGAGGACGCGGCTCGAACCGCGGTCTCATTCGCTGTCCTTGTGTCGACCGCGCTTGTCGTCGACCCACCGTCTGCGTCGGGCGTCGACCCAGCGCCTGGCTCGATTGTCATCCCAGCGCCCACTCCGGTTGTTGACTCAGCGCCGATCCGCACCGTCGACCCAGCACCTGCGCCTGCGGCCGGCTCGACACCCGCTGCTTTGTCTGTCCTTTTCTCCACCTATCGCCTCCCGAAGGACCCTATGGGGGCAGCACAAGAGGCCGTTCGCCAGGCGGAGGTGATGATGGGGCGGACGAAGGCGGCGTATGAGGCCAGCATGGCGGCTTACGACGCCAGCTCTGCTCTTCGGGCCAACGTCCAGGTATGTTGTCGGAGTACTTTCTGATTTCGGGAAAAATTTGCTTGTTTTGTTTTGTGAGGTATCACACCCACTGGGTGTTCTTCTTTTTCCTGTCTTCCTTGAGCTCGCGCCGGACTGATCTCGGCCGAGTGAGACCAGTGGGGGCACGCTCAGTGCACCCACTGGGTGTAGCCCCCGAGACCGTGGTCGACTGATTGCAGTCGGCCATGGTCTTACTATAGAACTTCCATATTTTTTTTGAGCTCGCTCCAGACTGATCTCGGCCGAGTGAAACCAGTGGGGGCACGCTCAGTGCCCCCACTGGGTGTAGTCCCCGAGGCTGCGGTTGAGTGATCTGACTCAACTGTAGTCTTATAATCTTTGCTTTGTCTCGTTGATGCAGAAATCTTGCGAGTTCGGGGCCAAGTTTGCGGATCTTGAGCAGAAGCAAATCCAGCTCAATCTTGACTTGCAGTTGGCCCGGGACCATCTGAAGAAGACGCAAGACGATGCGGCTGGTAACTTACTTCTGTCTCCCGTCGACTGACTTTTCGCTTAGAGTGTTCCTTCATGTTCATCTGTCCAGTGGCGGCCTTGGTAGGTCAACTGAGAGCAGCTTTGGAGCAAAAGGATCTTGACTTGGCGGCGGCGCAGCAGGCGGCCCAGGAGAAGTCGGAGCTAGCGGAGAAGAAGCTGGCTTCTGTGGGCGCACTCGAGGCGGAGATTATCCGACTGAGAGGTTCACTCGACACGCCCAACAAGGAGGTGGCTCAGCTGAAGAAGTCCAGGGCCGACTTGAATGACAAGTATGAGGCTCTGTTTCGGAAGAGGCTTGATCTTGAGGCATATCTGGGCGACCTCACCAAAAAATGGTACCTCGTGCTCGAAGGTATGTCCTCTTTGGATTGGTTGAAATTGGGCTGGTCGACCCGTGTTGCATCTGCTAACTCGACTGCTGTTCTTGGTGCAGAGTTCTGTCGTAACTTCAGAGAGGAGACTAGCCGGGTCGAGCCTGGCTTGGACCCCACCAACTCCATTGTGAAGGACGAGGTTTCCATGAACATACTGAGGCTGGAGTCTCACCTCACTGCAGCCACTGATTACCTGGGACGACTGAAGGCGGTGATGGCCCGAATCAACGCTGCACTCTAGAGGGGAGTCGTGCAGGAGAACGACCTCGAGTCTTTGATGACTCAACTCAATGAGGTCCCCGACCGAGTGCAAGAATGGAAGAAGTTGGTCGCCCGGGGACGAGCAGACGTGGCGCTGGCCTTGGTCCATGTGCACTGCAGGGAGGTGAAAGAGAGGAAGCTTGCTGCGCTGAAGGTCGCAAACACGAAGGAGCTCCAATTCCAGTCCTTCATGGAGACTTTCTTGGAGGCTTCCACTCGTATCGCCGACGGGATTGATTTGGACGAATTTGTCGCGCCTACAAGCCTGCCCCCTCCCGAGCCATGACTTTGATACATTAACCTTTATTTGCCGCGGAATGCCGCGTGGATTTGTACTCGTTAAACTCTGGTGGGTCTGTGGCCCAAGTACTCTTGCCCGAACTTTGCGGGGCTTTTATTTGATTTTGATCCTTCGGTTTGCTGCTCTTCTTTTGATTGCTTGAATCTTTGAGTCGACGTCTGTAGCCGAGTCCCCGAGTGAGAAGGTCGCTTCTTCACTCGGAGTAGATAGTTGTAACTTAGGCGAGTCACGGGGTCGCAGCTAAGCCCCCGGGTGAGAGGGTCGCTCTTCACTCGGAGTAGAATGTTTATAACTTAGGCGATTCCAAGCTACGTTGTACTCGTGGCGGAGTTCGGAGGACCGAACCGCCTTGTATTTGTGACGTAGCTCGGAGGACCGCAGCTAAGCCTCCGAGTGGGAGGGTTGCTCTTCACACGGAGTAGATAGTGGTAACTTAGGCGAGTCACGGGGTCGCATCTAAGCCCCCGAGTGAGAGGGTCGCTCTTCACTCGGAGTGGGATGTTCATAACTTAGGCGATTCCAAGCTACGTTGTACTTGTGGCGGAGTTCGGAGGACCGAACCGCCTTGTATTTGTGACGTAGCTCGGAGGACCGCAGCTAAGCCTCCGAGTGAGAGGGTTGCTCTTCACTCGGAGTAGATAGTTGTAACTTAGGCGAGTCACGGGGTCGCAGCTAAGCCCCCGAGTGAGAGGGTCGCTCTTCACTCGGAGTGGAATGTTTATAACTTAGGCGATTCCAAGCTACATTGTACTTGTGGCGGAGTTCGGAGGACCGAACCGCCTTGTATTTGTGACGTAGCTAGGGAGGACCGCAACTGAACCTCCGAGTGAGAGGGTTGCTCTTCACTCGGAGTAGATAGTTGTAACTTAGGCGAGTCACGGGGTCGCAGCTAAGCCCCCGAGTGAGAGGTTCGCTCTTCACTCGGAGTGGAATGTTTATAACTTAGGCGATTCCAAGCTACGTTGTACTTGTGGCGGAGTTCGGAGGACCGAACCGCCTTGTATTTGTGACGTAGCTCGGAGGACCGCAGCTAATCCTCCGAGTGAGAGGGTTGCTCTTCACTCGGAGTAGATAATTGTAACTTAGGCGAGTCACGGGGTCGCAGCTAAGCCCCCGAGTGAGAGGGTCGCTCTTCACTCGGAGTAGAATGTTTATATCTTAGGCGATTCCAAGCTACGTTGTACTTGTGGCGGAGTTCGAAGGACCGAACCGCCTTGTATTTGTGACGTAGCTCGGAGGACCGCAGCTAATCCTCTGAGTGAGAGGGTTGCTCTTCACTCGGAGTAGATAGTTGTAACTTAGGCGAGTCACGGGGTCGTAGCTAAGCCCCCGAGTGAGAGGGTCGCTCTTCACTCGGAGTAGAATGTTTATAACTTAGGCGATTCCAAGCTACATTGTACTTGTGGCGGAGTTCGGAGGACCGAACCGCCTTGTATTTGTGACGTAGCTCGGAGGACCGCAGCTAAGCCTCCGAGTGAGAGGGCTTCCCTTCACTCGGAGTAGATAGTTGTAACTTAGGTGAGTCACGGGGTCGCAGCTAAGCCCCCGAGTGAGAGGGTCGCTCTTCACTCGGAGTAGAATGTTTATAACTTAGGCGATGCCAAACTACGTTGTACTTGTGGCGGAGTTCGGAGGACCGAACCGCCTTGTACTTGTGATGTAGCTCGGCGGGTCGCAGCTAAGCACCCACTGGGGGATTTAGAGGACACCAATCGTTAGGGAATCATTGCTATCTTGCTTTTGAAACAAATTGGGGAATCTTTATTACAACTCGACCGTCGAGTGCCTCAAGCGAAAAAACAGCGGAGTAGGTCCGCATTCCACGAATGAGGTTCGTCTTTCTTCTGGGCTACATTGTAGAGGTGGTAAGCTCCGTTGCGCAGCACCTTCGTGATGATGATCGGGCCTTCCCATGCTGGGGCGAGCTTGTGCGGACGTTTCTGATGCACTCGGAGGACCAGGTCTCCTTCCTGGAACGCTCGACTTCTCATGTTGCGAGCATGGAATCGACGCAGGTCCTGTTGCTAGATGGTCGACCGGATCAGGTTCATCTCTCTTTCCTCTTCTAAAAGGTCGACTGCATCCTGACGAGCTTGCTCTGCCTCGGTTTCGGAGAAGAGCTCTACTCTGGGGGCATTGTGTAACAAGTCACTCGGCAATATAGCTTCGGCCCCATAGACCAGGAAGAAAGGGGTACGGCCAGTCGACCGATTCGGAGTTGTCCTCAGACCCCACAGGACGGAGGGCAGCTCGATTACCCAAGCCCCGGCGGCATGCTTGAAGTCACGCATGAGCCGTGGCTTTAAGCCTTGGAGAATCGGCCCATTTGCTCTTTCCACTTGTCCATTCGACTGAGGGTGTGCTATGGAGGCGTAGTCGACTCACGTCCCTTGGGAAGCACAGAAAGCTTTGAATTCATCCGAGTCAAAGTTGGAGCCGTTGTCCGTGATGATGCTGTGGGGGACCCCATATCTGAATATTAGTTCCTTAATGAAGCTGATGGCGGTGCTCGACTCGAGGTTCTTGATGGGTTTGGCCTCAATCCACTTGGTGAACTTGTCAACTGCCACCAGAAGGTGAGTGAATCCGCTCCTGCCTGTCCTGAAGGGGCCGACCATATCTAAGCCCCAAACAGCGAAGGGCCAGACCAGTGGGATGGTTTTGAGGGCGGATGCTGGCTTGTGCGACATGTTGGAGTAGAACTGGCACCCTGCGCATTTATCCACGATATCCTTGGCCATCTCGTTGGCGCGGGGCCAGTAAAATCCGGCTCGGTATGCTTTGGCCACGATAGTCCGAGAGGAAGCGTGGTGGCCGCAAGTCCCCGAGTGGATTTCATCCAAGATCGGCAAGCCGAAGTACAGCGGAGGAGATCAGGTTCAAGCCGGCCCCGCCGTCAACTAGTATCTTAGTGACCTTAAGGTTGCAGATAGTTGGTGATACCAACATCAGCAAGCACCCGACCGCAGTTGTGCGATCAGGGTGGTCCTCAATATCAAAGATGATAGACGTGCTGGACCATTTCAGAAGCTTGCGTGAATCGACAGGTGGTTCTGCCGCATTGACTTCCCGCACCCACTGCTTGAGTTGGCGGTGTGAAGTATGCAGAGAAGCACCGCCGTCAACGCACAAGACCTCTGTGGCTTTCTGGAACTCCTGCTCACTGGTCTCAACATCATCCATGTCTTCGTCGTCGTCGTCGTCTTCATCCTTGTCGCGGCCACGGGGAGGTCTGTCTCCTTGCCGCTGCTTGGCCTTGTCGCGGCGTCCTCCCCGGCCGGGGCGCTACGTGCCGGATCCTCCAGCACCTCCTTGGGCCTTCTCCTTGTCGCGCCGCTCGTACTCAGCCTTTTGCTGTTCGACAAGCTGCTCGACCCTCTTGCAGTTCTGGAGGTCGTGACCCTTGGTGCGGTGGATCTTGCAGTACTGCTTGTCGATGCCGTCCTGCTTGTCGGCAGCCGCCACAGCCTGGCAGTTGGTGCATGCGGCGATCTCCTTGCCGGAGCAACCAACTTTGGCTTTCTTGGCGCCACCTTCGTTGCCGGACTGCTCAACGACTAGCACGTCTTTGCCTTTCTTCTTCCTGTTGTTCCACCGCCGGTTCTTCTTTGCCGGGGTAGCATCCTCACTGTCAGATCCTCCTGCTCCTGTATCCTCTCCGGGGAGTTTCCTCCCTTCCTCAGCACGTGCACACTTGTCGGCCAGGGCGTACAGCTCACTGACGTCTCAGATCTTGCACATCGCCATCTCCTCCCGCATCCTGCGGTTACGCACGTTCTGATGGAACGCGCTGATAACAGCGGCAGGGTGGACATCTGGGATGTTGTGCTGTACACGGCTGAATCTCTGGATATACTTGCGTAAGGGTTCTCCTTCCTACTGGGCGAGCAGATGAAGGTCACTTTCTTGGCCATGAGGTTTGTGGCCGCCTGTAAAGGCGCCGACAAACTCATGGCATAGGTCTGCCCAGGAGGATATAGAGTTGTCCGGCAAGTGCATGAGCCAGGACCTGACGTTGGGCTTGAGCACCAGCGGGAAGTAGTTGACAAGGATCTTGTCGTCTCGCCCCCCGGCAGATTGCACTGCGACGGTGTAGATGCTGAGGAACTCCGACGGATGCGTCTTGCCGTCGTACTTCTCTGGTACGTCTGGCTTGAAATTTTTCATGCTGGGCCACTGGACTTGCCGCACCTCACAAGTAAATGCAGGACAACCTACCGCGTACGGCAAGTCCCCTGGTTCCCCTGGCGCATGCATGTCGACAGCGGGCCCAGCGCGTTGGTCTGATTGACGCCGCGCTTCCCTTTGGCGCTCGATGCGAGTACGAGCGTCCTCTTGCTGTCGTTCGTGAAGAACTTGGCGCTGATCGCGACGAGCTTGTGGATCTGATGACGCGGTGGAGTCGCTGTCGAGGTTGATCCGACGAGTCGGCGATCTTGGCCTTCGGGGCGGAGAGTGCACGGTGGTTGCACCCCCATCGGTCTTGTCGCCATCGGCCCGTGCCTGGCTGACTTGCCGCGGCTGCGATGTACTAGGCTGCCGTGGAGTGTCGCCGTTGGCGAAGGCGATGAGACTCTGAATGGTGGCCCTCCAGTCGTCGATTTTGTCTGCCGTTGGAGGGTAGTCTAGGAGCAGTTGAGCTCGTGCCAAAGCTTCTGCTGGAGTGGCGGGTAGCGGTGGCGAACGGTGTGAGGAGAGGGATATGCTCGGACTTCTAACTATGTTAGAAGGAGCAGTATCCCGTCCAGGCGACCGTGCCTTGCTTGTGCCGGTATGTTGGCGTGCATGCTGGTCTTGAGCATTCGGAGATCCACCAGCTCGATCTTGGTCCAGCAAACGTATGGTACCGTGAGTACCATGACGATGCCGGTCCCACGCCTCCTGAGATGGGCGCGGTGCATGTACAGACGCCGAGGTCTTGGAGTGCGCCCGGTCGTTGTGGGAGTCGACTACGCCGCCGATGGGCAGCGCAGCTTTGTCCTTGGACTTGGCGGCACCGTGAGCTCCCTCGTCGACGCCCGTTCTTCCGCCGGCGTCTACCCCACCAGCCGTTTGCTCCGGCGGTGGTGGGATCAACGCGGACGGAGTAGCGCCTCCGAAGCCTTCTTCTTCTGCGGCATGTCGATGAAGATGATGAAGATCTAGCTTGTGTGAACGCCGGATAAGGTTCACACAACCTCGACGTCCCCTACCTGGCGTGCCAAAGATGCCGGGGAAACTGATCCACGAGCACCTATGGGACCGGCGGACCGAGTCCCTTTCGGTTCAGCGGGGGCGGAGATCGCACGAAGAGCGGATCGAGGCGAAGCACACGAGCAATTTACCTAGGTTCGGGCCGCACGGATGCGTAAAACCCTACTCCTGCTTTGTGGTTTGTATTGAGCTCTTGCTCGGGGGCGTTGAGTGCTACCGTACACACCAGCAGCTAACGAGACCGAGCATGAGTGTTCTTCTCCGTTCGAACCCCCCTCTACGTTGCGCATGGGCCTCCTTTTATATGCTCAAGGGGTCACCGACAGGTGGCAACGCAAATAAGAGTAAAAATGGAAAGGTGTTGTAGTTGGTTCAGCTACCTGTACAGTGTATCATACCTAACCCTGACGGCAGGGGACAAGGGCATTAAATGCCCGTCTGCGTCGCCCAAACAGTGCAAAAAGGGACCGTCAGGGACGCCACCGCTCGCCACGATGGCAATCTTGTCAGCGCCGCTTGCCACCGCGTACCGCTGGCTGCACAGCCTCCCGCCACGTACGCCTGGAAGGGTCCCAGAGCGACACGTTGGTGGATGTGCTGGAGCGCGGGTACATAGTGGTAGCTTGCCGCGGCAAGCGCCTTACCGTGGTCATTCCCTTGTCGCGTCCGGGAGCTTGCCGCTCACCGGGCCTTGCCGGGACGCGTGACGCGTCGCGGCAAGTTCCTTGAGATGCCTTGATTGGCCTTCCCGGCAAGCTCCTCTTGCCGGGGTCTTGTCTCCTTGGCTTGAATACTTTGTTCTTGAATGGCTCCAAGGGAACCACGGAGGACCTTGGCAGCACCCGGCAAGCCTTGCCGCGGGACGCTGCGACTGCCCGTGCACAAGTTCGGGATACTAGGGTACCCCTACTCTAGTACACCGACAGGTACGAATGGAGAGGCAAGGTGCTAGCTATGGCGAGGTTGTACACAGAGTGTTAGCGAGTTCAGGCCCTTCTCGGAGGAAGTAAAAGCCCTACGTCTCGATGCCCGGGGGATTGGTCGACTGATGTATGTATGTATGTGTTACAGAGGTGCGACCCTTGTTCTGGAGGAGGGGGTGGCTTATATAGTATGCCAAGACCCCAGCCATGCTCCATGTTACCAACGGCTTAAAGGTACATTAAGGCAGACGTTACTGATAACGCCTGCAGTAAAGGGTAGTTATGGGGTTTACTACAGTGAGTAAATATATGACCATTGCTGTTCTGAGAAACGTTTAGTCTTCGGGGGTCGAGTGCTTGATCCAGTCGAGTGGAGTTGAGTCGTCCTAGGTACATGAGTCAGTCGAGTGAAGTGTCATCTTGGACCGTCTCAGTCGACTGTCTCCACCGTCGTGGGTCTTGTCTTTTGATCTCCTAGGATAGTGACCTTGGGAGGGGCCTTTAGGTCAGGCCTATGACCCTACCCTAGGTCTGTAACCTCGTCAGGAGCCTGATACGCCCATATTGCATCATGCTTATATGTTGATATTTACTGCATTATGGGCTGTTATAACTTGTTATGTCACAATACTTATGCCTTTTCTCTCTTATTTTACAAGGTTTACATGAAGAGGGAGAATGCCGATAGCTGGAATTCTGGGCTGGAAAAGGAGCAAACTCTGGAAACCTATTTTGCACAACTCCAAAAGCCCTGAAACTCAACAGAACATCGTTTCGGAAAATATAAAAAATATCTGGCGAAAGAAACCCACGAGAGGGGCCACCGGCTGTCCTCGAGGGTGGGGGGCGCGCCCCCTACCTCGTGGGCCAGCCGGCAGGCCCCCGATGCCCATCTTCTCCTATATGAGGTGTTTTTACCTGGAAAAATTCATAAGGAGGCTTTCGGGACCAGACGCCGCCGTCTCGAGGCAGAACCGAGGCGGAAACCAATCTAGGGCTCCGGCAGAGCTGTTCTGCCGGGGATACTTCCCTCCGAGAGGGGGAAATCGTCACCCCCGTCATCACTAACAACTCTCCCATCTTGGGGAGGGCTATCTTCATCAACATCTTCACCAGCACCATCTCCTCTCAAACCCTAGTTCATCTCTTGTATCCAATCTTTGTACCCAAACCTCAAATTGGTTCCTCTGGGTTGCTAGTAGTGTTGATTACTCCTTGTAGTTGATGCTAGTTGGTTTATTTGGTGGAAGATCATATGTTCAGATCCATTATGCATATTAATACCCCTCTGATCATGAACAATATTATGTCTTGTGAGTAGTTACTTTGGTTCCTGAGGACATGGGAGAAGTCTTGCTATTAATAGTCATGTGAATTTGGTCTTTGTTCAATATTTTGATGAGATGTATGTTGTCTCTCCTCTAGTGGTGTCATGTGAACATCGACTACATGACACTTGACCATTATTTGGGCATAGAGGAAGGAATTGGAAAGTAATAAGTAGATGATGGGTCGCTAGAGTGACAGAATCTTAAACCCTAGTTTATGCGTTGCTTCGTAAGGGGCTGATTTGGATCCAAATGTTTCAGGCTATGGTTAGGTTTACCTTAATACTTCTTTTGTAGTTGCAGAAGCTTGCATTAGAGGTTAATCATAAGTGGGAGGCTTGTCCAAGTAAGGGCAGCACCCAAGCACCGGTCCACCCACATACCTAATTATCAAAGTACCGAACGCGAATCCGACGATCGTGATGAAAACTAGCTTGACGATAATTCCCATGTGTCCTCGGGAGCGCTTTACTTTATATAAGAGTTTGTCCAGGCTTGTCCTTTGCTACAAAAAAGATTGGTCCACCTTGCTGCACCTTATTTACTTTTACCTTTTGTCACTTGCTACCAATTACCTTATCACAAAACTATCTGTTACCTATAATTTCAGTGCTTGTAGAAAATACCTTACCGAAAACTGCCTATCATTTCCTTCTGCTCCTTGTTGGGTTCGGCACTCTTACTTATCAAAAGGACTATGATAGATCCCCTACACTTGTGGGTCATCAAGACTCTTTTCTGGCGCCGTTGCCGGGGATTGAAGCGCCTTTGGTAAGTGGAATTTGGTAAGGAAAAATTTATATAGTGTGCTGAAATTTATTGTCACTTTTTACTATGGCTCAAAATCCTTTGAGAGGCTTGTACGGGGTATCTTCACCCCGATCAGAAGAGCAAAGAGTTGCTCCTAAACCTACTGCACATATTGAAAATGTTTGCTTTGAGATTCCTTTGGGTATGATAGAAAAACTGCTTGAAAATCCCCTTACAGGAGACGGAACACTGCATCCCGACTTACACCTAATCTATGTGGATGAAGTTTGTGGATTGTTTAAGCTTGCAGGTATGCCCGAAGATGTTATCAAGAAGAAGGTCTTCCCTTTATCTTTGAAGGGAGATGCATTGACATGGTTTAGGCTATGCGATGATATGGGATCATGGAACTATAATCGTCTGAAGTTGGAATTTTATCAGAAGTTCTACCCTATGCACCAGGTTCATCGTGATCCTAATTATATTTATAATTTCTGGTCTCGTGAAGGAGAAAGCATCGCTCAAGCTTGGGGGAGGCTTAACCCAATGTTATATTCATGCCTGATACGTCCCAAACGTATCTATAATTTCTGCTTGCTCCATGCATGTTTTTGGTGATATTGCTATGCTTTTGATACACTTTCATACACTTTTGATCATATTTGGACTAACCTATTAACTCAGTGCACCCGAGTGCCAGTTTCTGTTTTCTACTGTTTTTGTATTTCAGGTTTTCCCATTACTTAAATTGCCAGAAAAATTCCGGGAAAAATATATAAAAAATCAGCGCTCTAGAAGCTTCCATGCGCCAGAAGTGGGGCCAGAGGGGCCCCAGGCGCCCTGAGGGCGCGGCCCCACCCCTGGCCGCGCCGGGGGGCTGCCTGGGGGGCTCCCATCTCCTCTGGTGCCCTACTTGGCCTCCTATTTATTCTCCCGTCGCGAAAACCCTGATTCCAGAACCCACTACAACAAAAACACCCCTATAGCAACACATGCCTACCAACGAAATAATAACATGTGTTGTTGGATCGACCTCTCCCACGATCACGAAGAGCTAACCTCCCCTTCCCTAAAAAAGAGCTAACCTCCCCTACCCCTTCGCATCTCCACATTATCTGTGCCTCCTCCGTGCAAATAGCACGCAACAGATTTGTGTATATAGAAAAAAAACATATCTTTCCTCCCCACCACCTATATCCGCCGATTCATCTCTCCCATCAGCCTGGATCCCCTAACCTCTCTCCTCTGACACCTCCCCTGGAGATGTTCTCCATGCGCCCCCGCATCCATGGGTCTCCGTCGCCAGCGCGGCTCCGCGCCTCATCCGGTGTGACTGCTCGACGTCTCCGCTCGCGCCGCAGCTGAATTGGATGCCGACGGTTCTGCTCCGCCTCGGCTACATCGACTTCGACGTCGATGGTTCGGTAAGGCACTCCGCCCATCTTCTCTTATCCTTCCAGCCGCTTCCCACCTAAATGGCCGCCGCACATCACGAGCGAGTCCAAAGGCGCTAAGCGCGCACACACACCACCTACGTGCCCCTTCCCCGACATCTAACTGTTGTTCGACGCCGTCGCCCGAACCTCTGCTGCGGCAGGCAGCCGATGCCCCCCCCCAAGCGCCGCCTCAGCGTCCCTCTCCCAACCATGGTACGATTTTTGACTGTGCCTCCATCATCTCTGTGAACCCCCGTCGCGATTGCGAGTTCATCTGGTGGTTAAAATAATTGTACATCTTCTCTGCCTATTTGATATGCAAGTAGTGTGTTTTCCTCTTCTGGTTGATATGCAAGTAATGGATGCCCATTGGAAGCTATGGACATATGGGAAAGAGGTAAGCACCGCAATGAACTGCGGTCGAGTTTGAGAAATAATTGTTCTTATAATGCAAGTTGGGCTCTGTTAATTGGCGTATTCTATTTTAGAAGTCCACTTTTATAGGAAAAAAGTAGGTGCCACAATCTTGACACCCATGTTAAGATATTCAAGGACCTGACTTAGATTGACCTTGTAGTTTTGATTTGTTGAATCACAAGCTAACAAGAATTTGTTGTATGCCTACACCGAATCATTTAAAAATATGTGCTTTCAACAACTGTTTATATGTCAACTCCTCCAAATTAGGAACACAGCTAATGACACCACATGTGAGTCTGGTACTGCATTTGTGAGTAGTTCCGCTGAATAAGTACTGAGCAAATGACACGATATTTATTAAAAATAAGGAACTTATTTTGCCTAGCGACAACCATCACAATTAAGTAATTTAGTTTTTGGTGAAAAATGGAATGACTTGATTCTTATATGGTTAGAAGAATTCCCTTTTCTTTTTAGTGTGCATTATGAATTAAAGTAAAAGTATGCATTTAAATTGTAGGAGTGCATGTCCAAGTCAGTTGTAACGCAAATCACAAACTAAAAGACTCACATCTAGAGAAATGACATCGCCTAGGGCTCAGCATACTTACTACTTGAATAGAAGCAGCATTATGTAATACATATCTGCTTGTGAGTTGTGAATTACACCCTCCGTCCCGTAATGTAAGACGTTTTTTGAAACTAGTGTAGTAACAAAAAATGTCTTATATTATCGGACAAAGGGAGTAAATGACTAGTAAACACTTTTTATTATGATATGCATAAAAAAACTGGTAGTAGTTTTCATGTGTTGTAGTTTGATTGCGTTTATCTTGTTCTGTCATGAAAGTTAACAATGAGTTTATGTGATATTCAGGGGTGCTGTTCAAAGAAGTAGGCAGCTTGCCTGAATTCTTCTTGCAGGAATTGTGCAGAATCATGGACAATTTGGTCTCCCCATAACCACTTTGGTGTCCTGTTATGGAACAAGTTATACACCACTCTGGTACATCTAATGTTCACTTGTCTTTTATGGGTATTGATAGTGTTCGTATCTAATTCTCATGTAACTCCCAGCTGGCTTAGTAACTAGAAAACCCCGACAAGATCCTCTTTATGATATCTCTAATTTGGATCCACGCTCAAGAAGGAATGCAGGTAGAGCTACTGTTGACTTCCTCTCTAAACTAAGCCTGAGCGCACAAGTCTAATTCTACGCTCCGGCCACACTACGCGCCGTTTTCCGTCCGAGCAACCGCTGCCCCGCTCTAATTAGAAAACAAGTCTTGCACTTGTACGTAACATACCGTAACAAACATGGTAACAGTTGGAAACTTATTACTGCTCCGATCCCACTTGACCATATACCATGCTTCTACACATGAGCGGTAATGCAATTACCGTGTACCTAGTAGCTAATTGCAATTGTCTCGTTTTGTGGTAACACAGTTACCATCCAGTACCATTAAGAAAAAAGTGGTAACATGATTAGGTAATAACCGATGAAAGTTAGCAGTACAATTACCATGTAGCTAATAGCTAATTGTAGTTGTACGCTCTATGGTAACACAGTTACCATCCAATACTATTCTTCACATGAATTTTACTTGTTCACAAGCGTGGCAAGGGGTTGATGCATGTAGGGTAATTCTATTACTATTTTTGTCAGGTGCCTTACTAGTAGGCAGACGAAGCGGGGACTGCTGCATCCAACAGTAATACTTGTAACTCGTTTACTACTTTTGCCATGCAGATTTACTAGTAGACGTAACCAATTAAATAACTACTGTGGTGGTGGCAGACAGTAACCAATTAAACTATATTACTATTTCTGCTAGGAATTTTACTATCATCATTACAAGTTGCGCACGATTCGTCGCACAATGACCGGCGCGCACGATAAGTAAATCTGCGCTCACGGCACATAATAGCGTCACCGTGTATATATATATATATATATATATATATATATATATATATATATATATATATGTGTGTGTGTGTGTGTGTGTGTGTGTGTGTGTGTGTGTGTGTGTGTGTGTGTTGCAGCAACGTTAGTACTGTTGGTATTTGAATTTTGCTCTGTTAACAAAAATAGTTCAAACTATGTGTATGGGATGTCTAACAGTGCAAACGATGTGTATGACCTATGTATATCTCTAGATATCTCTTCGAGGTTGATTGCAAAACATGCTGATGTAGTCAAGTGATATGGGTGTATGTTGAACATGGTTTATGAAAGAAAATAATTTCTATGGAAGCATGCTGTATTTGTAATACGGATATTATGCAATACAACCTTTTCAAGTACATTTTTACAGATAATTCCATTTAGCATGGATGAACATCAATTTGACAATGGCTCAAAAACTATTGTATATTGTTATTACTGGGATATATCTTTTAGTCTTGATTCTTGTAATAGGCCTACTCGAGACTTCAGGTACATCAAGTCGCATGTCTACAATAACTAAAGGTGAAATCACTTCAGTCATCACATCTTCATAGACCATGTTTTGATTGTATTCTCATGGCATTCTTGATTTTCAGAGATGTAGAAATGGTGATCGTTTATTAGCATCTTCAAATTCTGGAAAATATATAAGCTCAATCCAACTCCCCTTTGGCTGAGAGAAAATCTGTTTGTTACATTGGTAAGTACTAACCTAGATTTAAAACTGATGTTAACTTTTGAAATGAATTGTGAGCAATGTGTGTTGATGCTACAATAGAAAGATATGATCAGTTGATATAACCACTCAAAAATGTCACAAGTATTGATCATGTAGCTAGATTATTTATCGCATGGCCTTCAACCTTGTATATGTTGCTTCTCTTTTAAATTTTATTGCTCTATTAACCTATTTTTCTTCTTTCTCTAATGATGCATCACTCATGTCAGCTTGTTTTATTGCTGTAGATTTCCCAAATAATTGAATGGTGCATGGCTAAGTTGTTAATTGCAAGGTGGAGAATGGGGGCCAAGTTGTTGATTGCAAGGTGGAGAATGGGGGCCAAGTTGTTGATTGCAAGGTGGAGAATGGGGCTACTACCAAATAGTTTAATTTCACATTGTAGAACATGACTTTCATGGTCAATGTATAGGAAATCATGTCGGTTGATTACATGGAACACAATCCAAATAAAGAGATCTTTCTGTTTACTGGATTTGTCACTCATATGAAGTATCAATGTTGATTTAGTCATTATTGTTGGTAATTTATAAAATGCTAACATAGAAGGGTCGCACTAATCTGTTATGTTCATTTCAAAATGAGTTAATGTATCACCAACGCATACAAAGCATTGTTAGGCTGCAACTATATTCGATGCTACCCTGCAACGCTTCTACATGTTGATTACCAACGCAAGTATATACGTTGTGGTAGACCCTTCCAACGCCACCAACGGCAACGCATAATAATTCGTTGGTGTAGACCTTAGCAATGGATATACAGACATACGACAACACATCAATGCGTTGCTGAAGGGGGGTTCTTGTTGTAGTGACCCTTTTCTCCAGAAGCAATTCCGATCTCCGCCGCCATCGCCACCAAGTTTCGGGGGACCAGACTTCCTGTGTCGGCATCCTGCCGGGACGGGGAAGTGCCCCCGGATTCATCTCCATCGACGTTGCTTCCTCCCTCCATGATGCGGGAGTAGTTCCTCCTCGGGGCTGAGGTTTCTACCAGTAGCTATGTGGTCAATTCTCTCTCCCATGATGTGATCTTCGTTGTGATCATAGGCTATGTTAATCTAGGGTGATCCCATGATGTTTCCCCTTCCTCTATGTATTGGATTGATGTACTCACTTGTCTTTATCTAGTATAATCCCCGAGACCAAGGTGACAGCCGTCTATTGGACATGGATTAGAAGAATATTTTCATGAGTGATTTCCTCTTTTGTGTGTTGATTGAAGATTGAGAGTCTCTTGGTGCTTGTCTTTGACTATCCTTGAGATATGTTGTGGTGATTGTGGTAGTCTCTTTGGATGGCCGCGGTGACATTGGGAAATCCATAGATTGAGAACTATGAACTTAGAGGTGTGCTTTTGTAGCCCTACATAATTCTCGTCCTCTCTTGACCACAAAGGAATGACCTCCGAGTGCGTCTCCATTGCATGTTTTATGGGAAATATCATGTGATTAGACTATGTTAATGTTGTTGGGAGTTGCCACTAGTGAAAGTATGAAGCCTAGGCCTTGTTTCCACCATTGCAATACCATTTGTGCTCACATTTACCACTTGTTTGCTTGCTGCACTTTTTATTACAGATTTATATTACTTTGCTTTGCCACTCCTATCATCCATATTTTACCATCTCTTCGCCGAACTAGTGCACCTATACAACTCCTAGTTGTATTAGGTGTGTTGGGGACACAAGAGACTTCTTGTATCTTAGTTGCAGGGTTGCTTGAGAGAGACCATATTTGACCTCTACTTCCCTGAGTTCGATAAACCTTAGGTCATCCACTTGAGGGAAATTGCTGCTGTCCTACAAACCTCTGCGCTTGGAGGCCCAACATAGTCTACAAGAATAGAAGCGTGTGTAGACATCAAGCTATTTCTGGCGCCGTTGCCGGGGAAGTAAGTGTTTGAAGGTATATCTTTAGATCTTGCAATTAAATATTTTCGTTTCTTGTTTTTAGTTTCACTAGTTATGTTTATGGAAAACCGTACTCTTAGTTCGCTGCTTGGGGAAGGCCGCTTTACCACATCCGTGGTAGAGAAGTCTCCTCCACCTACTGAATGTATCCCGTTCCAAATACCACTTGGGATAATTGAAATAATTAGGAATGATTGTTATGATGGGACAGTCAATCCTAGTATTCATTTGTTGAAACTTACAGAACTTTGTGAGTTGTTTAAGATTTCAGGTTTGGCAAGAGATGGAGTCATGAGAAAATTATTTGCCTTGTCACTGAAAGGAAAAGCATTGGAATGGTATAGGCTACTAGATGACTCTCACCTGTTGGATTGGGAAGAGATCCAGTCTCTCTTTTACTCCAAGTTTTATCCTCTTCATGAAGTCCATGAGAATAGGAATTATGTTTACAATTTCTATCCTCATGACGGAGAGAGCATAGCTCAAGCTTGGGGGAGACTGAAAATGTTAATGCTAAAATGTCCTAACCATGGGCTCCCCAAAGATATGATTATTACTAATTTCTATGCGAGGCTCTCTCGACAGGATAAAGATTTGCTCGATGCTTCCTCTATGGGTTCTTTCACAAACGAAAAGATTGATGCTAAATGGGAACTCCTTGAAAGAATTCAACGCAACACTGAAGATTGGGAGATCGACAAAGGTAAAGAGTCAGGTATAATTTATGAGTATGATTGCATTAAGTCCTTTGTTGAAACTACAAGTTTTAATAAGTTTAGTGCTAAGTTTGGGCTTGATTCTCAACTCCTTGTTGATTTCCTCAAATCTTTTTCTTCGCATCTTAATATGCCTAAGGAGGATTGGATCAAGCATCATGAACCTTTTAAAGAGATTTGCAAAGAAAATGAAATTGTTCATGATGATTGCAACATGCATGATTCAATTCCTAAAAATGAAGTTTTATATAAGCATGTTAATTTTTGTGGAGTGGATAGACCTTGTGAAAGGCCTATTATTGAAGAAGAGAAGTATTGTAAGCAACATAAGCATGAAAGAACAATCACTTGGGTCAAAGATTTAAATGAAATTGCTAGAGAATTGTGTGACCTTTATCCTTTTACTTGTGAACTTTGCTGTATAGAGGGTCACTTTAATTTTCAATGCATGCACTTTCAAAACATAATTGTTAACCAGTTGTGTGATAACATGATCACCCCTGATCTTTATGATGAGCTTATGTTATTTTTGATGTGTGAAGAGTTATCAGAAAAGACTTCTTGGCTAGATGTTAATGCCATAGGAATAAAAAACACTTTGCAAAATTGCCATCTCTATTGTGTTGTTAATTGCCATAAAAATGATTACATAAGTAAGATTAGAAAGGAGGGAACTTTACCAAAGTATAAAATGTCTTTTATATTTCTGCTAATAAAAAGGAGAGTTTCTCCCAAGTTTCCCCTATTGTTTCTAATGATAAACCAGGATATGTGGAGAAGCTTCATCTCCAACCACTCCCTCCTAAGGTGAAGAAGAAGAAAAAGAAGAGGAGAAGGAAGAGGAGCAAGAAGGAAGAAGAATGGGTATCAACCTGGCCTGAGCATATTCCTCCCATCAACTTTTATCCAAACGGTTGTAAGTTTAAAGAAGAAGGTGAAGTTTATTGCCTTAATTATCATCTTGATGATACGTCCGTAGGTACTATGGAAGATGATTTTGATTATGATATGCATGTTACTTATTGTGATTGGGAAAATGATGATAATGCTACTTATGATCTTGAAAATCTTTTTGGTACCAACTCTGAAAGTGATGATATGGAAAGCTCTAAGCTTGGGGATGATAGGATTGCAAATCACTTACCCACTAGTGATGTGATAATTGATAATTCTTTTGCTAGTAAGAATAAAGACAACATGTTTACAAATATAGTTGCTAGCAATGATAATGCTCTTCTCTACTACGATGATGTTATAACTCCAATCTATAGTGATTATAAAGGTACCTATGACATAAGGAGAAATTATCCTTATGAAACTTGTCATAATCATGGAGGGAATTACTCCCTTGTTGAACACCATCTTCCTAATACACAATTAATCTATAGTGTTCAAGTTGTTTATGATAGTCCTACTCCCACTATTACCAATGAGAAAGATTATGCTTATGTGGAGAGTAAGAGTACCTTTTTGCATGTGGATCATGGTAACAATGCTTTATGTGATGCTTATATTGTTGAGTTTATTCGTGATCCCACTTAAAATTATTATGAGAAGGGAACATATGCTTATAGATATTTCAATAATATCAAGTTCCCTCTCTTTATGTTGAAGGTTTTGAAGCTGCACTTGTTTTGTCTTCCTATGCTTATTGCTTTGTGCTTCAATGCATTATTCTATTGTAATATTCCTATGCATAGGAAGCATGTTAGGCTTAAATGTGTTTGGTATTTGCTTCTTGATGCTCTCTTTTGTTCTTCAACTCTTATTCCTACGAGAGCATCATTAAAGTCTTAAGCCTATCTTTATGGCTATAAAGAAAGAGCTCTAGGGAGACAACCCTTGTTATCTTTGCTTTCAGTTTGTTCTTTCAGTTTTTAGTGGTCTTGATGTTTGTTACTACTGTAGCAACATCATTGTATCTTTATTTTTCAGCTTTGTGCCAATTTTAGCCTCTGATTGCAAGAAAGTTCAAAAGTTGTGACATGCTGTCCAGAAAACAGATTCTGTCCTTGGAAAGAAAAATTCGAATAAAATCACAAAATCATCTTTTTTATCCGAATTTTTTTGACAGCATGCTCTATACAATTGGCTTTCGAGCGTCCGTTATGAGTTTTTTGATTTGAGTTGCAGAAGTAGCCCAAAAAAATTATTTACTACCTGCTGGTCTGTTTTTCACAGATTCTGCCCTGTTTTGCCTTTTCTTCGTTTTGCAGACCTTAAGTTTGCTTTTTCTTTGCAATTTTTTTTTGTCGATCTTGAGAAACAGTATACCTTCAAGAATATATTTGTTTCTAGTAGAGAAAAATTATTTTATTGTGGGTACTAACCTCTCTAATCAGATTATGATGAGTTATGTATGAAGGGAGTTTTCAAGTGTGCGAGGGAAGATGATAAAAGAAGATTCAGGAGTGTCAAACGCTCAAGCTTGGGGATGCCCCCATGCACCCCCAAGAAATATTCAATAAGACTCAAGCGTCTAAGCTTGGGGATGCCCCCAAGCATCCCCTTCTCCATCAACAATATTCAGTTCGTCTTTCGTTCCACTATATTTTTATCACTTCATGCGTTATGTGCTATGCTTGGAGCGTCTTGCTCTTAGTTTCCTTTTTAGTTTTCTTTAGCTTTGCTTGCTGTTCATAACAAGTTAGAACCCAGCTTTCTTTGTGTGGGAAAGAAACACGCTCCACTTCAACCTAGAACACAACATAGGATTTTCATGCTTATCTTTCTTGTGTGTGTTCTTTATCTTTTCATAGCTGCTGTCATGCTTAGCTCTTAGTTTTCATGCTTATCTTTTTAAGAGCTTTTGTTTAGGTTGTTGATTATGGAACTCTCTTGAGTTATCATGCTTATCTTGTTAAAAGAGTTGGCTTCTGTGGCACTGGTTGATATGTCTATGATAAAAATGCTATGTGCATAATGGTGCTTAGTAGTTCATGTTTTCTTATGGTTAGTCTCAAATAGCTGGGGGTTCTTAATGTGTTATTGAAGTACCAACATGATTTGTTTGCCTATGATGTGGTATGGTTTAGTGATATCTTCCTCCAAGAATTTATTTTGATTGACTTGGCATATGCTCACGCATATTTAAGACTGTAAAGTAAGTCTATCAAGCCTTGATGATCTTTAATTTCTGAGTAGTGATATAACTTCCATGCCCGATTCAATGTTGCTTTGTCGCTCTGCATGATTATGGTCGTCATTGCTCTCTTAGTTGGTCGCTCCCAGTCTTTTGCTAGCCTTCACCTGTACTAAGCGGACTGACTGCTTGTGCATCCAAAATCCTTGAAACCAGTTATGCCATATGAGTCCACCATATCTTCCTATATATGGTATTTACTTGCCATTCCTAACGAAGACTTTCTTGTACCATCTCAAACTTATTCAAAAGCATTTCTCTTTTGTGCCTCTGTTTTAGCTCATGAGGAAGTCGTAGGTAATTCATGATCTTCTTATATTGGACAAATCTTACCCCGGGATTGCATGTCTAATCTGCAAACCCCTAATACAAGGAGGGTCTGGCATGAGTGCGCCCAGCTCACAAAAGATAATAGCAACAAACAAACCCTCCTTCACGCTTTGTTCATGAGAAATCAGAAAACTCTGGCAGTGATAAACAAAGGAGATTATGGGGATGTGATCGTCCCCGCGTGGGAGCCGTTCCTCGAAACTTGTCCAGCATAAGAAGTAATTGGGTTATCTACTAGCATTCGTTGATGAATTATGCACCTCCCAAAAGATTTTTATCTCTTTTTTTAAAACCACGAGCTCTGGTACTTGTTTAGTCTTTGCTTCCAGCCACGGGTTTTCAACCTTGCCATCAAAATCCACGGTTCGAGAGTCTCCACCTTCTTTCTTCAAAGCACCAACTATTGAGAGCATGATCGTCATTCTGAGTGTAATGTGCATTGTCCCAAAGTACCATTGTCTTCTGCATGAGTGTGATATCGCTTATTCTGAAATCATTGTATCTAGTCGTCACTTAAACTTCGGAGGTGCTCCTGCATTTATGTTTTGCTTCACTAAAGGGGGCAAGCGAGGTATCACTTTGTCATGTTTGCACACCATGCTCACTACAAATCTATTGGGTGTTTCAGTATCATATTGTAAACTTTCAGTTCTTTGTGATATTCTCAGGAGGTAACTTAATTACTAAAGATTCATTATCTCAATAAGCATTTGTCATGTGATTGTGAAAGACTCTTTGGTAGCATGTCACCACAGAAATTGTGCTTGTTATCATTTACCTACTCGAGGACGAGCAGGAATTAAGCTTGGGGATGTTGATACGTCCCAAACGTATCTATAATTTCTGCTTGCTCCATGCATGTTTTGGGTGATATTGCTATGCTTTTGATACACTTTCATACACTTTTGATCATATTTGGACTAACCTATTAACTCAGTGCACCCCAGTGCCAGTTTCTGTTTTCTGCTGTTTTTGTATTTTAGGTTTTCCCATTACTTAAATTGCCAGAAAAATTCCGGGAAAAATATATAAAAAATCAGCGCTCTAGAAGCTTCCATGCGCCAGAAGTGGGGCCAGAGTGGGGCCAGAGGGGCCCCAGGCGCCCTGAGGGCGCGGCCCCACCCCTGGCCACGCCGGGGGGCCGCCTGGGGGGCTCCCACTGTCACATCCCTAGATCAACCCCTGTGGTCTTTGCCTGATCATCATGCCTTGAAGATAGATGATATCTTCTTTAATTGATCCCCGTGATCATTTGTGGACCTATTGTCTTGTCCAAACTTTGATTTGAGTATGGGTTATCGTCAAGTCAAATCAGAACCAACGACATTCATAATGTTGTCTTACTCGTGGTTGATCCCTCGAGCATACACCATTACATCTATTGGTCTGACCAATACTATCACCTTGTTCACATAGTTATGGAATTCCAGTTTACGGAAGCCTCGATGAATTGTTGTGGAGCCCATCGGCAACATGTTTATTCCCTCCATGATTCATGTTGAACATTAAAGCTAGTGTTGGAAACTTTGTAAGCATTGCCTACGTGTTCCATCATGAAGCTTACGCTTGGATGGAAGAAGTGACTTCCTCTAATTCATGAGCATTTGATGAAAGTGGTCACCGTGAATGCGAGAAAGTTGTTTTGCTTCCTCTAGAATCGTCCCAAGTCAGTCATGCATACGTGCGAAGTATTCTGTGGTTTGGAGACTTGCAACCTTCACTCTATATGCATCCCTAGCACACCAAGCCACTGATTGATTTGTTTAGGGATAAGTAGTTCTAATGCTATTCCCAAAGGGCCTAGATGGACATGCACAAGACTTCGTTATCCTCAATGATGATTCCCAACCAGAACTCGGCAGTGTTTTATCATGAGACTGCTATGTGGTCATGCTTGTCTTGGACAACGTGTTCACAGGCTTGTAGCAGAACCAGCTCATGTTTTGGAGCTTGCTATCGTAGTTCATTCCCGAGAATCTCGCAATGTCGTCTCGTCGAATTGTGTTGCAAACATTCATTCTTCTAGACTCGATGAGTCTGGAGTATCCTGACACCAACCAGATCTGAATCTCAGGCAGATATGATGGTTGGAAAATCTTCCAAGAACTATAATATTGGTCTCTCGATAACCGGTAAAGTGGATGTCGTGGCCAACACACCTAGCCGGAAGACCTATCATTGTAGTATCTTGATTGACGAAGTTGGTCACTTCCCCATATGGATTTCGTAGGATTTACTTCCTAGTTGTCCCTTATGGATTTTTGTGCTCCCGAAGTCCGACCTTTATTTGATGTTCGAGATGCCAAACATATCTATGAATGGCTTACGCTAACACATCAAGGAGAACATTAGAAGCGGAGTGCTAAATGTCTCTCGGTCGATCATCCAGATTTTGTTTCCTTGACTCTGCCAAGGTGAAATCTGAGAAAGTGTTTTCTTCCTTTGCATCTGCACCATCCACCACCATTCATCATGGTAGTATGTGGTGTTGCCACGATCCTTGACATGGATATTGGTACAACCTTGATGAATATGGGAATGCTCAAGTTCTTGAGAGCACGCACAAGCACCAGGTGTTATCACTGGCACTAACCGGGATTGCTCCCAGTGTTCTTGGTTATGCTATAACCCCTCAAGAGTAGATTTACTCTCCACTGTTGGAATTCACCCCAGTTACCAGAATCATTCCCAGCATTTGCATTTTGTTCCCAGCTTGCACCGCCAATATGCCAATTTTCCATGGGTTGCCATTTCCAGCATCTGCTGTTCAGGATTATCTTCAAAAGTGGTCCTACCATGGGTCCCATTCATTTCCGATGATAAGCAAAACATCCCTTGTGTTGTTTTCAACAAGGTAGTCCACATCATCCATTCTGGCCTGAGAATGTCATTATCTCGAACCCTGTCAAACGATCGATTGTGTTTGCCTTAGGCTGGTATAGGGAATTTCAATGATCTCTATATCAAAAGTAATTCTTTTTGCCACTTAAGGGAATAACTCTACGAGTCATCTTCTTAAAAGGTGCCCCGTCTAGTGACATCGATCACCATCTTATTAGGTGTGGAATTATTGCCTACCAAGTGAACCTTCATCATTTGCTTCACTCCATCCTCTTGGATGGGTGTTCCGTGTCTCAGCTCAAGAGATGCTTCAATGTCTCACTCCATAAGTTGATCTTGAGTTCCTCGATCTCCGGGAAGATCGATTCCTGCAGAGTATGTCCCCGTTATCATCTGGTTGGATAAAGATCTCAAAGCAAGGATGACAAGATCAATATGATGCAATAAATCAACATCTTCGAGAAGGAAAATTGGATCGTGAAGATTGTGCTAGCTTGTGTCCCCTCTGATTTCTTACCCTACGCTTGAATCTCGGGACGAGATTCTTGTTTAGTAGGGGTGAGTTGTCACATCCCTAGATCAACCCCTGTGGTCTTTGCCTGATCATCATGCCTTCATGTTTAAAATTTAAATGAATTTGAAATGGGGATGTTCAAACCCTAGCACTAAATGAATTTAACTAGGGTCAAATTAAAATCCTTTTCAATGAACCCAAAATGCCCCTTGGAAAAGTTCATCATTTTTGGATTGATTGAAAACCTCTGCCAAAAATGTTGCACTTATTTCTAGGACCATTCTGGATTTTTGAATTAAATCATATCTTATTTGCATTTGGGCATTTAAATTTTATATATTATTTAAAATGCTCAAATAATCATGAACTAAAATGTTTACTGTTGGACTTATTCTAAACAGTAGCCATGCTTGGTTTCATGATTTATGAATATGTTATGGCATTTTTATTAAATCAAAACAAAGGCAAAAGAATAGAAAACAGAAACTAAATTAGAAATTTGAGAGAGATAGGAAACTACCTGGAGGCTTACCTGTAGCCGGCCCAGCCAGCAGCCCACCCAACCGGCCCGGCCCACCAGTGCCACCGTCCTCAAGCTCTTGCCAGGAGGACGACGCCATGTCGCCCGCGCACGCGCCGGAGGTTTCCACCTCCTGCTTCGTGCTGGCGACCTCCCCTTCGAGCCTATCCGCGCCTGGAGACGCCCAGAGCCCCCTGGTCCCTTCTCCCTCACTCTCTGCTCTCTCCCTTGTCCTCTAGCCCCTTCCCCGAGCTCACCGAGAGCGCTGCCGTCGCCGTTGTTCGTTTTTGCCGCGGCCACTGCCACTTCTTCGCCTCGCTGACATGTCCAGAAGCACCGCCGCTACGACCACGACTGCTACACCAAGTCATGCGCCTCGGGGAGCCCCGCTTCGTCTTCATGGGCGTCGTCTTCAACCTTAGGCTGACGAGATCCCCCTCGACGCCCTGCTCTGCTCCGAGCCTCCCCCGAGCCCACGTCGGCGTCTCTACAATCACCGTGAGCCCCGCTTCGGATTTCCCCCTCCCCATACTTGTTTACCTCCCCCAGCTAGCCTAGCCACCGCGCCCGAGAACTTCGCCCCGCCGGCCATGGCGCCGCCGTGGCCATAGTTGCCACAGCCCGCGAATGAGCATCCCAACGTGCTCACCGTGCTCCCAGGAGCCGAACGCACGCTCCCTCTCCCCTCCTAGTGCACCACAACCCCAAACCCGATGGTGCCCGAACTCCGGTCGCCGCGGCCGAGCTCATTGCTCTCGCCTCCGGCCACTCCAGGCCCGGCTGGCACCCCCACTCGATGCGCGCTGGTCTGGGCTCTCGAATGAGCCCAACCACGCTGCGAACGGGGCACCACAGCCCGTTTCCGCAGCCTCCGCCGCGTTCGGTCTCGCCGGCGGCGAGCCGCCGGCAGGTTTGACCTCCGCCGTTGACTAGTTTTGACCCTGTGAGTCGATGACATGTGGGGCCAGCCCTGACTAATTTTAGTTTAGGGTTTTAATTAAGTTTAATTGCTGTCATTAACCTAATTAGACACTGACATGTGGGCCTCGTGTCTGTTTAGTTTAGTTTTAAACTTTTAGTTAGTGTTGAGAGACTGACCAGTGGGCCCCACTAGTCAGGTTTGACTGGACCAGCCTCTGTTGACTTGCTGATGTCAGTATGACCTAGTGCTGACGCAATAAGTGTTTTCTGGAATTTTAAATAAATCAGAAATGATTTATTTATTTCAGAAAATAGCCAAAACTTCTAAAACGCATAGAAAATAATCTATAACTCAGATGAAAATAAATTATATATGAAAATTGATCAGAAAAATCCAAGGAATCTGTTTATGGCATTTTCATGCATGTTTGAATAACTTATAGCCACTATTTAGGACAATTTGAATAAATGGCATTTGAATAATCACATATGGAGTTTGAATTTGAACCTTTGGTTCAAACCAACTTCATTTAATTGTGTTGCTAGTTGCATTAGCTCAACCAACAGCATATTGCCATGTCATGATCATGCATCATATTGTCGCATTGCATTGATTGTGTTCTTTCTCTGTTGCCGGTGTTTGTTCCCTCTCAGTAGACGACGTTCCGACGATGAGTTCGATGACACCGATGAAGAGCTATTAATATCTTCAGAAGTGCCAGGCAAGCAGAACCCCCTTGTTCATTCCGATACAATCCCACTCTCTCGCTCCTGCTCTTTTTACTGCATTAGGACAACAACGATTGAACTGCTTTTGCTGCGGTAGTTGAACCCCTTTCCTCTGCATGACCTGTCATTGCCACAGTATATAGTTGAAACCCACTAGCATGAGTAGGAGTTGTTTGAGCCATGTTGTGCCTACTCATTCATGCTTTCTGGTTATGCCTGCTATTGCTTAGAGTTGTGTCAGGTCTGATTCATCGGGGATGAATTGGAATGTGGCGAACATGTCCTACCGTGTGTGATGCTAAGTGTGTGAACACGATTTGGTAAAGGTAGTGGTGAGAGGCCATGTAGGAGTACATGGTGGGTTGTCTCACTGGAACCGTCCTTAAGAACTGAGTTCTGTGTAAGTTGTCCAATGACAAAGCTACTACCACGCATTGGAATGCTTAAGTGCCCCTCTCGACTTATTAATCAACTCGATCTCTGTCCAGGAGTTGCAACTAGTTTCTGGTGTTTGTAGGTAGTGTTAGTAGTCTACCAAGTGGCTCACGGTACATGTGGGCTTGGGGCAGACTAGGCACCGTGGCACGGTGTACCAAGAGTAGATCCATCCGTCGAGGTGGGCTTGGGAACCCTGCGCACATCTTTTGGGGCCGTGAGCGACACCCCGGCCGGATCTCCCCACGGATGGAACCCGAATAGGCGATAAACCTAGATGAGAGACTTGTGTGGTTAGTCAGGTCGTGGCCGACACCCTCACCAGGCTTCCGCTTGAAGGTTGCCGAGATACATGACGTGTACATGGCGGTAAGTGGCGAGAGCGTGTGTGAAGAAGTACACCCCTGCAGGGTTAACATGATCTATTCGAATAGCCGGGTCCGCGGATATGGACTTCTTGGATGCTTACGTGGTACATAGACAAGTGAAAGTGGATACTCCAAAACGCGCAAGATAAGCGTGAGTGCTATGGATGGCCTTCTCGTAGGGAGACGGGAGCGGATCCATGGTGGTGTATTGATTGGTGAATATGTGGACTCGTGTGTGCCACCTCAAAAGAGTTACTTGCAGTCGTAGTATAGGATAGCCACCGAGTCAAGCTGGCTTGCTGCAGTCAAACTCCATCACCCCTTAGTTGATACTGATGCATATGTAGCTAGTTCTGATGTAAGTCTTGCTGAGTACCTTTGTACTCACGTTTGCTTAATTTATGTTTTGCAGAGAGACCTCAGTCTCGCTAGTGGTTCCGCGTGGACTTCGACGTTTAGCTTGTTACCTCAGCTACGATCTTGTACCCTTGGGAGGGTCTTGTAGATAGTCAGGCTTCCCAGCCTTTTTCTTTTGTAGCTGTCTGTAGTCAGACATGTTATGCTTCCGTTGCCTGTATGCTCTGTATGTTGGGTCATGTGACCTCTGATTGTAATAAATGCTATGATGGCTCTTCTGGGCCTTTATCTATATGAGTTGTTGAGTTATGTTGTGATGCCATGTTGTACAACACATACTTGCATGTTATGCGTACGTGTAATGTGTAATGCTATGTGTGGGATCCGACACCTAGTTGTTTACCTTTGGTAGCCTATCTTACAGGGAAATGTCTCCTAGTGCTTCCACTGAGCCTTGGTAGCTTGCTACTGCTCCTAAACACTTAGGCTGGCCGGCATGTGTCCTTCTTCGTTCCTGTGTCTGTCCCTTAGGGGAAATGTCACGCGTTGTTCCTTTAAGTCCTTGTAGCTTGCTACGACTTGGGTTCATACGTTGATGACCGACACGTTCGTTGCTGGGTCATGTATGCCTGTCTCTGTAATTTAGTGCCACTTTTGGTTTATAACTGGTCATGTCGGCCCGGGTTCTCTGTCATATGGATACTAGCGACACTATCATATACGTGTGCCAAAATGCGCAAACGGTCCCAGGCCAGGTAAGGTGGCACCCGTGGGGATACCGTGCGTGAGGCCCCAAAGTGATATGATGTGTTACAGGCTAGACCTGTGTGGCTTAGGATCGGGGTCCCGACACCCACCTCCTCTGGTGTCCTATTTGGCCTCCTATTTATTCTCCCGTCGTGAAAACCCTGATTCCAGAACCCTTTTCTCCAGAAGCAATTCCGATCTCCGCCGCCATCGCCACGAAGTTTCGGGGGACCAGAATTCCTGTGCCGGCATCCTGCCGGGACGGGGAAGTGCCCCCGGATTCATCTCCATCGACGTTGCTTCCTCCCTCCATGATGCGGGAGTAGTTCCTCCTCGGGGCTGAGGTTTCTACCAGTAGCTATGTGGTCAATTCTCTCTCCCATGATGTGATCTTCGTTGTGATCATAGGCTATGTTAATCTAGGGTGATCCCATGATATTTCTCCTTCCTCTATGTATTGGATTGATGTACTCACTTGTCTTTATCTAGTTAATCCCCGAGACCAAGGTGACAGCGGTCTATTGGACATGGATTAGAAGAATATTTTCATGAGTGATTTCCTCTTTTGTGTGTTGATTGAAGATTGAGAGTCTCTTGGTGCTTGTCTTTGACTATCCTTGAGATATGTTGTGGTGATTGTGGTACTCTCTTTGGATGGCCGCGGTGACATTGGGAAATCCATAGATTGAGAACTACGAACTTAGAGGTGTGCTTTTGTAGCCCTACATAATTCTCGTCCTCTCTTGACCACAAAGGAATGACCTCCGAGTGCGTCTCCATTGCATGTTTTATGGGAAATATCATGTGATTAGACTATGTTAATGTTGTTGGGAGTTGCCACTAGTGAAAGTATGAAGCCTAGGCCTTGTTTCCACCATTGCAATACCATTTGTGCTCACGTTTACCACTTGTTTGCTTGCTGCACTTTTTATTACAGATTTATATTACTTTGCTTTGCCACTCCTATCATCCATATTTTACCATCTCTTCGCCGAACTACTGCACCTATACAACTCCTAGTTCTATTAGGTGTGTTGGGGACACAAGAGACTTCTTGTATCTTAGTTGCAGGGTTGCTTGAGAGAGACCATCTTCAACCTCTACTTCCCTGAGTTCGATAAACCTTAGGTCATCCACTTGAGGGAAATTGTTGCTGTCCTACAAACCTCTGCGCTTGGAGGCCCAACATAGTCTACAAGAATAGAAGCGTGTGTAGACATCAATGCCCCAATCATGAGCTTTCAAGAAAAATGATCATCCAAAGTTTTTATGCTCGTCTTTCTCCCAATAATCGCACCATGCTCGATAATTTTTGTGCTGGCTCTTTTATGATGAAGACTATTGACTTCAAATGGGATTTATTGGAAAGAATTAAACGCAACTCTAATGATTGGGATCTCGACGAAGGTAAGGAGTCAGGTATGACCCCTAAGTTTGATTGTGTTAAAGCTTTTATGGATACCGATGTTTTCCGTGAGTTTAGCACTAAATATGGACTTGACTCTGAGATAGTAGCTTCTTTCTGTGAATCTTTTGCTACTCATGTTGATCTCCCAAGGAGAAGTGGTTTAAATACCATCCCCCTATTGAAGTAAAAATAGCTAAACCTATTAAAGTTGAAGAAAAGACTATCACTTATAATGTTGATCCTGTTATACCTACCGCTTATATTGAGAAACCACCTTTCCCTGTTAGGATAAAGGATCATGCTCAAGCTTCAACTGTAGTTCGTAAGAGTAATACTAGAACACCTACACCCTCTGAGAAAATTAAAGTTGAACCTAGTGTTGCTATGGTTAAAGATCTCTTGGTAGAAGATTTAGATGGACATGTTATTTACCTCCAAGAAGAGTCTGCTAGAATAGCCAATCCAACTGCTACAAATAGACATAAACAGGTTGTAGGCTTGCCTGTCATCTTTGTTAAGATAGGAGATCATTGCTATCATGGTTTATGTGACGTAGGTGCTAGTGCGAGTATTATCCCTCTTGATCTGTATAACGAAATTATGCATGATATTACACCTGTTGAGTTAGAAGGGATTGATGTTACTATTAAGCTCGCTAATAGAGACACTATTTCACCAGTTGGGATTGTTAGAGATGTTGAAGTCTTGTGTGGGAAGGTTAAATACCCTGCTGATTTCCCTATTCTTAGTTCCCCGCAAGATGAATTCTGTCCCATCATATTTGGTAGACCCTTTTTGAATACTGTTAATGCCAAGATAGACTGCGTGAAATATATTGTCACTGTAGGATTAGGGGATATGTCTCCTGATTTTAACTTTGCTAAATTCCGTAGACAGCCCCTTGAAAAGGCACCACCCAGTAGAGATGAAATTATTGGTCTTGCTTCTATTGCCGTGCCACCTAATGATCCTTTAGAACAATACCTGCTAGACCATGAAAATGATATGCATATGAACGAGAGAAGGGAAATAGATGAAATATTCCTTACACAGGGACCTGTATTGAAAAACAACTTGCCGGTTGAAATCCTAGGGGATCCTCCACCACCCAAGGGTGTTCCCGTGTTTGAACTTAAACCTTTACCTGATAATCTTAAGTATGTTTATCTTGATGAAAAGAAGACATATCATGTTATTATTAGTGCTAACCTTTCAAAGCAGGAAGAAGAAAAATTATTGAAAACTCTGAAGAAGCACCGAGCTGCTATTGGATATACTCTGGATGATCTTAAGGGCATTAGTCCCACTATATGCCAACACAAGATAAAATTAGAAGAAAATTCTAAACTAGTTATTGATCATCAGCGACGGTTAAATCCTAAGATGAAAGAAGTGGTAAGGAAGGAAATACTAAAGCTCCTAGAAGCAGGTATTATCTATCCAGTTGCTGATAGCCAGTGGGTAAGTCCTGTCCATTGTGTTCCTAAGAAAGGTGGTATGACTGTCATTCCTAATGATAAAGATGAATTGATCCCGCAAAGAATAGTTACATGTTATAGGATGGTATTTGATTTCCGTTAGTTAAATAAAGCTACTAAGAAAGATCATTACCCCTTGCCATTCATTGATCAAATGCTAGAAAGGTTATATAAACATACTCATTTCTGCTTTCTACATGGTCATTCTGGTTTCTCTCAAATACCTGTGTCAAAAGGGGATCAAGAAAAGACCACTTTTACTTGTTCTTTCGGTACCTTTGCTTATAGACGTATGCCTTTTGGTTTATGTAATGCACCTGCTACCTTTCAATGATGCATGATGGCTATATTCTCTGATTTTTATGAAAAGATTATTGAGGTGTTCATGGATGATTTCTCCATTTACGGAACTTCTTTTGATGATTGCTTAAGCAACCTTGATCGAGTTTTGCAGAAATGTGAAGACACTAACCTAGTCTTGAATTGGGAGAAGTGTCACTTTATGGTTAATGAAGGCATGGTCTTGGGACGTAAAATTTCTGAAAGAGGTATTGAAGTTGACAAAGCTAAAGTTGAAGCTATTGAAAAGATGCCATGCCCAAAGGACATCAAAGGTATACGAAGTTTCCTTGGTCATGCCGGGTTTTATAGGAGGTTCATTAAGGAGTTCTCCAAAATCTCCAGGCCTCTGACTAATCTCTTACAAAAAGATATTCCTTTTGTCTTTGATGATGATTGTCTAGAAGCATTTGAAATACTTAAGAAAGCATTGATCTCTGCACCTATTGGCCAGCCTCCTGATTGGAATTTACCCTTTGAGATTATGTGTGATGCTAGTGATTATGTTGCAGGAGCTGTTTTAGGGCAAAGAGTTGATAAGAAATTGAATGTTATCCAGTATGCTAGTAAAACTCTAGATAGTGCCCAGAGAAATTATGCTACTACTTAGAAAGATTTTTTAGCAGTTGTATTTGCTGGTGATAAGTTTAGACCCTATATTGTTGATTCTAAAGTAACTATTCACACTGATCATGCTGCTACCAAATACCTTATGGAAAAGCAAGATGCTAAGCCTAGACTTATTAGATGGGTTCTCTTGCTACAAGAATTTGACTTGCATATTATTGATAGAAAGGGAGCTGAGAACCCCGTAGCAGATAACTTGTCTAGGTTAGAGAATGTACTTGATGACCCACAACCTATTGATGATAGCTTTCCTGATGAACAACTAGCTGTCATAAGTACTTCTCGTACTGGTCCATGGTATTGCTGATTATGCTAATTATATTGTTGCTAAGTTTATACCACCTAGCTTCACATACCAGCAAAAGAAAAAATCTTCTATGATTTGAGACATTACTTCTGGGATGACCCACATCTTTATAAAGAAGGAGTAGATGGTATTATTAGACGTTGTGTACCTCAACATGAACAGGAACAGATCCTACGCAAGTGCCACTCCGAAGCTTATGGAGGACACCATGCGGGAGATAGAACTGCACACAAGATATTGCAATCCAGTTTTTATTGGCCTACTCTCTTCAAGGATGCCCGTAAGTTTGTCTTATCTTGTGATGAATGTTAAAGAATAGGTAATATTAGTAGCCGTCAAGAAATGCCTATGAATTATTCACTTGTTATCGAACCATTTGATGTTTGGGGCTTTGATTATATGGGACCTTTTCCTGCCTCTAATGGGTACACACATATTCTAGTTGTTGTTGATTATGTTACTAAGTGGGTAGAAGCCATTCCAACTAGTAGTGCTGATCATAACACCTCTATTAAGATGCTTAAAGAAGTTATTTTCCCGAGGTTTGGAGTCCGTAGGTATCTAATGGCTGATGGTGGTTCACACTTTATTCATGGTGCTTTCCGTAAGATGCTTGCAAAGTATGATGTCAATCATAGAATTGCATCACCCTATCACCCACAGACTAGTGGTCAAGTTGAATTAAGTAATAGGGAGGTGAAACTAATCTTGCAAAAGACAGTTAATAGTTCTTGGAAGAATTGGTCCAAGAAACTAGATGATGCATTATGGGCCTATAGAACATCATACAAAAATCCTATGGGTATGTCTCCATATAAGATGGTATATGGAAAAGCATGTCACTTACCTCTTGAGGTAGAACATAAGGCATATTGGGCTATTAAAGAGCTCAATAATGATTTCAAACTTGCCGGTGAGAAGAGGTTATTTGACATTAGCTGCCTTGATGAGTGGAGAACCCAGGCCTACAAGAATACCAAACTGTTTAAAGAAAAGGTTAAAAGATGGCATGACAAAAGGATACAAAAGCGTGAGTTTAATGTAGGGGATTATGTCTTGCTATTCAACTCTCGTTTAAGATTTTTTGCTGGGAAACTTCTCTCCAAGTGGGAAGGACCTTACATTATCGAGGAGAACTATCGTTCCGATGCCATAAAAATCAACAACTTCAAAGGCACAAATTCGAAGGTGGTGAACGGTCGAAGAATCAAACATTATATCTCAGGTAATCCTATAAATGTTGAAACCAATGTTATTGAAACCGTAACCCCGGTGGAATACATAAGGGACACTTTCCAGAACGATTCAGCCTCCGAAAAGGAAGAGGTATGTGATACGGTAAGTAAACCGACTCCAAAACAGTTCTAAAGGCAAATTTTCTTTGTTTTGGAATATTTAGAAAAATAGAAAAATAAACCGTAGTCCGGAAGAGACCCGAGGCGTCCTCGAGGGTGGAGGGCGCGCCCCCCTTCCCAGGGCGCGCCCCCCTGCCTCGTGGACACCCCGTGTGTCCCCTGGACTCCATTTTCTTGTGGCTTACTCCTTTTGGTCGGTAAAAATTCATTATATATACTCCCAAAGGTTTTGACCTCTGTATCACGCAAAAATCCTCTATTTTTGTTTCGAGCTGCTGTTTTTGACAGATCTAGATCATCATGGCGTCCTCCAACACCCCCAAGGACAAGTTCTTCGAGAAGGTCATCAACCCCTACCTTGCGGAGGTGCTGCACCACCCTAAAACCATGGAGTTGCATGAGGGGGTGCTGCACATCCGTGATGTTGAGGGGCCGAGGAGGACCGGGAGCGTGGAGACAAGACTTGAAGCAATGGAGCAGCAAGTTTTCAAGTGCCAAGGTATGGTGGAACGAGGACTCAACGCCAACCACATGATGATCTCGGAGCTCACCAACAACCTCAAGCTGGACTCAAGGATCTTTGGGGAAGCTATCTCTAATCTTCAAGAGAAGATCGAACACCTCCAAGCCCAGATCTATGACCTGCAAAACCAAAACTGTGAGTATGAATATAGATTCAAGAAGATGAGTTTGGCTGCAGATTTGACTATCCTGGAGACTCAATCATCCTTCTACGATGGTGAACCCATGCCTTGGAAGGTGGACTACAAGCCTACATCATCAACAACTCCATCATCGCCACCCCCGAAGAAGGAGACATAATCATAAGGGTATGGGAACTCCCCTTGGCAACTGCCAAGCTTGGGGGAGTGACCCCGGTATCGTATCACCATCACTCCTATCTTTACAGTTTTACTTAGTTCGATCCTTTTGGTAGTATCTTGATCTAGTAGAATAAGGTTAGCATGATCTACTTGTGAGCTTTTGCTTTTTGAGCTTTATCCTTTGTAATCGAGTCTGTGAGCTATATAATAAAGATTAGTGTTGTGTCAAGGTCTTGATTTCCTCACTTGGGTCATGATAAAAAGATAACATAAGGAGTATCAAAGAGATAATATCGATCTTATGGGAAGTAATGACTTCACATACAAGAGTATGACAAACAAAAGTTGTTGGGAGGTGATAAACATAGTTTTGGTCATCGTTGCAATTAATAGGAAGTAATAAACGAAGAGAGGCTTCACATACAAATATACTATCTTGGACATCTTTTATGATTGTGAGCACTCATTAAAATATGACATGCTAAAGAGTTGATGTTGGACAAGGAAGACAACATAATGGGTTATGTCTTCTTATATCCGAAATAAAGTATATTGTCATGGATCATCCAACATGTTGAGCTTGCCTTTCCCCCTCATGCTAGCCAAAACTCCTCGCAGTAAGTAGAGATACTACTTGTGCTTCCATATATCCTTAAACCCAGTTTTGCCATGAGAGTCCACCATACCTACCTATGGATTGAGAAAGATCCTTCCAAGTAAGTTGTCATGTTGCAAATCCATTAAAATATGTATGATTTATTAGTGTGGGAGAAATTAGCTTTATACGATCTTGTGATATGGAAGTAATAAAAGCGACGGACTGCATAATAAAGGTCCTTATCACAAGTGGAAATATAAAGCGAAGTTCTTCTATGCTAAGACTTTGTGCATCCAACCATAAAAACACATGACAACCTCTGCTTCCCTCTGCGAAGAGCCTATCTATTATTCTTGTCTTGTAAGTGTCAAGGTGAAATCCACCTTTCCTTTTTACATTTTATCCTTTGGCAAGAACATTGTGTTGGAAAGATCTTAACATATGTACCCACTTGGATGTAAGTTTTCATGATTTATTACCGTTGACATTACCCTTGAGGTAAAAGGTTGGGAGGCAACACCATAAGCCCCTATCTTTCTCTGTGTTCGGTTAAAATTCCATAAACATAAGTATTGCGTGACTGTGAGCAATTGTGAAAGACTATTTGATAGTTGAGTATGAAGGCTTGCTGAAAAGCTCTTATATTGACTCTTTCCGATATTACAATAAATTGCAATTGCTTCAATGACCGAGATCAAAGTTTGCTAGTTTCCAATGAAGTTTATGATTCATACTTGATATTGCGGATGGATTGTTACTTTAGCATAAGAATCATATGACTATATTTATATAAGTTGCTGTTATGAGAATGATCATGATGCCCTCATGTCCGTATTTTGTTTTTATCGACACCTCTATCTCTAAACATGTGGACATATTTTTCGATATCGGCTTTCGCTTGAGGACAAGCGAGGTCTAAGCTTGGGGGAGTTGATACGTCCATTTTGCATCATGCTTATATGTTGATATTTACTGCATTATGGGCTGTTATTACTTGTTATGTCACAATACTTATGCCTTTTCTCTCTTATTTTACAAGGTTTACATGAAGAGGGAGAATGCCGGCAGCTGGAATTCTGGGCTGGAAAAGGAGCAAACTCTAGAAACCTATTCTGCACAACTCCAAAAGCCCTGAAACTCAACAGAACATCGTTTCGAAAAACATAAAAAATATCTAGCGAAAGAAACCCACGAGAGGGGCCACCGGCTGTCCTCGAGGGTGGGTGGCACGCCCCCCTTTCCAAGGCGCGCCCCCTACCTCGTGAGCCAGCCGGCAGGCCCCTGATGCCCATCTTCTCCCATATGAGGTGTTTTGACCTGGAAAAAATCATAAGGAGGCTTTCGGGACCAGACGCCGTCGTCTCGAGGCGGAACCGAGGCAGAAACCAATCTAGGGCTCCGGCAAAGCTGTTCTGGCAGGTGTCATGGAATTAACACAGCAGATCTCCGTTTAACGGACTTAGTTGAGGAACCATCGCACGGGTTAGCTTGAAGGGGTTAAAAGCACACAAAGGACACATAGGGTTTATACTAGTTCGGCCCCTTCGAGGAAGGTAAAAGCCTACATCTAGTTTGGTTTGGTATTGCTTGGGCGTCGATGAACAGGGAGCGGATTGCTTGCCTGTGTCTCGACGGGTTGTTTCTTATCCATGAACCGTCGCCGGGTCGTCCCTTTATATAGAGGTGACGCCCGGTCCGGTTTACAGAGTACCGAGGCCGGCTCATATTTGTGTCCGCCTCGGTCTCTGCTCTTTCTTCCTTGTCTCTCAAGTTACATGATCCGGCGGTTTACAAAACGTAACTCTATACATGGGCCCTAAGCCTTCATGGGCCGTAACCTTTACTGGGTTTTATAATTACACAACTATATTACCATAATCCGGTTTACACTAGCCAGTTTTAACTGCTAGTAATATCCCTGACATTAGGCCCCAGAATGATTTGAACTTGTTCACATCAGTCTTCTCAGTCTTGCATGATCTTCTTTCTTGTGTCTTCTCAGTTTTGTAAACCGGCGATGACGTCATCCTTGGAAATCACTTAATTCGATCGTGACATCACTCCCGCATTTAACGCACGCAGCTGTCTGTTACTTTTGTTTAAAGGCCATCCCAAGAATTGAGGCGACAGGGAATCTTTATCCAATCTCTCACTTCCTCAAATCTCGCGCCTGCGGTTTCGTCTCTCCCCCTTTATAAATACCGCCGCATCTCTTCTCCATCTCCTTCCTATCGTCTTCTTCCTCTGTCGCCCGAGCCCAAGCTTCCACCGTCGTCCGTCAAGCTCGCCATCGCCAGCAAGTTCGGCCGCTGCATCAACCTGAACGCGACCAGATAACACCGCCGCCGCTTCTTGCTGCCTCGGGTATTCTTTCTCCCTTGCTGTAGATCTGTAGCCTTAGGGTTCTTCTCATGCCTCCGCCATTAGACCTAGAAAAAGCTTCATCTGTTCGTCCTAGATGCCATGTTCGAAGTAGTTTCAACCTTTAGATTTTGTCTTCAAAATTTGCGTCCGCTCCGCTGCCTTATGCTTAGATTTTGGCATTAGATTCCATCCTTTAGATTCATCCACTCTGTATAAGACCCCTGTAGTTCTTTCTGTAATAGACCTGCATAAGTTTTCTCTTTTTCTTACCGCTCAGATCTGTTTTACCTTAGCTTTCCGTAGAAACTTGTTTCTTCATCCTTATAGATCTGTACTATATTCGCCGGTTTAGTCAGTCATATATTGCTTCTGTAGTGCATCAACAATGAACGCGACGGTTTAGCTCCTCTCTTTTGTTATCATGAACCGGTAGTAGTGCGTTTCCTGCTTACTGCCGGGTTAGCAATGTCATTAGTCCCTTGTCTAAACCGTCGGTGTGACTTTGCATATGTGATCCAGTTTATATATATGTACTTGAATAATCCGGATTTTATACTTCGCCTTTTCAGCACTTTCCTTCTGCTACTATGTCTGCCAAACAGTTTGTTTCTTGCGACTGGGTCCCTTCCGTCATTACGGAAGAAGATTTAGTTAATGCGGCTGCAATTGGCACTCTGGGCCCTCAATCAGTCCTAAAATGGTGGGCCCCAGGAAATGAATGTCCCCTACTCCCAGAGAAGGGGAAGTTATTGTCTTCTTTGACCACATGGCCCGAGGTTTTACTCCTCCCGGTTCGAAATTCTTCCGGGACGTGCTTGCCGCTTTTCAACTTCACCCTCATGACATAGGTCCAAACTCCATTTCAAACATCTGCGATTTTCAAGTTTTCTCAGAGGTGTATCTGCAAGAGGAGCCATCAGTCGACTTGTTCCGGGATTTATTCCATTTGAACCGGCGAACTGAGTTTACTGGCGGACCTCATCAAGAACTGGGCGGGGTCAGCATTCAAAAGAGAAGAGACGCAGTCTTTCCTCATGCCGCTCTCCATACACACCCCAAGGAATGGAACAAGTCTTGGTTTTATTGCCTTGACACATCACCTGAAGGAGAGAACCCACTATCGAGTTATCGCGAACATCGTCTTCCTGAAGATCACCCTCTGCCGCAGCGTCTCAGTTCTTCAGAACGGCCCCGGTTCGCTTCTCAACTCGCCAAGCTGAAGGCCTTTATTGCCAACGGATTAACCGGAATTGATTTTATGCACTGCTGGCTTACCTGGAGTATCCTCCCTCTGAGCCCATGCTCTAGTTTGATGTGTAAGTATTCCGGAAAGCCGGATGATCCTCAACGGTTTTCCAAAGTAACGCTTTCTGAATCGGAAGTCATTGAATCTGCCAAGAAGATGCTCAACGTCTGTTTGGAAGAATGTAGCCAAACCGGATTCGCTCCATATTATAAGAAGAACAAGCTGCCTGCTATAAGCCTTAATCCCTTCTGTTCGCTTTTAATCCGTCCATTTAAATTATCTTCTATTTATCTTTCTTCTTGTTTACAGGCTGATGATCCTTTTTGGAAGAGGAAACCTCAGGATAAAGCAGGCAAACAGCCACGCCGGAAAACTTACGTTATTAAGAAGAGAAAGGCGGATGCTAGCTCCGGTTCACATGCTGAAGAAGATGATCCGGATTCTGAGGTATGATTTAATCCGGCTATGATTTGTTCACTTTTATCTAGACTTGTGTTAACGGTGTCTCTTCACAGGATTTGGCTGAAGGAGATAAAGCGGCAGAAACTAAGGTAATTACTCTTTCTTCAGACTCAGGACCGCCTCCACCAAATTCGTCGGGTAGTCCGGAAATATCAATTTTCTCATCCTTACGCTCAACTGGACCCCAATTTTCTTTTGAAGAAACAGCAACATGAAGCTCGCCGGGCTACACGCCATAGTGGCCTTGTAGTCGAATCTTCCGGAATATCTCTTACTCCGGCCCGGAGGCGCCGCTCTGAGGTTATACTTTCTCCAACTCTTCTTCATCCCAAGGCCGGGCTTATACGCAAACCACTTAAACCGTCTGACCCTAATTATCAGGAGACTCCTTTATCTTCTTCTGGCGAATCCACTGCCACACAAGTCCCAGCCCTGAAAACTGTCCCAGGGTAAGTCCTTCATCTTATCCGGTTTATGATTGCATTTGCTTTTGTGACTCTGATTTATTTTCTAATTCCTTTCAGCAAGCCTAAGCCTAGCAAAAAGGCAAAGGCCAGCAAAACGGCTGCTGAGACTGCCACTGATGATCCGGTGGTTGATCCGGATACAACCGTCCCTCCGGAAGGTGAGCCCACAGTTCAGCTTGAAGATCCTGCTCCCATGGAGCACACTTATGCCACTGCTCCTGAGAACCCCAATATTGAAAACGTCCATGAACCGGCGAGTCCTGCCCGGGCCAACCCTCCTCGGACTAGCCCGGCTCCCGCTAGCCCGGTTCACACTGCTACTCCACCACCGGCAGCTGCTCCTTCTCCGGATGTTCAAATAACCGGTACAGCTTACACCGCTCCTGCTGAGCCCACTGTTTTAGCCAAGCATATAGCTAAAGTGGAGAAGCTCCATCAAGAGAAGGGCAAATGGAGCACTGACTTGTCTAGCTTCGCCGAGCTGAGTGCCCAGGAGCTCTATTCCGGGTATCTGAACCGGCTTCATACTGGTCGGGATTATGAAGCGGGCTTAATCAGCATGATGAAGGAAAAATACGAGGTATCTCCCTTGTCTTTTGTTGTGTTTCTGTCTATATCATGGTAGCCCCCAAGTTCCGGTTTAGCTATGTTTAGAAGGTGAACCGGTATTTCCAATTTGAGCAAATGATCTTACATTAGCCCCCAAGTGCCAGGGGCATAATTCGGTTTATGTGCCTGGGACTTGTCTGAATTTTTCCTTTGATGTTTCAGCTATCCATTAGCCCCCAAGTGTCAAGTAGACAACTTGTTTGTGTGCTTGAGACTTGTTTTGAATTGCCACTCTTTGATACTTCAATAGCCCATTTGCCCCCAAGTGTCAAGTGGATAACTTGGTTATGTACTTGAGACTTTGTCTGAACTTTATGTTGCTTATTCCACTTGAATTTCCTTGCAGGCTGATTTGAACCGGAAGGCTGATGAAATCACTGAACTCCGGAACAGATTTGCTGAAACTGAATCTGCTGTTGCCAAGGCCAAAAAAGACTTGGCGCTGAGTTTAACTACTGCTGAACAGCTGAAGAAATAATTTGAAGAGGAGCGGACAGCCTTTGAGGTGCAAAAGAACGCGCTGGAGAAAAGAGCAAAAGATGCCGAAGAAGCTCTTAATCCGGTGACAGAAGAATTGTCTGGTTTAAAACGGCAAATAGAACTGATGACTTCTGCCGTCTTCGGTAAGTACTTAATCTGCACGCATGCTTTCATCCTTGCAATCTGTATTCCGGTCCGGTTTAACTGTAATGATCATATGTAGGGTGCTGCGTTACTCATCTTGGGGATGATTTACGGAAGAAACTCAAGGCATCTTATACTCTGGTCGAGCAGTTGTATTCTGGCGCTCAAAGGATCATAAGCGCAATGTCTTTCAATAAACCGGCCCCCACCACTATCCAAGGCACACTAGAGAAACTTTCTGTCTTGCCAGCACGCTTGGAGGAAGTGAAGAAGTCTGCTGCCCGAGCCGGTTCTCTCATAGCGCTCACCAGAGCAAAAGCGTGGGTTCCAGATTTTGATCCGGAAGAAGCCTTGAACGGGTATCCCAGCACTAAAGAGGACGGATCAGCTTTCACTGCCAAAGACCTTCACGCTTTGACTAAGGAGATGCGTCCTCTCGCTAGCAAGCTTGCTGCCGAATCAGACTTGACCAGGTATCATCCGGGGTATGATTTACAGAACGAGCGGGTGGATCGGCCGGTTTATGATACCGTAAATCTAATCCCACCAGTGCGCCCCCATACTTTCGCCCCAGATGTTGATCCGTCTGAACTTATTACAGAAGAGATGTACTTCCGCGCTTTAACGAAAATCGATTGGTGCGTCCCTGACTTTCAGCCGCTTCAAGAAGACGAAGAAGCTCCGGAACATGTCAATCCTCAACCGTCCCAGCAGGAAGGAGCATAGGCCAAACAATTCATCTTTATAACTTTGGTTTTTATTTTGCCGGAACAAACTTTAATCCGTTCAGGGCCTGCTGTGCCTTTGTAATAGGATAGCTTTGAACTATTGTCCGTCTTGATCCGGATGTCCCAACTTTGTTTTGGTATCTGCCAACTTGAATCCTTTGTCTGATATATTTTGATTTGCATACTATCTGTTTCTGCATAGAGAACACTTAAAAGATGTCCTAGCGGTTTATCGCCGGACCGATTAAATGGCTCACAAAATAAGTCAAACAAGTGTCTGTTTATACCAGAAATAACTTCATACCTGATTTAAATATGCTTGATATTTTTAATCCGGCGAACTTTGTAGTTTTCGGAGGGAGCCATTGGGACAGACCCAACAATGATTCCGGATTTACAGAAGCTACCGGTTTAAATGATGCTGGAACTCCTTGTCCAGACTTATTGAAGATATGTGGCCAACTTTGGAATTGTCCCCCTCCGGATTAAAGAATCAGAAAACGCAGTACAAATAATGCAAGTTTGCAAATAAAAACATGTAGTTGAGGCTTTTTGCGAGCTGCCAGGCTCTAAATCAAAACTTCTCATTCGAATACGATCAGTAAACCGGACCATAGGGGCTAAGCCAGGATTCGAATACGATCCTGCCCCCTACTGGCCTTTGAAATTTTAGCCAAGCAATGGATTCAGATACGATCCATTGAGCTTATGATTCGAATACGATCATACAAACCGGACCATAGGGGCTAAGCTAGGATTCGGATACGATCCTGCCCCCTACTGGCCTTTGAAATTTTAGCCAAGCAATGGATTCGAATACGATCCATTGAGCTTATGATT